>JAFIRS010000990.1:0-475207 GCA_018342105.1 Gonioctena quinquepunctata | reverse complement strand
TAAGTTCAAAAAGTGTCCAAAGAGTCCTAAAAAAAGATAAGTTTCATCCCTATAAAATGAAATTCCTGCATGCTCTCACGGAGGATGATCCAGACCGGAGGGTTGAATTTTGTGAGTGGTTAACAAGAATAATTGAAGGAGAACGGGGCTTTCTATAACGTGTATGTTTCGCAGACAAATGCTCGTTTTTTCTCAATGGAAAAGTCAACGAACAGAATGTACGAGATTGAAGCGATACTAATCCGCATATTTTCAGAGAGGGTCATACCCAGTTTCCTAAAGAGGTGAATGTTTGGGCGAGGATTTTGGGCAATCGCGTTGTTGGATTGATTTTCATCAGAGGCAATCTTACAGGAGTTCTTTACAGAAATCTTTCAGAAACTGAAATTGAACCTCGAATAAGACAATTGTATCAAACAATCAGAAAGAGTTCGAAAATCGTGAAATTATATTTCAGCAGGATGGGTTGCCTCCCCATTTCGATCGCAGGGCTAGAGAGTTCCTCAATACAAACTTTCCTGGGCGATGGATAGGTCGCAGGGAAAGTACAGAATGGCCATCAAGATCTCAGGATCTTACACCTCTAGATTTTTTCCTTTGGGGTATCTTAAGTCAAAAATCTACGCCACTGAATGCCAAACAATCGAAGAGTTGGAACGCAGAATAATAGATACATGTGAAGAAATAGATGAACAGACTTTCATAACGTGAGAGAAGCTATTTATAATAGGGCACTTTATTGTCAAAATTCAGGTGGGGTTAAATAAAAGTGTTATTCAAAAATAAATCATAATTTTTTAGCTAACTAATTTGTTTTGATTGTGAATTTACAGAACACATCCGTAGGCTTCGAGGTTTTCCGGTAAGCGGTACTGTTTATCCTTAACGAACTCTCTTCACGACTCTCATTAGTCGAATTCATTGAGATAACTACAAATTAATAACAACGTTTAGTTAGCTAAATGTTTTACCGAAAGTGACCAAAATCCATACTTCATTTCAAACCGGAATATCACTTTTCAGACGTCAATATTTCGAAAACAATATATCAGAGAAAACTGTTGAGAATTATGGGAAGATTTCTAAAATGGAATAATATACGGGGTGTTCTATTTAAAAAAAATATTGATAACGGCGCTCAGCCGCCATTTTTAAACTTTTAGCTGTGATTTTTCCATGAAAAAGTAGGTTTTTATCTCCTTTTCAAGCTCTCCAAATTTCGTTGCGATATACCAAGTGGTTCAAAAATTAGTAGGAGGGGAACGGACTTTAGACGAGCACTGTATACTGTAACGAACCTAGGCCGGACCTGTCGCCTCACGCGTTGCCATCGACAACGATGATGTCACCCCCGGAGATATTCGAGAACAATCCAGTCGCACTGCCGCGGAAAACAACGGTCAATATTGGAAATAACTGGAACATGCTGTTCGCCAACCGCCAGAATTGGAAACATCGAGAATTCTGTAACGGAGATAAATAGGCAATCCTCAAGAGGGAGTCTCAGTCTGAGCAGCTGATAACGTCGAGCGATACAGTGGCGTAGTTAGTAATATGAATTAGTTGTGAATTTAAGTGTGAAATAAATTAGCAAAACCAAGTTAAGTTTATTTACGTTACAATTGGTGTCGGAAGCGAGATTTTAAAATAAATACGTGATCGTGGAGTGGATAGTCAGAAAAATAAATTGATAGACCTTTTTTCACGCCCAAAATAGACAGTGACCCGGTTTTCGCGAAGTGGACAATTGTGCGTGGGAATATAAACTGATACACTGTTCGCGTGAAACAGACAATAGACTGGTGGCCCGTGGAAGTGAATTTTAAACAAACTGTGAAACAGACTGATACCTCGTCAAAGACAAAATGTGTTCAAGAAAAGTGCGCCTTGCGGATTTGAAGGTAGCGGAATAAAAACAGGAATTGAAGGAAAGGGAACTGGAAACAACGGGTAAAAAGCAAGTACTCCAGGAAAGACTTGCAGAAGGACTTATACAAGAAGGTGAGGACCCCGAAACATTTTTATTCGAAGTTCCCGGAGGTGATTTGAGTCCGATAATAGAAAAACTTGAAGAAAATTCAGAAATCGAAGAGAAGCTTCAGAAAATTCTATAAATCGGGAAGAGAAGCTTCAAGAAAATTCTAGAAATCTGGAAGAGCAGCTTCAAGAAAATTCTAGAAATCTGAAAAGAGAAGCTTCAGAAAGCCTGGAAGATAAGCTCCTTGAAAACACAGAAGGCCTAAAAAAAGAACTCTGTGGTGGGCGATCGTCTAGAAAAAAAGAATAGGAACCGTCGAGGCAGAGATGGACAAGATGAAGGAAATAATCAGCGATGAAATCAAAGACGGAATCGAGGCGAAATGGACAAAATAAAGGAAACGATCAGTGCTGGAAAAAACGAATTGATAGTGCGCCCTCCACAGAGATGGTTAACAAAATGCAATGCTGGACTTGAGTTTGAACTTGGATGAAGTTCAAGAGGGTATACAAGATGTCAAGGTCATTTCTGAAATAGGGAAGCTTTCCATGAAGCCGCCTCAATTCGACGGAAAAACCCCATGGGAAAATTACCGCCGACAGTTTGAAGCAGCGGCCAAAGCAAATGGATGGAATGCAGGGGAAAGAGCTGTAGCACTAACACTTGCATTACGTGGAGAAGCGACGAATATTCTACAAACTCTTACCGCCCAAGAACAGGAGGACTATGATCAGCTGATTAAACATCTAGAATTACGATATGGCCAGGCCCATTTGGAACACGTATACCACCCCAACTGAAAAATCGCTGCCAGAAATCGGGCGAATCCTTACAAGAATTCGAAGCTGACATTGCACGCTTGGTTCGTCTCGCATATCCAGCCACACCGGAAAATGTAATGGAGCGATTAGCGGTTCAGGCAATCTTGGATGGACTCCGTGACCAAGAAACCAGACAAGCATTGACATTAGCTCGTCCAACACATCTCGTAGACGCACTGACACGCGCTTTGGAATTCGAGGCAGCGAAACAATCTTGCAAAAGCCAGAGTAAAGTCCGAATGATTGAGGAAGACTCACAGGAGCCTGCTAATTTGGAAGCTGCCATAAGGAAAGTGATGAAGGAAGTGTTGCCTGAGAGAAGACAGATAAGATGCTGGAATTGTGGCAAAATTGGACATGTGCGTAGCAAATGTCCAACATTCATCGACTCCGATGCAGGAAAACCAAAGAAGGCCGACGAGAAGGGGCAATCGTCGGCATGTGTCCGGCAAGCCCCGGTTAACAACGCATATGTTGCTATCCTTCAACGACAGAACAAAGGTGTATTCGTTGATGGTGTCATCAATAACGAGCCTTGCACCATGCTGCTAGATACAGGTGCGACTAGGACAATTCTCGGGCCTTCCTTTGCCAGAACACCGGAACGGATTGAAGCGACAACTTGGAAGCTACGCACAGCAACAGGGGAGCCAGCTACTGTATATGGCGAGCTACCGATTGAAATTATTTTGGGCAGCACTAAAGTGAAACATCAGGCACTTGTAGCGGACATCGAAGACGATGCAATCATCGGAATGGACATCATGGATTCCAGAGGGTTTGAATTAGATTTCAAAGACGGCGTCCTACGTGTCAACGGAGAAGAGCTGGTGCTTCCTGGGAGAAGTGAAGAGTTGATCCGTGTGTTGTTGGCTGAAGATGTAAGCGTACCTGAGAGGGCTAAAACCATTCTGGAGGCTCGCCTGGACGGGAGTGCGAGTAGTGGAGACGTGGTGATGTTCGAGCCCAAACTTCATGATGAGAAAATTGGACGAGGGATTGCACTAGGGAAGACCTTGTTGCGTGCTGACAAATTTGTGCCGGTAAGGGTCATGAATGTCAATTATTTTCCAGTGACCTTGAAGAAAGGAACAATATTGGGGCACTGCTCGTCAGTTTCCTCAGTGATCCGGAGTGCACGAGGTACGATTAGCCAACCCAACAACTTGCCCACAGAACTAGAAAAATTAGTTGCCACCTCTTCCAAAGACATAAAACCAGCTCAACAGCCCAAACTAAGAGATTTAGTCAAAAAGTACCAAGACATCTTCGATACCGGACAAGGAAAAGGGGGTCGAACTAATGTGGTCCAGCACAAGATTGATGCTGGAGGTGCTCGGCCGATCCGGCAATCAGCAAGAAGACTTCCTCTTGCCAAGAAGGAAGAGGCTGACAAAATAATCAGCGATATGGGAAAAGAAGGAGTTATCGAACCATCTGACAGTCCCTGGTCCTTCCAGTCGTACTGGTGAAGAAAAAGGATGGATCGACACGCTTTGTGTAGACTATCGCCGACTTAATAATGTCACGAAGAAGGACAGTTACCCTCTCCCGAGAATAGATGACACCCTAGCCACGTTGGCTGTGTTCCACGATTTTCTCGACCCTTTATCTGAGGAGTGGATACTGGCAAGTAGAACTCGCTCGGGAAGATCGAGAAAAGACTGCTTTTACCATCGGCTCAGGATGGTGGCAGTTCACCGTTATGCCATCCGGGCTCTGTAATGCCCCCGCCACATTCGAAAGATTGATGGAGACAGTGCTGAAGGGACTCTCATGGAACACGTGTCTAGTGTATCTCGAATTGTGGTCGGCAGATCGTTCGAGACCACGAAAACTTGGAGGAAGTATTCCTGCGTCTGAGGAACTCCGGATTGAAGCTGAGCCCTGAGAAATGCCATCTGTTCCAAAAGAAGTACGATACCTCGGCCACGTTGTCTCTGGGGAAGGAGTAGCAGTGGATGACCAGAAGATCAAAGCTGTTAAGGATTGGCCCATCCCAAAAGACATTCACCAACTTCGAAGTTTCCTTGGTTTATGCACATACTATCGCCGATATGTGCTGGGATTCGCCAACATCGCTAAACCACTGACCAGGCTCACGGAAGGCCAAACAAAGTTTCAGTGGTCCGAAGAATGTTAAGACTCATTCAGGAAGCTGAAAGGAGCTTTGATCAACGCACCTATACTGAGCTATCCCCTACCCAAAGGGAAATTCATTTTGGATACGGACGCCAGCAACGTGGGACTTGGAGCTGTCCTATCTCAGATCCAGGAGGGACAGGAGAAGATCATTGGTTATTTCAGCAAGACGCTTAGCAAACCAGAGCGCAATTACTGTGTCACCAGGCGAGAGCTGTTAGCTGTTGTAAAGGGAGTGGAGCACTTCTACAAGTACGTGTATGGAAGAAGATTCCTGTTGAGAACTGACCATGCAGCTCTCAAATGGCTCTTACAGTTCAAAAATCCTGAGGGTCAAGTAGCACGTTGGATCGAGAGACTCCAAGAATTCGATTTCGAGATCGAACATCGAGTTGCACCTAGCCATAAGAATGCAGATGCCTTGTCGCGAAGACCATGTCCAGATGATTGCTCACATTGCCGACGAACACTTTGTAGAACCGCGGCAATGGATGACAACTGGAATGACAGCAAGATCCAGAAAGACCAAGAGAAAGACCCCGACCTTGGCTTAGTCGTCAGCTGGAAGAAGGGCAATCGAAGACCATCATGGCAGGAAGTCGCAGGTTACTCGCCGGCTGTTAAGTCCTATTGGGCACCAATGGAACTCTCTTATTCTGGACAATGGGATCCTGGAAACGTGTGTTGGAGGCCGAGATTGGGGGGAAGACAGACGCCAAATTGTTCCCAGGAACAGAAGAGAGGAAGTGCTGCGGAAATCCATGATGGAGTCGCTGGAGGACATCTGGGAGTGACGAAGACCCTGCAGAAAGTGAGGCAACGGTTTTACTGGAGCCAATTGTCAAGCTGACGTCCAGGACTGGTGCAGAAAGTGCGCTGCATGCGCTGCTAGCAATGGACCTCGAATACGACCCAAGGCCCCGATGCGTCAGTACAACGTAGGCAGCCCGTTCGAGAGAATCGCCATGATCGCCGGCCCTTTTCCCCGTATCCGACCAGGGGAATAAATACATCCTTGTGGCAATGGACTACTTCAGTAAGTGGGCAGAAGCCTATGCCCTGCCCAACCAGGAAGCCATCACCGTCGCCGACGTCTTGGTGAAAGAGTGGATATGTCGATTCGGTATTCCAATGGAGCTGCACTCGGATCAAGGCAGAAATTTCGAATCCAACCTGATTCAAGAAATATGTCTACTGCTGAACATCCGCAAGACAAGAACCACGGTCCTACATCCGCAGTCCGATGGAATGGTGGAACGGATGAACAGGACGATCAACCGCCACTTGTCCAAGGTTGTCTCTGACCATCAAAGAGACTGGGACCAGTATCTTCATTTGTTCCTGATGGCCTATCGATCCGCAGTACACGAGTCAACCGGTCAAACTCCTGCTAGTATTATAATGGGCCGAGAACTGCGACCGCCTTGTGACCTGAAGTTTGGGATACCGCCAGGACAAGACACTGCAGGAAGGACTATGTCAGCAAACTTCGGCAGAGAATGGACGACATCCACGAACGAGTCCCGGGTTTAACATCCCGAGTGCCAGCGATGAAATGAAGAAGACCTATGACATCAAGGCCGACGCTGGAGGGTTTAAGGTTGATGACCTGGTTTGGCTGTACAACCCCAAACGTCGTCGTGGACTATCCCAAAGTTGGGGAAATCGTGGAAGGCCCGTATAAAATCGTGAAAAGGATAAACGACGTTGTGTACCGAATCCATAAGCTACCCCAAAGGCAAACCAAGGGTCGTTCATTTCAACAGGTTGGCCCTTACGCTGGAAACCATGACCAAGTTCGCACCCTCAAGCCACCGGAGGATGATATGACGTTCGATAAGTTTATGTCTTTGTATTCAAACGGGCAGAAGGTTCTACATGGGGTTACTAGAGAGGAGTCACGAGACCTTTTCGAGGTGCCTGCTGACTACGCACTAGCGCACTGTGTGGCAGAAGATCTTCGAATGTCCAGGGGCATCGCCGTAGTGTTTTCCAAGAAATTTGGTCAACTCCAAACACTGCGGGAGCAGAATCCAGATGTTGGTGGGGTGCTACAGTTGAAGAAAGGCCAGAGCATCTACTACCTAGTTACCAAGAGAGCATTTCTCAAGATAAACCGTCCATGAAGATGTCTGGAAGAGTCTCACCAAACTGAGAGATACTATGGTGGACCAGAATCTGGTGGATCTAGCAATTCCAAAATTGTCCTGTGGTATTGATGGGTTGGACTGGAGAGTCATAAGAAGTATGCTGGAGGCGATATTCAGATCCAGCGGCGTCAAGATTTTGGTTTGCTGTAACCCTCTTCCACGACCAGTCATGAAGACCGTGGAGAGTTACTTCCATCGAACTTCACGGTGCAAATATGAGTCATGCAGATATCGTCACACTCCAAGGATGACATTTCGGGACGAAATGTCTTTAAGAAGGGGCAATGTAACGAACCTAGGCCGGACCTGTCGCTCACGCGTTGCCATCGACAACGATGATGTCACCCCGGAGATATTCGGAACAATCCAGTCGCACTCCGCGAAAACAACGGTCTATTGGAAATAACTGGAACATGCTGTTCGCCAACCGCCAGAATTGGAAACATCGAGAATTCTGTAACGGAGATAAATAGGCAATCCTCAAGAGGGAGTCTCAGTCTGAGCAGCCGATAACGTCGAGCGATACAGTGGCGTAGTTAGTAATATGAATTAGTTGTAAATTTAAGTGTGAAATAAATTAGTGAAACCAAGTTAAGTTTATTTACGTTACAATACTATAACTAGCTGGTACAAGCGACTTAGTCCGCGTTGAACTTCGTATTTTTCGTGAGGACTATTAATTATAATTATGTCTTGCCCTAATTTTGGTGGGATGTTGGTATATATTGATGCGACGTCTAATGAAATGAAATGAAATGGTTAGGTGGTACTGTTATGTTTTTTATTTGTGATTTGAAATGGAACGTGTTTTTTATGAAATATTCGCTATTGCATGTGATGTTACTTAGAATATTTGTTAAAAATTAGGATAGTTGATCGAATGGAGATTGATTGCTCGATATAATTGGTCGGAGCTGCATGTTTTTTTATGCAGTTTTGGTAAACCATAAATATTTTGTGTAGAATCAATGGTTGAAAAAACGTATTTGTTTTTTCTCAATGCTTTATTGAATTATTAATTTTTGTTTGAGAATTTGTTCAAGCCATACAATTCAAATATATATATATATATATATATATATATATTGTTATGTTATGAAAAACCAGAAATTTATTTTAAAAGAAAAAAATAAATAATTTCAATAAAAACCCACAAAAATAATAATTACTTACTAGTAAGTAGTTTGATAGATATTGTTTTTACATATTTTTGAGATTCTTCGATGGTAAATTGCAGTTTTTCATGATAAGAGTTGAAAACAAGTAACAATTCTTGTAATTTGTACTGAGGGGCACTTAATATTATGTCATCTACATATTTCCCCGAGAATCAGTTTCCCCGATAATCGCTCAATATGTAATGGATGATCTCATTGATGATTGTTTAAACAAGATTCAATTTGAGATCCCATTTTCAAAGAAATATGTAGATGATATAATATTAAGTGCCCCTCAGGATAAATTACAAGAATTGTTACTTGTTTTCAACTCTTATCATGAAAAACTGCAATTTACCATCGAAGAAGAAAACATAGAACAGAGTGTCCCCTTCTTAGATACAAAATTAATCAGAAGGGCAGACAATACTCTAATCACCAGCTGGTATACCAAACCAGGTGCTTCAGGAAGATTCTTACATTACGAATCATATCATCGACACAGACAAAAGATAAATCTGGTCTTGTGCATGAAAGATAGAGTAATCAAAACAAGTCACACTTCACTAAGAACAATCAATTTAAAAAAACTTTTGCAACTTGTCATTAATAGTGGATACCCACGAAACCTTGTTTATAAACTGATTTTCAGTAGGTCTTCCATTGATATTGATCATCCAAATAACAACAATAATAATAATAATAATAATAATAATAATATAATTAATTCTAATAATAACATTTGGAACCAACGTTTTATCTTACCTTACCACATATAAAATCTTTAAACTATAAATTCAACAAATTATTTTCCAAGATTCCTAACATCAAAATAGCGTATAAAAACCAAATAGTATTGAACAAGATTTTTGCAAAGTTAAAAGACAAAGATCCTCTATTAGACAATTCGAACTTGGTGTATTGTATTGTTCTCAATGTGAAAAAAAGTACATTGGCCAAACCAAAAGGAAATTGAAAGACAGAATTACCTCCCATAAAAGCGATATTAGAAATGTTAAAAAAACTTGTTCATTAGCTCATCACACCATGGCTTTGAACCATAACCCAGATTATGATAATGTGAATATCTTGGAACATGAATCTAACGTAAAAAAGAGAACTTTTATCGAAATGACACAAATTTTCAAAGAACCTAATTCAATGAATTCGAGAACGGACATTGATAATCTCAGCATAATCTATTCATATTTACTCAGTCGTTCTCCGTATGAGACAGTCCACAATTCAATGGGTTAATTTTTTTTAATTTTTTTTTTTCAAAAAAACCAATTTTCTCTGGCAGTCTCCTTATGAGACATACCAAAATCGTTTCAATAAACATAAGTTGGTACCCTGTATTTGTTTGGTGATATTATTTTTCACCGCATTGTATGTTGGCAACAGGTCTTAGATCTATTTTTCATACTTGTCAATTGTCAACTTCATATACTTCAATAATCATTCATTTCTCATTTGTCACCATTGCCTCTTGAATCCAACATGACCTCCATAAGAGCCCATTTGGAATTTTAAAATGTTTATACACTTATGTTTAAGTGATCTTGATCAATGTTGATCAAAGTTTTAACTATATATGACTTTACCAAGAGTGTTGTCTGTTGTGACATGGTATTTTATAAATTGCTGCAAGTGAAAGGGATTTTCAACCTCACTTTTGTAAGTACACATATGCCTATTTGGTTTTCAAATCTTATAATGTTCAATTTAATTCATTGTAGAATTCCTGATGAAGAGACAATAAATGACTCGAAAGCTTGAATAGAAAAAAGTATATATATATATTTATATATATATATAAATATATATATATATTTATATATATATATATATATATATATATATATATATATATATTTATATATATATATATATATATATATATATATATATTTATATATATATATATATATATATATATATATATATATATATATATATATGAAGGGTAGTCGTTGCTGACTGTTAGGTAACAACTGAATATTGGTTGAAGCAGAAAAAGTATCTTTAAAGTTGTCAGCTTGGAATAAGTACATTCAGGGTAAAGAATGAACAGTGTCATTCGGACCTTAAGTTATTAGTACCTTAAGGTCCGAATGACACACTTATTGTTCAATTCTTCATTGTAGTATCCCTGAAGATGGAAATAAAACATTCCGAAAGCTTGGACAAACTTTAGAGAGTACACTTTTTCTTTTGCTGCGCACCCCAATATTCAATTGTTACATATGTATATATATATATATATAAAGGTGAATTTGGAAATTTTCAGTAACTGGGGTTGCGGTCATATAATATATTGGCCTGATAGTAACTTTATTGAGTTGAAATTTTTTTTCAAGACTAAGTGAGGTTTGTATAAAGAGAGTGTCTTAAACATCATAGAAAGACAGCAAAAGAGTTGTTTTGCACTGAGTTGATATAAAATTGAAAATACAAAACAACACACACACAATATTGATTGTAAACAACTGGACTACTTGAAGCACGAATCTATTCATGTGCTCAGGTTATACATAATTTACTTAGTTTGAATAATTTTTCCTCGTTTAACAGTCACACATGGTTCAGTATGACCACAGAACAGTTCTGTGATCATAATGAACCATGTGTGACTGTTTAACGAGAAAAAATTATTTAAACTAAGTAAATTATGTATAACCTGAGCACATGAACAAATTCTTGCTTCAAGTAGTCCAGTTGTTCATAATAAATGTTGTGTGTGTGTTGTTTTTGTATTTTCGCTAATGTTTTTCAATGTATCCAACACTCCAGTGCCAAAAAAACAACTCTTTTTGTTTGTTTTTTCCTATGATGTTTAAGGACATGCATCAGCTATTTTTTTATACAAACCTCACATTAATGTCTTGAAAAAGAAAAGAAAATTTTCGAAAGCTCGACAAGTTAAACAAGAGTTGCAACCCCAAGGATAATCTTCAGTTACTGAAAATTTACAAATTCACCTTTTTGTGCCAATTACTCCAGTCAAGATACTACCTTGTCCTCCCGGGGTTTTAATAATATTCCACTTGTGTCTGGCCGAATGACGAAATGTCCAAGCCAAAAAAAAAAAAAAAAGTACTCCTTTTCTCTCTCTCTCTCTCTCTCTCTTCTCTCTATATATATATATATATATATATATATATATATATATATATATATATATATGAATGAATAAACTGGTACAGATCCTTGAGTTGTAGAATTTTCATGTGGTTTGCTTGCAATACAAATGAAATGAAAGGTATCACTTCAAACGTATTGCTCGTAAAAGAGTATATACACTCTCTTACGACAGTTCCATATCAGTTTATTAGAAATATTTATAATCCGAATCATAGTTTTACACGTTGAATTCTTTCAGAGGGATTTTCATAGAAACATTCATTTTCCGGCAATTCTTTCCGGAATTGAGAAGTATTCCATCATTTATTGCAAAATATCTGCAAACCTGTGTCATACAGTGGATACGCGTTTCATTGTTCATCGTCGTCTCTTTTCGCACATTCAGTCAGAAAAGAGGTGGAAATCTAGAGCAGTTGCAGACAGATATATTGATAAATCCATGCAAATAATTTTGTTTTTTCACTGAAAATACACTGCGAGTGTTCAGTAGAAACTCATTGTGTGAAAATACCAAATTAATCGATAGCAAATGAAATACTGTCATTTAAATACCACCGACCTAACAAAACCAGTGCTTTGATTTTTGGCTGGGTCAATAATTTCAATAGGCAAGCAATTGTTGTAATTGATATATGTCACAGACTTCTGTCTCGTTTTACAAGAAATTGTACTTTCAACATCACTTCTACAAAATATTTAATATTATTATTGAAATTTTATAAGAGTAATGAGCACTTACCCCTATCTCGAATTTCAGTTCAACAATTCCAGGAAAATTCACATATTTTTTCTAAAAAAAAAGTCTGTCATTCAAGTACTACTTACTAGTGATGGTTACAGATTTTCATTGTTCACTGGACATATAATAATGGAAAAAAGGACAGACAGGTCGGTTCATTTGAATGACTGGTATATTGAATAATATTCAAATAGGTCCGTGACCTTTCTCCGATTTAATATTACAGGACCCAGAATATTTCATTCGATTAATAAATTCCTTTCTGTCATAAGGCCAAGACAACGCACACAACAATTATTTGAGTATGATTATTTACCTACTTACCTGACCCATATATCACCCCCCCCCAGTTCATTATTCATTAGCTTATTAGTTTCTAAATGGTGAAAGATTGTGGATCGTGGAATCACTTTTATTTGAAATAATTCTCGTCGCCAGTGCATTCCATTTAAAACAGGCCACCCTGAATAACTTTTGGTACAATGATTTTCAGGAAAAATAAAAAAACACGTCAACAATAGTATACAGGGGGACACATTTTGACATATTCACATTTGATGTTACTTCCACTATCGCACCCCCAGAGCATGTCACAATTTTTTTCAATGGATCATCCTATATTGTTTCGCATTATCAGATGTTCCATGATGAGCAGATTTCAACAAAGGATAAAACATATGGTCTGACGCATATGGTTCGGTAGCTACAAATTATTTGGTTGAAAACGAGCCACCCTGAATAACTTTTGAAACAACAGTGAAAATAAGAAAACAGGTCAACAATTTATACAAGAGGCCACATTTTGAAATATTCGTTCCAGAGACAAATGAAGCAATAAATCAATAAAAAGATTTTTTATTAAATTCTTGAATCAAAATCTGATGACTTGACAATGAGAAGAAACAAAATTTCTATAGTGAATGTTCAAAAACGTTTCCACCAACTTCCATACAATGGTACAAACGAGCTTCCATTGCCGCCCTCACATGGTTGAGAATCTCGGGAGTTATTTCTCTGCAACACCTAATGATCTTCTCTCTCAAATCTTCTAATGTTGTTGATTCTATCTCATACACTTTAGACTTCAAATGACCTCATAGAAAGAAATATACAGGAGTGAGATCCGGAGACCTTGGTGGCCATTCTGTAGGATCTCTTCTGCCAATCCAGCGACCAGGAAAATGATCATCCAAAAATTGTCGCACTGGAGCTGCATAATGAGGAGGTGCACCATCCTGCTGAAAAACTATTTCTTGTTCGAATAAATTCATATCCTCCTCAATTGCCCTATTGCTGCACGGTATCATTCGATTCTCCAACATATCCATATATTTTTCACCAGTCAAATTACCATCGTTAAAAAAAGGTCCTATGATGTGGTCACCTGAAAGTCCTGCCCAAACATTCAGTTTTTGAGGTCGTTGGGTATGAACTTGACGGTATGAATGAGGATTCGTATCACTCCAATATCGACAATTTTGCCGATTCACCTCTCCATTCAAACTAAACGTACTTTCCTCCGAAAAACAAATTTTGTTCAAGAAATTCTGATGCAAGTTGATCCGTTCAGTGAGACTTTCACAAAACTCGATACGTCTATCGAAATCATCTTCGTTCAATTCATGAACTAGTCTAATCTTATATGGATGAAATTTGTACTTATGAAGGATCCTGAAAACATTTGTACGACTGATTCCTGATTCTCGAGATAACTCAGTAAGAGATTGCGTATTTTCCATAAGTCCAACGTGCCCTAAAACTGCAATAGAAATAGCTTCATCGTTGACAACTCCTGAACGGTTATGCTTCTTATTGCTAACAAATCCAGTTTCCATAAATTTGTTCAATAATTCCGAAATGTATTTGTGTCGTAAATTTCTTCCTGGATGATTATCATTGAACATACGGGCAGCAGCTTTAGCACTTTTTCTATTCTGGTAGTACAAACTCACTATTTCGATCCGTTCTCGAAGCGTATAAACCATTGCTTCTCAAGAATTCACAAAAACAGAAACACTAATTGTAACTTCACCTGGTAGGTAATCGTTATTGTAGAATGAGACAAATACAAAATGAAGAGAATATCGAATTCAAACTTAACTAGGCAAAATAGGACTTTTTTGAAGTATACTTCGAAAAAACACCTATGAAACATAGGTAACAGATTGTACAGGAGTTCATTCAGGGTGGCTCATTTTCAACTCAAATAATTTGTAGCTCCCGAACCATATGCGTCAGACCATATGTTTTATACTTTGTTGAAATCTGCTCATCATGGAGCATCTGATAATGCGAAACAATATAGGGTGATCCATAAAAAAAAATGGTGACATGCTCTGGGGGTGCGATAGTGGAAGTAACATCAAATGTGAATATGTCAAAATGTGTCCCCCTGTATACTATTGTTGACGTGTGTTTTTATTTTTCCTGAAAATCATTGTACCAAAAGTTGTTCAGGGTGGCTCGTTTTAAACGGAATGCACTGTATATGCACATTTGATGTGAAATGAAGCACTGGTCGATGTTTATAAATATGATTATTCGAGATTCTTCTTGTGTTCTTCTGTCACGTCGTATTTCAGTTATTTATTGGCTGTGCGTTCGAATAAATCCGTTGGTTTCACATTCCAGATCCAATAGAATGAATTGAGGATCATGTTCTATACATGGAGGACTTCGAGACTAATGCCATAGAGACATTCGACCACATGCCCACTTGTTAGTTCAGATACGTCGACGATATATACGTTACATGGCTCGGAAACTCTCTATGAATTCCTGAATCGTCTCAATGACATCCACAACATGAAATTCACTATGTGTATACCAACGCTGACAACTCGCTCCCCTTCCTAGATTTCCTCATCATGAAAACCAATGCCTTCTTCACCCACATAGTATACAGGAAACCTATCCGCACCAACCGATATTTACCACGCCAGCTTTCATCACCACCCAGCACAAACCATTTCCGTCCAAAAACTCCTTCAGCTATAGATCTATCCAACTCATCGATGAGTATCCCAACCAATCACAAGGGTTGAACTAGCTCGAAACCGCACAACTTCAGAACGCTTATAACAATACACAAATCTGCACATCAACAAATTCCAAAAATACAATTCCGCAAAGCTTTTCTCCCCTATAACAGAATTGTTACCGACAAAATTAGCATAGTCTTAGAGAAACGCGATATGACGACAATCCGCACGGCATCTTAAATTTCTAATTTTCTCAGATCTCCCATAGCTAATGAGTCTCGAGTGATATACGAAATACCATGTTTCGAATGCCTTAGGACATACATAGGACCAACTAAAAGACGAGTGACTAGCCAAATTTACGAACATCAACTTGCCGTCCAGCAAAGAAACTGTTATCTGTGTTATCACAGGTGCAGAATGTTCAGAAGGAAATAGTCATCAAATACTAGAGTAGGGTAAGATGAAAATATTCGTTAAGGAAAAAAATGATTTTGTTCGAGAAAAGGTCAAGTGAAATGCCCACCTCGTTGTTGAATGCAGCCATTTTCATTGTTTTCTTAAGATAATATTCATAGGCGTGTAACTTCGAAAAATTAAAAATGGATATACAAGTTTTGCGTTTTTTTTTACCCAAAAAGAACTGTACAATATGCTCCCAAAATTTGAACATAAAGATACGGGACACCTTGTAGGTACTAATTTCACTTTATTTTTCAGGAGCAAATCTAACATGGAAGAAGAAGACTGTGCTAATACACCTGCAGACGACACAGATGATAGTGACATAGAACCAACTAAACAAAGTATTATATCATGTGAATCCAACTCTGCTGCAGCATCGATCTCAAATCGTGAATCCCACTCTGCTGCAGCATCAAGCTCAAATCGGGAATCCAACTCTGCTGCAGCATCAAGTTCAAATTTTCGATTGGAAGGAGAACCAATTAACAAGCGAAAAAATTGTCAAAAATCTGACATGATGGATGAGAGGCAGAAGGAGCGTAACAAAGTATTGCAAATGATAACGAACGATGAAAACGATGATGTTAGCCTATTTTTTGAAAGTATCACAGCATCATTTGGAAAACATCCACCTGAGTTAATTAATTAAGCAAAAATGAAAACATTGCGACTCGTTTTTGAATTAGAAAGTCGTGCCAAAAGTACGACTTCGACGCCTTTTTTTTTCTCCAGGAAGTGACTCAGCATTTTCTAATTTTCAACCGACGAAACCAAAGAGGAGGAGGTTCTCTAGTCGACCCGTATTTTTTTTTTTTTCATCATTTTTTTTATGTATGATCACGCATAACTTTTTATTGAGGCGTCCGATTTCGATCATTCTTCTTTCAGTGGATGGGGTGTTCTTGGAAGGTGGTCCCATTTGAATTATAAAGATGAAATCCATCCCTAAGGGTAGCAAAATGAAGGATATTAATCACTCACCCTCTGAATTCTGGTCCGTTAACCGATTCTATCAGGCATAACTTTGTACTGTGTTCTTCGATTTGGATGATTCTTCCTTCAATAGATAGGGTATACCTTATATTTAGATTTCGAATGGAATTATATACCCTTACGGGTAGAAGGATAGGGGATAATTGATTTTTCACTTATGAACATTGGCACACACATACGTAGTTGACAATGACAGATCGCTTCTGACATTATTTCTGTTCCACATCCGTCAAAACCATTATATTTTATGAAAGGATGGAATGATATACAAAGTAATGAAATAAACTAACCAGAACAACAAGAATAATTTATATTACAACAAATAGTAGAAGTAGATCGTAGATCGATATTATTCAACTGGTAATAGTTGAAGTAAGGTGGGTAAGAAAGTATTTTGGAAGTTATCAAAAAACACGTGGGTAGTAATTAGTATATTTCAACCATAAAAAATTGAAAAATAAAAACTTTTCAACAAAAAATTAAACCGACGATATACGGAACTGAAAAGTGAAAAATAAAATAAACCTTCTTAGTCTCAGTAACTAAGCTCCTAAACTAATGTTAGTAACTAATTGCTTCAAAAACATTATCAGAATGTCACCGCGCAACTCGATGCCATCATTTTACGCCTTACCTAATTCATTTGCTTGTTTGTTTGGCGCCGATTCAAAATTAGTTACTTACATTAGTTTGGGAGCTTAGTTACTGAGAGTTACGGTTTATTTTTTTGTTAACAAGTTTTTATTCCCTTGTTTATTCTCCCCCTCCACAAGACATTCCTGCAGTGAGTAATAACGCTTCTGAACCCTATGATGATGATGTTACTTATACTTCAGGAAATAATACAACTTTTCTTTCCACAAGTAATGTGCTAACGGGTTTCAACCACACGTGAATAAAGTTCTCAAACAACTTACTATAATACGTAATGTATATACATTATCATTAATGAAGTATTGAAATTTTAACTGATAGATTATTTCAACTTACCTTAGTGTCACTGCCAATTTCTCTTCAGGAGTGATAGGATATGGATACTATTCGATGACTGTTGGTTAGATCTTCTTTTATCAACTCGAGTATATAATTGAACTGAGTAATATTTAATCTAAAAAATTACCTATATTTCTCTTTATATTTCAATAAATGTATATTTATAACAGTTTGAAAAAAGCCTTAGTCAGTTCTGGTTTTGAATAATAGAAGAACTTGTTAATTTTTTTCGCACATGTTCGTCAGTAAAATTTCTGCGTCCTCAATTTCTTCTAATAGCAAATCCAATTTTTGTTTTTGTTTTCGCACATTTTTATCTTAGGAAAAGGTACATTTTTGACAACAGATCACTCGCGACTAACAGTTCATAGGAAATGGGTATTCGCTGTGTGCATTAGTCTGGAAGGGATAGATGAAACTATGACACCCCCCATGGTGGCAGAAGTAGGTAATGATCCTGGTACTCACTAATCACAAGCACAAGCTGAAAACTTTCAGTTTCTGAGGTCTCCCCGTTTATTCACAAACCCCTTAAACATATTGTATCATACTTTA
Source organism: Gonioctena quinquepunctata (assembly GCA_018342105.1). Lineage (NCBI taxonomy): Eukaryota > Metazoa > Arthropoda > Insecta > Coleoptera > Chrysomelidae > Gonioctena > Gonioctena quinquepunctata. The sequence continues at coordinate 457,089 of JAFIRS010000990.1, read as the reverse complement.
GATGAATAAACATTATTATTATCGTAGTGGCAACGGTCACGGTAGGGTAGTATAACAACAATGAGCTCTCGCTTTTGCTGTGTAGTCGATTGCAAAAATAGTACGTGTGAATTTCATACATTTCCAACTGCATCACAAAAACTGCAGCGAAGAGATAAGTGTTCTGTTATTCCACGATATTACAATCTCTAATTCCGGGACGTGAGGTTTTCAATCGATAAATATTTGAGATGTTTTCCGTTTTCTATTTGATCGTCTAGAAGTGGATAGTAAAAGTATCAACCAAGTTCCGTGGGACGGTGTTAGCCGGAGATGGAAAGCAAATATCGACCTGAACTGCGAGTTCGGTAACTCCTGGACGGTGTTGTAAACAGAGGACGGAGATACTTTTGATATCTTTCGAAGTTGTCTATCAAACACGGCATTGTATCAGGACAAAGTACCTCGCAGAGGATTATTTATTTGTGTTTCAATTTTCACGAACTGGTTTCGGTTACAAAAGCAATTGGCCTTACATCTGAACCAATGTTAAATGTAATGCAGTTCAAGAACTAAGAGTTAACATCGTTAGTTGTACTGTATAAGCAATACCCAATATTTTGTGGAGAATCATACGTGTTAGAGAGTGTTGAACGTGTTTGTATTATTTAGGGACCGTTCAACGTTCTTACATCCTTGCAAGGGTAAACGTGGGATCCCATATTCCGGTACAATTGTGAACCTCATTTCTTTTCTGATTATTATATTACTTGAGAACTTCATTGACTAGTTTTGCGTTGAATCTGATGTTACTTAGTGGTTTCCCGTCAGGTTAAAGCTAGCCAGGGTTATATGGGTACTTTTTTTAATTTGTTAAACTACTTGGCTCCCTCACTTTTTTTATGTTCTCAAGAGCTTATGAACCTGCGACCTTAATAAACTAAACAACGAGCAAGCACATTACTTGCCGTACCTAAAAGTACACAGAAGTAGCATTATAATAATAATGATAATAAATTTATTGCACAAAAAGGAAAAACCATTATAACATGGAAATATCATAAGCTAGCCTAAATAATGTACAATAGAGTGTAAGAAATGAAATTCTTGTATAGGATGAAAAGATGAAGGGTAATAAGTATGAATAGTAGATATGATATGTAAGTATTATTCCAAAACTCTAGTAATCATATATAGAAACATTTCAAAAAATACAAGAGAATATCGCCTGTGTATATTTTTTTAGACAAATCAAATAATTGAAATAAAAAGGAAAAATGTAACTAGTGTTTGAGAGTGTAATTTCCACATATTAACACATGCATGGACAATGCAAAATATCTCAGAAAAGTATATCTCATGGTATGGGTTTATAATCGGAAGGGACTTTACTGTTGCCGAAGTACTATATCATGAAGGGGTTTTCGACTTGTAGATGAATATCAACCCTCGAGCTCGACTTGATATAGCCTTTCAACTAATTTTCGAATTGTTTGATATTATTTATTTTTGAGATATATTTTGAGATATATAGACTTCGAAGCTGGAGGAGGCAAATAAGTATTGTGTTTCTGTCTTGTATTATAGTGGTGTTCATCAGTTATCAGAGTGGATTTAGTTTTATTCTGTTCAACATTCAAGTTCAAAAAAATTTGCTGTCCCGGGTCTAAGATTTCAGTTTCAGAGTATAAAAGGTCTGAAGAGTATCGAATTGTTTCACAGAATACATTTTTTATAATTTTCTTCTGAACTATCTCTAGATTATTAATAATAGTTTTTCCGACTGCTCCCCAAGCTACTATTCCATAAGCTATGTGCGATTCCACTAGTGCGTGATATACTGTTTTCAGTTGGATTTTGTTTAGAATATATCTGAGGTTTTTCAGTTTGTAAATTAAAAAAAGTAGTTTTTTGATCACATACGCGACATGCTTATTCTACTTGAGGTGACTGTCAATAATCACACCTAGGTACCTAAATTCAAAAGTAGACTCTATTGAGAAATCATCAGAAATTTTTAGACTAGTGAAGGACGGCAAGGTGGATTCATTATTGTATAGTGGAAGGAACAATGTTTTGCTAGGGTTTATGGTCAGCAATCGACTCTGAAACCATGATTTAATTTCATACAGATCTCGTTCTACTAGTTCATTCAAAGTTTTCCATTCTTGAGCTGAGTAAAAGATTGCTGTATCAGCTGCATACGTGATTATTTCTCCTTCAGTATTGAACTCAAATAAATCATTTTAATAAATGTTAAACAGGATTGGTCCTAGTACGGTTCTTCGAGGTACTCCATACGCTACTATTTCGGATTCGCTATATATATTCTTCGATTTGACTTTTTGGGGTCTATTTGAGAGAAAGATTCTGAACAAATCTGGAGCTTTATCTCTGATACCTGAGTTCTCGAGTGATTCGATGAGTAAGTTATGGCTCACCGTATCGAATGCCTTCGACAAGTCAAGAAAGACGCAGAGAGCAGGCTGGATTTTGTCCAGAGCTAAATACATTTTGGAAGTTAATTTTAGTATCGCGTCTTGGGTGGAAACGCCTTTCCTGAAATCATGTTGTTTTCCTGAAATTATTCCAAATTTATCAATAAAATTATGTCAATTGCTTTTTTAGAACTCTTTCGAATATCTTTGAATAGTTTGTTATTACTGAAATTGGCCTGTAGTTGATAAGTTCTTCTCTGTCACCATTCTCATATATGGAGAATACTATTGGTTCTCCAAATGCTGCGGAAAAAAATCCCTATTGAATACATTTATCGATTACAGCAGCTAGTGGTGCTGCAATGGTGTCAGAAATTTGTTTAACAGTTTCAGACGTTAAGAGATCAATTCCTGGTGCCTTCATAGATTTCAGTTGAGTTATTATTGTTTTTATTTCATTTTGGGTAACTGCTCGCCAGAAAAGAAAATCCAATAGCAAGTTGCGTTGCGGGGCAATATATTCAAGATCGGTATTAATTTCTTCGGCAAGCTTTTTTCCCACTGTGACGTAATGTTCATTCATAAGGTTTGCCATTTCTTTAACATTGTCGATATATCTTTCCTCCACTTTTATTCTATTTAGATCATTTCTAGGTCTCATTGATTTCGAACATATTTCGTTTATAGAGTTCCACAACTTTTTTGAATCCCTACCTGCCTGAGTTACTTCATTTTTGTAGTAATTAATCTTTGTCTTTTGTATCATGGAAGATACTCTATTTCTGGTGGATTTATATAACTAGTTTATTCCTTGATTGGTAGGATATTTCAGCAGTTGCTGATGTTTTGTCGCGATCTTCAATAATGAGACTGAGCACTGCAGTCATCCATTCTTTTTTTTTATTTATTCATTTCTTATAGTGTAAGAGCAGTTCCCCATTTGTTGGTCGATGATATCAATGAATTTATTAGCTGCAGATTCAGCCTCTTCTATATTATAAACAGTCCCCCACGGGATATTTTTCAAATTTTCAATAGTTTGTTATAATTAATTTTTTTTTAATCTTATTAGAGTTTTCTCTAGAAACAGTGCATTCATCGAATACGATTTGAAGAAATGTTGAATAACGGTCCGTCAGATTTGTTTTTACTGTTATGGGAAGCATCAAATCCACATCATTATCTGTTTGTATGAAGATCTGATCAACGCAAGATTTACTTTTGTTGAGACACCTCGTGTAAACATTTATTGCTGATAAAAAACCATATTCATGCATAATAGTTAGGTATTCAGTAGATTCCGCGTTAACTTTCAATAGGTCAATATTGATGTCTCCCACAAGTATAACGTGTGATTTATTTTCAAATTTTTGTTACAGAAAATGAGGTTTGACACTAATATTTTATTTTGACCCAAGTCAACGACTTTAAATGAGCTTTGAATATCTGCCTTCACATAACAAACCACTCCATCATTCTGGTTATAGGTTCCTTTGTTATATATCATTTCGTAATCAGGAATATAGAATAGGTCCACATTTGGAATCACCCATGTTTCCGATAACACCATTCAATCAGGTTTAAACTTGAATTGGTTCAAATAGCATCTGAATTAATCAACATTTCTGTTTTTACTGCAGATATTATTATGGAGGAGTTTGAGATTGGTGGTTTTCTGAACGCATTTTTCAAGAAAAAATTGTTTTTTTCAAATGGTACCTACCGGGGGCCATTTTGTCATTCGATAGGGAATTTAATTAGCAATTCGACGATATACATTATGTACCACTTTCTTTTTGTTCAAAACTAAAAAAGTATCAATAATTGAATTCGATCAATATTTTATACGATGCCTACAAATACCAATGAGTTATCCGTTTAGGTTTGATAAAATGGCTAAAAAAAAATTGTTTTTTTTTTATTAATTGTAAAATGAAAATTTGGAAATACTGTCATATGTAATTTGAGCCGTGGAGTCCGAAAAACATCAAACATACAGGGTGTTCTGTTTGAAAAATTGAAGTTTGTGGCTATTCTGGCGAAACCTGAAGTCAACCATTTCGTTTTCATGTTTGTCAATCTCATATCTATGTACAAAATGTCAATAAAATCGGTTGATAAGTGAAGGAGATATAGGCATAGTCCTAGTCCCCTTTGTCACCCGGTATATGTATGTTAGTTCAAATTTTGATCCACTTCTAGTTGTCCGATTAACGTGAAATTTGGCAGGTATTCATAATTCCGGTGACAATGCATTATGGAATTTTTGCTGGAGAAAAAACAAAATGGCGGACAAGTTTTGTGATTATGGTTCAATTCTGTTCAAAATTGGAATGTGGAGGTTTTCGGGGACAGCGATCACGAATTTTTCATAAATTCAAGATGGCGGCTCCAATATGGCTTGCCGCGAATATCAAATAGGTATTCTTGCGCGGCAAGATTTTGTATCTGTTACTCACAGAATAACCTAGGTCAAACAATTAAAGACATTATTTTTTCCTCCTTAGCGCATTAGTATAAATTCTTGTCTACATTTTTTGTATTGTTACATAAAGAGATAAACATATGATGTACTCGTGCAACGCACCGCCTGGCAGGCAACCAATAAAACTGGTACTCATATAATAAGTTGCCTAATAGTGCGAGCGCCTTCGAGATAATGTTCTATGAACCAGTTACCGATATACGAGGGGATATAGTTATTTGACGACATTCCCGATTCTGCAATAGATACATTTATTAACATCCTACATATAGCTAAATTGAAAAACAATTGTGCACCAGGGCCAGATGGAATAGATACTAAACTTATTAAGAACACACACACATATATCCTGAAGCCGATTAAAGATCTAATAAATCTATGCTATACAAACGGTTACTTACCCAACCAATGGAAAGAGTCGAGAGTTGTCCCAGTTTACAAAGCAGGGAATAGACATGAAATGAAAAATTACAGACCCATATCTGTGATAGATAATTTCGCAAAAATTTTTGAACAATCTGTCAAGAAAAGAATACTTGAATTTCTAAATAAACATCGGGTGATAACGGACAGGCACTTTGGATTCATCCAAAACTCGAATACAATGTTGAAAAAATTCACATTTATCTATATTTATTTTAAGCCCTGCTTCATCTAATATTTGAAATACTTTTTTCAAATGTTCTTTATGCATTGTTTCATTCTCAGAGTATATTAATATGTCACCAATGTAATGTAAAGCAAAATTTTCATATTCGTCAAGTATTTTATGTAATACTCGTTCTAAAGCTGGACAAGCCGATTGTAAACCATATGGAACAACACAAAATCTATATACAACACCTTCTATAGAAAAACCCGTATAATTCCTAGAATTTTCATGTAGTGGTTTTAACCAAAAACTGTGCTTCAAATCTATTTTAGGAAAAATTTTTGCATTTGTGATTTTACCAAAAATAGTTTCTATGTTTAAAGGAGATTCATATTGTGGAATTGTTATTTTATTCAGTTCTCTAGCATCTAAGCATAATCTGAGCTCACCATTCTTTTTTACAACTACTACGATAGGGTTGATGTAATAACTGTTACTTCGTTCTATTATACCTTGTTTTACCATTTTTTCTAATTCGTCTTTAACTTTTTCGCGGTACTTATAAGGAATTGGATAGTTTTTTTATTTGAATTTTTCTGTTTCTTTTACTTCTATGTTGTGTACATACTCTTTTGCAACTCTTGATTCATACATAATCAACTTATTATATTTATTTAATAATTGATCAATATACCTTTTATATTTATCATTACATTTATATTTCATTTCATTTATATTATCTTTATCTTCATCATAATTATTTTCATATCTCTCATTCATACCCTTTGTACACAACATTTTCTTATTTTCACTTATTTAGTTTTTTTAAAATTCAAATTTTCCATCCATTTCCAAATTTTTGTTATTATAGTCAATCTTGGCTTTTACTTTTTCCAATTGATCCGTACCTATAATTACATCAAACTCCATATCTTTAACTACTAACAGTTGTAACTCATATTCCTCTCATCAATCTCCAATTTTAAATTTACATATTGATTTGATTCAGCTAGTTTTTTCCCATTTATACCCACTAAATTTGTTTTTGGCATTTTTACTAGAATATTTTTAACTTTCATGAAATCTTCTAAACAATTTTCTTTAATTAAAGATGCTTCAGACCCTGTATCAATTAATATTTTTATTATTTTATTTCCTATTTTTCCTTTCAAAATTATTAATCCTATATTTTGTTCATTTTCCATATTTTTTTATAATAAATTCTGGTTTAATTTTTTTTCCCCTATATTTTTTATTAAAAATTTTGTTCTGCCTGACTAGTTGTGGGAACATTTACTTGATTATTTTCCCCTCTTGACAATACCTGTCCCTCTCTTTCGTGCAAATTTTCCGCAGTTTGACATCTCCTATTTAAATATACCCTTCTTGTATTATCATTTGTTTGATTATTATTTCTTTCAACATTGTTTTGTGGTTGTCTGTTGTAATATGTTCTTTGTCCTTGAAATTGCTGAGAATAATTCTGATTATTATTATTAAAATTATTCCTATTATGCTATAATTATTATTGTAATTTTGATTTCTTTGATACCCTTGATTTTGGTTATATTGCCTATCATTATTTCTATTTCTATCATAGTTATTATTATTAAACTGTCTATTACTTCTATCATTATATTGGTTCATAAACCTATTATTTCGATTATTATTATTATAATTATTCCTATTATTATTTTGATTACCCCTTTGATAATTATTGCTATTGTTTTGGAAATTCCTTTGTTGATTATTTTTTTTCCAACTTCTGCAAGATAACGTCCTCTCTAACCTCAATAAATATTGACTAAGTCTCTCCATACTTTTGATCTCATGCATGTTTATGACTTAAAAAATTGCCTGTTTAAAATGCCTACTTATATTTCCCACTATTTCTTCCTCTCTCATTACCGGATCTAAATATTGTGCCATAGCAAACATTTGAATTGCATAATTGTTATAGTTCATACTCCTTTTCTCATCAAATTTTCCAAATTGTAATTTATCCCTAATGCTTAATTGTGCATTTTCTCCCCAATATTGTTTTAAAAATAAATTTTCAAAATCTTGAAAAGAATTAATATTATTTTCCTGGCTATCAAACCATACACAAGGTTGATTGAATAAATACTGTCTGATAATCTCTTTCAATTCCTCTATATCATTTATATGTCTAGTTTTGTTTTTTATTATTTTAATAAAAGGAATTTTTTTCCCTCAAATTTTATTTATTTGTATTCCATAACAATTATTTATGATTCTACTATCTAAGTTATTGTCTATTCTTCTTGATTCTAATAATTTTATCTTTTCTTCTACATTTCTAGTTATTTCACTCTCTACATTTATTATTTTCAAATTAGTATATTTATGTTGTTTGTCTATTTTTTTATCAAGAGTAATTATTTCATTTTTAGCTCTTTCTTGTTTACTATTCATGTCTTTTAGTTTTTCATCCTGCCTTTCTACATGATTATTTATAGTGGATACTTCTTGTGTTATTGCCACATAAAATTCCTCATTGTTTTGTCCTATTTTAGTTTCTAACTGTTTGTGCAATTCTAAAAATTCTTCTTTATTTTGTTCAGATTTAGTTTGTATTTTATTTTCCATTCTTTCCATATTTTCTTTTATATCTTTTATATTTTCTTTCACATTTTCTCTGAATCTTTCTTCCATACTCGCTGTGTTTTCTTTCAACTCTTTTATTTCCTTTTTCAAACTTATTTTTATTTCATCCATTCTTCCCATACTTTCTCTCATTCCTCATTCATTCTTTCTATTTTCTCTTCCATTCTTGCTGAATTTTCTTTTAAATCTTCTTTCATACTTTTTTTATTTCATTTTTCAAACTTTCTGAATTTTCTTTCATTTCATTCATATCATTTTTCAATCTACCTTCCATACCTGCCATATTTTCATTCATTCTTACTGAATTTTCATTCATATCCTTTCTCATACTTGCTGAATTTTCATTCATACTTTCCATCATTTTATTAAACAAACTCTCCCATTCTATCCTTCATTTTTATTTCTATCCCTCTCACATTACTCTCTCTCCTTGTTCCTGATCACCCCTATCTCTACCTTCTGCACCTTCTTCCAAACCAACTTTCTTACCATCTCTCAAATCCATTTTTTATTCACAAATATTTAGTCTTATACTTTGAAATGTCAATTGCTAATGTTCGCACAGTATTGCGATAAATATTTAGAAATAATATATTGCCCTTACTTTGCCTTTTCTCGCCTTTTCTCAATAAATATAATGAAATGATATATTGCCTTTACTTGCCTTTTCTTCAATAAATATTATGAAATGATATATTGCCCTTACTTGGCGTTTTTTCCGCCCCACGTTGGGCGCCACTTGATATGATTTGATGATTTGAAAAATATAATTGTTTTTATTTTGCCCCACGTTTTGGGTGCCAATTTGTAATGTTTTGATGAATTGTATAAATATAATTTGTTTTTATATATTGAGATTGCTAATGATTTTTGGTATTCTTTGAGAGCCAAATTTATATGATATAAATAGACCCTGTAATAATAATTGTCAGCGAACGTCACTGTTCTCTCGTCACGCTACCAACAATTATTATTTTCTTCGCCACAGCTAACAACAGTTGGTACGCCCTTATCTCATATAGTCGGTTCGAAGGAATTTGGCCACTGGTGGCTAACTTCAGTTTATTGAATGATCTTAGTTATGTTAGTTGATCATTGTGAGAAAATAAACAAACCAAATATCAGAAAACCAATTATCTCCTTTATTCAGGAAGACTCAAAATACCTGGCCTACGAGAAATAACTTATGCTAGAGTGAATCAAACAATTATTCACAGATAATCATAAAATGCATATCATGGATAGATAAAGAGAACCTCACTTTTTCTGTGAGAGTAATTTTCTGTTATTGTTCATGAAAAGTGACATAGAGTTCATCGAATGTGAAAAATGTTATTTGTGAAATAGTTCAGGACCGGGAAAGCACTATTAAAGGTTTTATACCTGGTTGGAACTGTTGGTTTTCACAACTATACCATAAAAAGCATGCATACAATGCTGTATTAGACTTTGTAGAACACACAACAGAGGTTTTGGATAATTCGTCCAAATGCTTGGTTGTTTCCCTTGATTTGGCTAAGGCGTTTGACACCGTGTCACATGACGTCTTGTTGAACAAACTTTCTGAGTATGGAATAAGAGGGATCAGTCTGGAATTGATGAGAAATTATCTGTCACAGAGAACACAAAAAGTTAAGATAGGGGAACAACTCAGTAACACAACACATATATCAACACATATGCCTCAGGGCACGGTATTAGGCCCAATTCTATTCCTGATTTATATAAATAGTATATCTCGAATAAATGGCTTTCGTGGACACATTATATGTTATGCGGATGACACCGCGCTGATATTCAGAGATGAAACCTGGAATGACGTCTACATAGCTGCAGAAAACGATCCTAGAAAAATTCTCACCTGGTTGAATCATGACCTACTGAGTTTGACATAAACAAAACTAAATTCATGACATTCTCTCTGAATACCAGAGACACACCTCCAAATGATACCTTAAAAATACACACACCACTCTGCAATGATAGATACACATGTAACTGCGCAACGATAGAAAAAAATTCCTCGATTAAATATTTGGGAGTTACTATTGATCAACATATACGATGGAATGAACACATTACACATGTCATGAAAAGACTGAGACTTCTCATGTACAAATTTTATATGCTTAGAGATATTCTCTCACGAAAAAACCTATCCCACGTATACACCTCACTGGCTGAAAGCGTGATGAGCTACTGTATTATAGTGTGGGGGGGAACATACAACATGACGTTGCACCCTCTGCAGGATTCAAAATAATACACAGAAAAGATAAAAGGTTCCCTACTCAAATACTATTTCAAGAAACCAAAGTCCTAAATATTAGGGCTCAATATTGCTATCAAGGTCTAATTTGGATGTTTTCCAACTTAATAAAATATACCACAAGCTTCTCGAAAACAACAAGATTCTCTGATAATTTAAATATAAGAACTCCATTTTACCGAAAGAGCCACACGCAAAGATTCATCTTTTTTTTCGGACCTACATTGTATAACTATCTCCCTACCGATCTAAAAACTATAAAAAAAATCAAAGAAATCAAACTTGCTATTAAGAAACACATAATAGAAAACCCAAAAATACTAAATGTATTCTGAGAATATACTTAAAAACAAACCTTAATAATATTAATCAATTTTGAATTATATTTCAATTTCCTTCTATGCTCTCTCTCCGACCCTCATCCCCCCCTAGACGAGTCAAAAATTTTAATTACTACTTAGAATTAGTCTATACTGTACTAAAATTGACATTCTTCCATCTAGGAGTGTGTGAAACAACACAAACAGGCGCCTTGTGCCTAGGTGTATTTCACCCACTTGTGGTGGCTTCGAAAAAAAAATGCTATTAATACCACGTTTTGTACCGAATAATTGTACTGATCATTGTACTGATTATTATTGTATATATTGCATCGATTATTATGATTATGATTAAACTGATTATGATGATTATAATGAGTTTCTGGAATTTCATCAAAGCCTGATTATTTTTTATTTTTTAATTTGAGCTTCAGAAGAGAAACAAGCTCAGGTTCGGAAAAAGCCCTCAAGAAAATTGTGTTTTTATGAGTTTTTTTTGTCACATAAACTTTATTGTGAGGAGCTGGTAGTTTTTTTGTTTAGTCACTTGGTGCGTTCACGAAAAAACTGCTTGAAACATTTGCCACCTGAATGGAATTGTCAATGATATGACCATCGTGTAGAATCCTTATATTTTGTTGTTGTTTTTTTCGATTAGATAACTCATTTACTACTTCCCACGTGGTTCTGCAAGTATCTTGAGAGCTAATTATTTTGTTTTGGTAATACGCTTTCTTTGTATTTTTTATGAGGAGTTCGTGTTGCTTATTTTGAGCTTTGTATTGCTCTGTTAAGATTGGAAAACGCGATTTCAAGATGAAAGGATCCTTTAGTTCTCTGCTTGATATTTTGATTTCGTCCAAAACCCAATTTTTGCTATTTTGATTCTAATTATAATATTTTTTGAGTGAAAAATATTCGTTAAAAAAAAGAGCAATGTTTTGTGGAAGCCATCTTTTTTTTTCTATAATTCACTCCATTCTGCTCGTGTCAATGCATTAAAGAATAGTGAGAGAGAGTGCTCATTGAAGCTCCTTCTTGTCTGAGAAGTACTGTTGTTCCTAGACTCTTTTTTTCCTCCAGATCCATGAAGATTGACCTATGGTCGAAAATCTCATTGTCAAGCACACATATTAGAGAATGAGGTATGTTTGTGAAGCAATGGTCGATCACGGTGGATGAATGTGACGTTACTCTAGTTGGCCAATAAATGTTGGAATGTTAATTGAACCCTTTTATAATATCACTTAATTTACTGAAATTATTTAGTGAATTGCTGGATGAGTCAAGATTGAGATCTATAGTTGAAATAATATTGATAGCTAGTTTGTAAACTGACTCTGAAACAGAGACGATGTTTTCAAAAAGTTCAACTGATTACAAGAGAAATGTTAAACAAAAACTGATCCCTTACGTTAATGAAGTAGGATGTGCACGAAAGAAACAACTTTTATCTGTTTTTGCCAAATGTCAAATTATTGATATTTTGTGGGTTTTTTAATTATTTTTTAATAATTTCTCCCGTTGTTTGATATGGCTCGTTCAGTAGAAAACAAAGTTGAAGCCGTTATCATATTTGGTGAAGCTAATCGAAATTGCAATGCTGCTATCGCAATTGCAATGAACGGTTTCCGGAACGTCCAATGTGTCGAAAATATCTGCATAAATTGATGGCAAAATTTAACAGAACAGGAACGGTGGAAGATTATTCAAGATCTGGAAGGGCGAAAATAATCAGAGACGTCAAGCGCTTTCAAGAAATCGCTCGGATTTTCGATTCTTACTTCAATTCATATCTTCGACAATATTTTCTGTTTTATGTAAAAAAAATATTTTGTAAAAAATGGATGACACTATATTATTATTGGAAAAAGAGTAGAAAACATAATATACCCGTGGATTTCTTTCCATTATCTTAATTTTTTTGCCGATGTCGATAAAGTGACCAATTGTGTTTCACTCATCGTTTCATTTATTTTCAGGAATTATATTCATGAAATGATATTTCGATTGCAATATTATCCAGTCTTCTCCAGAAAATAAAGTCGATGTTTCGCATTCCCGGTTTGTTACACTTTCTTGACACCATTGAGGTACACGCAAAAATTCTATTGGGTTAAATTATTAAATTGTTAGTTAGATTTTAAATATAGTTTTATGAAGCATTATTCTATCCCTGAATATTGATATGTATATGTTAGAATTGTCACTTCGATATGGACCAATATATGAGAGATTTTGAGCTCGCAGAATATGAAACTTTGGAAATAAATGATGATGAAGGAATAAATGATGATGAAGAAATAAATAAATGATGATGAATAAATGATGATGTAGAAACAGTTAGGAAACCAAACTTTTCAATTTTTCACGCCAATATAAGAAGTATCAACAAAAACTTTGATGAAATGTCTTTATTACTAAAAAATTCCAATACCGGTTCAGTATAATTATATTCACAGAAACATGGTTTATACCTGACATAAGTTTTTTTGAATACCAGGATATGAAGTTTTGTATAACTTGGGTGGTTATAATCAAAATGATGAAGTGGTTATGTACCTGAAAAAAATTTAGTATTCCAAAGTTCTACTCAAAATTTAGGTAATCTCAAAGTATTACGAGCGATTGTTGAATGAAAAGAAAAAAATATCATTATCGATGCTCTGTACCGCTCACCATCATCTTGTTCACAATAATTTGATGAAAGCCTATCCATTTACTTGGAAAATAACTGTAACAATGAAAAATATACTTACTTCTTTGCGGGTGACATCAATATTGATATAAAATCTGACACAGACTACAGCAACGATAACCTCAATTTATTAGGTGAATTTGGTTACTTATCGCTGATAAATGAATATACTAGGACTCAAAACTCATTCAAATCATCAATAGATCATATCTTCATCAAAGACACAAACCAGTATTCGCATTGTGGATCATATGTTCTTCGTTACGATGTGACCGACCACTCACCAATAGTAGCGACGTATACAACAGAAATCGTAGGGAGACAAGATAAACCTGAATCAAAAATTAAAATCTCGAACGAAAATAAATTTCTGACAATAATAGAGAATGAAGAATGAAATGAATTGTACGAAATGACCGATGTGAATACCATTACTGATCACTTCGTTACGAAGATAAAAATGCTCTGGAACGTTCCTCTATAGAGAAGAAAATCAAATACTCGGAGAAGAAAAGGAATCCTTGGATCACCAAAGCTTTGATGAAATCTTCAGATAATAAACAGAATATATATGAACTCCTAAGAAGAAACCCAAACGATATAGATTTTTCGAACCGCTACAAAAATACCAAAAATAAATTATCCAATTTACTCAAAATAACTGAACAAAACTACTACATGCAACAAATAGAAAAAAACAAAAATAATTCAAAGTCCTTATGGGATAACATTGAAAAGCTAACAGGAAAAGAAAAATCTCAGACTAATATAGGTAATATCATATATAATGACACTGAAGTCTCAAGCAGTAAAGAAATTGCTAATATTTTCAATTCTCATTATATCAATGTGGGAAAAATGATGGCTGAGCCAATTATCAAACCTAGGAACACCGCTCTCGAGAGAAACATACTGGATATTTCCATATTTATGACACCTACAAATGAAACCGAAGTACTTAGCTTCATAAAAGAACTCAAAAATAATAAATGTCCAGGTATTGATAGCATAACTTCGGAAAACCTCAAACTAATAGGCGAATTCATTAAAAAACCTTTAACTTTCTCAATCAATAGAATCCTTCAGATCGGTGAATTTCCAGAAAACTTTGAAGTAGCCATAGTTGAACCATTATTCAAGAAAGGTGATCGAAAGAATGTATCGAATTATAGACCAATCCCGTTATTGAGTTCAGCTGCCAAGATCGTCGAAAAGGTTATTGAAAAACGTCTTATGGAATTCTTGGAGAATATCAATATACTTTCAACAAAGCAATTCGGTTTCATATCGAAAAAATCAACCGAAAATGCTATTTTTCATTCAACAAATAATATATATCGATCACTGGACGAAGGAAAATGTTCAATAGGAGTCTTTCTAGATATAGCAAAGGCCTTCGACTCCGTTAACCATGAAAAATTAATGGATGTTATGGAAGACCTTGGTATCAGAGGAATCGTACATGAGTTACTCATATCATACCTTAATAATAGAATACAGTATGTAAAAATTGAAAACGAAATAAGTGAACCTCAAAAACTATCAACTGGTGAACCGCAAGGGAACAGTTTTAGGCCTAGTGCTTTTTTTAATCTACATCAACGGAGTACTCTGTTTCGAAGCAGATGCAAATATATCATCTTTTGCAGACGATACCGAGTTCTCTTTACTGCTACTACTTGGGAGGAATCTAAGAACAAAGAGGAACATAACCTAAAAAAAAAAATTAAAATTGGTTTAGCGAAATAGATCTAACACTGAACTTGGGAAAAAAAGTGTATAACGCTCTCTTGCAATGAATCTGACCAACCCGATATTGATCAGATTACATTGAAAGATGAAAATTCAACTTATTCAATCCAATGTGTGAAGTATGCTACATACCTTGGAATCGAAATTGATAACCACCTTAAATGGGACATCCACATGAATACACCTTTGAAAAATCTACGATCAATACTGTACATATTCAATCATCTTAAAAAAATTCTCAAAATACATTAACTTAAAATTTTATACCATTTACTTGTAGAATCTCATATTCAATATGGAATATCTGCCTGGGGAGGAGTGTACAACTGTCATATAGAACAATTGCAAGTAATGGAGAAATACTTTTTGAAGATTATCTACAATAAAGAACGTAAATATCCTATAGAAGAACTATTCAAAGAGGTACCTATTCTCGAACTAATTTTTTTTATTTTTATGAGATTCTCTGCTTACAATATAAAAATAGAAAAGAATTTGAATACATAAAATATGAACATAACACAAGACACAAACAAAAGAAGGAGTTTTTTATAGAAAAGACTACAAAAACGATTGGCCAAAAGTCATTCTACTACACAGCCCCAAAACTGTTTTGTCAGGTTCCACAGACCATCAGAGATATAAATAATACTTCTCTTCACAAAAAAAAATTGAAGTTTGGTTGCAAGATTTGTCTATGGGAAACATGGTGAAAATTATCAATATTTCCGTATGATTCATCATTCATCATAGCCGAAGTCAATTATATTGGTACTCATCAAAATTTTTGTTAATTATTTTTCATGATTTCTATTCCACATAGTTCATTGTATTTTCTGTATTTTACTTTGTTATTGTATTTTATTGTATATTTATCGATTTCTATGTATTATATTGGATTACTCCATATTCATTTATAGTAGTGGCATTTGGTATCTATACATTTTTACATTCACACAATTTCAAAATTTTTCATTTGGACATTTTTAAATTCTTACATTTCAACAATTTTCCATTTTTATATTTTTACATCCTTACTTTTTTATATTTTTGCATCCGTACATTTTCTAATTCATATTTTTATATTTTCACATCTTTAACATTCAACATCTTTACATTTACTCATTTTACATGTTTGGATTTACTTATTTTACATTTTTTTAATTAAATTTAATTTATATATTTGTATATTTTATACTCACTTCATTCATTCAGCATGTATTCATTCATTTGCTTTGATTTATTGGCAAGATATTAATATATAGGTTAGAAATGCCCACAACAAGTTTTCTTCGTGAGATATCTCCGATTTATTTCAATTTTTTCATCATTCATGTCCATGCCTGTAACCGTAATGAAAATAAATATTATTATTATTATTATATTTCACTTGGCTGTAGTTCATTTTGGGGAATGGGAGGATCATCCACTCTGTAGCAGAATCATTTTTGTTCCTCAATTTTCGTTTATAATTTGTTTTTGTTTACACGATTGCTTCAATCACCGTCACCATGAAACCATTAATTTTAAAGATACCATTACATCAATTTACGAACTCTCAATTATCAGTACCATCGTTTCGTATGACGCAAAAGAAGCTTCTACGAAAATCATCAAATATATGACACAAAGAAATAGAAATGATGAATAGAAATAGAAATAATTATATTTTTAATTATACTTTTCGAAAATTTTAAAGCCACGTGTTCTTACGAGGGTTTCGCTATACTGAATGGTTCATTCATACTGAGCAACAAATATATGTTCACCAAACTTTATAGTTTTCACCTCATCCGCTTTTTCTAATCTTCAACAAGTCAGTTCACTATCATTCATCTCGCAACAAAGGTAAGTAAATGATTCATTAAATTACTAATCTTCATAGCTCAGCTAGTCTAGTCGAGAAGTGAGTTTCCTGCGAAAAATAGTTCCAAGTCTCCAAAAAATATGAGAAATATCCCATTCGATTTGGGATGTTATTCTAAGAAAGACTTTTTTTTTTTTTTTTGCTGACGAAAATTGCAATTGTTATTAACAAAAAAAATGGGTTCAGTTTTTTTAACAAAAACTAAGAGCGATAGCGAAATTCGGATGAAATATTTTAAAAGAAGAGGAAATTTCGAATTAAAAACTTTTGACTATCTCCATTATTTATAATTTTAATTTAACGCTGAAAATAGGGCTCCGCCCGACCGCAACGGCATGCGCGCGCCGTCTCTAAAAGAGTACACACACAAAATATATTTTTTATAGTATTAAATATCAATTCGAAAATTTGAATGAATTTATGGTACGTTTTTTATGCTTTAAAAAACAAGGTCCCGTTGGAAAAAAATTAAGTTAATTTTTCAACAAGTTAGGCATTTGTTAATTAGTCCTTATTTTTCGGACCTCGGTTTTCATAAAAAGCGGCATAAATGTTTGAATAATATCTCCAAACAAATTTTGCTTCATGAAGCCCTTCTTATATACATACTCAACAATATCGCGTTATAGAAGTTTTTAAAAATTGTTTATTATAATTTTTTGAAAGTAACAAAAAATTTAAAATTAAAAAAATTAATGTTTCCATTTTTGTCCATTATTTTTATTGTGGTTTTGCATCAAACTAAGGCATTCAATAACATTCTGGAAATTTTTTTTTGGATATTTGTTTATAATTTGTTTATAAACAAATTTATCAGTTGATTTGAAAAAAAATATTTGGGCCATTTTGTTGTCTAGAGAATATAATAGTTTTTTTTTTTTTAATAATAAAAATGGAAAAAAATTAATTTTTTAATTTTTTTAATTTAATTTTTAAAAAATTCCAATTCTAATAATATTTTTTCTAAACTACTGAAAATTACAAAAACAACCATATGCAAAAGTGTCGAAAAAAATTTCATACCGTCATTTTAGAAATATAAAATAAAAATAAAAAATTCGACACTCTGAGCAACAAATATGGTTGTTTTTGTAATTTTCAGTTGTTTCAGAGAAAAAAAAATAATGAGAATTGCTCATAACAAATTGTTGACTAAATGAACAATAAAATTTTCAATTTTTACTTTTTGATTCCATTGAGAAATGCCAATTATGATTTTTAAAGAAAAAAAACTCCCAACTAACCATTTAAATAATGGAAATATAATTCCAGACAACAAAATGGCAACAACATACTTTTTTCAAATATTAAACTAATAAATTCGTTTATAAACAATTTATAAACGATAGTTCTTATGTAATTAAATGCCTTCGTTTGATGCAAAAACAGCAATTGCAAAATATATCGATATTTTTTTTTTATTTTTAATTTTTAAATTTATAAAATAATAATAAAGAAAAATTTAAAACTTTTATTACGTGATCTTGTTAGGTAGTATATATACAGGGTGTTTCCAAATGACAATAAGAACGTCTGCCTGTGGATATCTCTCGTAAAATAGGACAAAATGATATAAGGAATGAGGGGTCCAACCTGATTAATTTTCATAATACAGGGGGTTGAATTTAACAAAAAACATGTTTTTATTTGACAACTTCAAAACGGATTAATATATTAATTTGAAATTTAGCAGGTCGTTTTTCAATGTGAAAAGACATATTTGAGTAGTAAATCATGTTTCATATCTAGATCCAGTGGTGTGCAGTTAGAAGAGTATGTCCCCTATTCCCCACCATTTTCTACGTCTGTGGTATTTGAAGCTATTTTGATTTTTTTTTGTATTGCTTGACAGTTTTTACGGAAGATAACGGCCTTGATATACCGAAAATCTTGTGGTTTTCAAGATATTTAATGTTTTTATGGAGTCTGCAAGATCGCTCTTTATTAATGGAATAACCAACAATATATTCTTGGGTTTCTTGAATAACTACTTCACTACTAATGATATGATCATTAAACAGCACATAATGAAAAAATGAAATAATATCCAGGGTAAATATAATACCAGTGTTTTGACACTTTTGATAGCTACATAGTAAGCTGTGGATGTCAAAGATGAAATGGTGAATGTCATTCTGTTTAAAGTCCAAACAAAAATAAATTATTTGCAATTAAATTTGTTTGTGCAACTTTAAGACACTTTTTGGTATGATGGAATATACTTTTGAAGAAATAACTGATATGCACCTAATATACGGGAAAACCAGGAAGAACGGTAGGCGTTCCGACCGCCTGTATATAGAAATATACCCAAATCGACTTAGATTTTCATGTCACAAAACGTTTGCTCAAATTGACAGGAGATTGCGTGAATTTGGACAATTCAGTTTAAAATAAGAAGGTACCGGTAGAAAACGAAATATAAGAACTGTGCAGTTTGAGGAGGATATTCTCAATCGTATTGAAAACAGACCAGAGTAAGCACGCGTACCATTGCCAAATCTTTAAATGTAAGTAACAAAACTGTGTGGAATGTTGTGAATGAACATCTGTTGTATCCTCATAAGTATACCCGAGGTCATGCCCTAAAACCAAAAGATTATCGTCAAAGGGTGGCATTTGTCAATTGGTACAGGCAAAAATGGAAGATATGCAATTTACCGAATTCAAGGAATAGCCATGTCTGGGCTGGAGAAAATCCATATATAATTCGAGAACGGGGATTTCAGGAAAAATTTTGGTCAACATGTGGGCAGGCATTCTTGGAGATTGTATAGTGGGTCCATATTCATTACCTAATAAACTTAATGGCGATATTTTCTGTAATTTTTCTAGAGAAATCCTGCCTGACTTATTGAACGACGTTGAACCATTGCATATAAGAGCAACTATGGGTAATGTATGGTTTCAGCACGATGGGGCATCTGTACATTATTCTCTAGCAGTCAGACAACTTCTAACCCAACAATTCGGAAATAACTGAATAGGGCGAGGTGGACCCAATATGTGGCCTGCGAGGTCACCGGATTTGAATCCAATCGATTTTTTTCTGTGGGGTAACATGAAGTCAAGTCCCTTGTGTACGATACCATGGTAGACACGGACGAGGAACTGATAGCAAGAATCCATGCGGCTAAGAAATTATTTCTGGCAATCGCGAGTCTTTCCAAGGTATGCGATTTTCAATGAGAAAACGTTGTATATTATGTATTAATGTAAATGGACGAAATGTTGAACATCTTTTGTAATTTGTTGGCTGTTTAGTATAAAATTAAGTTTGCATCGGATATTATTTACATTTGTAAATTGTATGTTATTTTTATTGTCATTAATTGTTTTGTTAATAAAAACAATAATTTGAAAAACATATTTTTCAACAATACTTTCTCAATATTTCAGAAGCTTCTCCAAAATTAGATCCTGTTACATTTTCTAATCATTAAAAGTCTAGAAGTTATAAAAAATGAAGGAAAAATTATTAAAGAAATCCAAGAAAGATATTGTTGGTTATTTCATTAATGAAAAGCGATCTTGCAGACTTCATAGAAACAATAAGAATCTTAAAAACCACAAGATTTTCGGTTTGAAAAGGTTTTTTCGTTTTTTACGTGAAAACTGTTAAGCAATACAAAAAAAATTAAAAATAGCTTCAAATACCACGGGCGTAGAAAATAGCGGGAAAAAGGGGACATACTCTTCTAACTGCACACCACTGGATCTAGATATGAAACATGATTATTTACTTAAATATGTCTTTTTACATTTAGAAACGACTTGCTGAATTTCAAATCAATATATCAATTCGTTTTGAAGTTATCAAATGAAAACATATTTTTTTCAACTCTAACTCCCTGTATTTTGAAAAGTGATGAGGTTGGATCCCTCATTCCCTATATCAATTTGTCCAATTTTACAAGAGGTATCTTCAGGCAGACGTTGTAAGTGTCATTTGGAAACACCCTGTTCAAGAAGGGCTCCAAGAAGCGAAAAATCATCAGAGGTATTCTTTTAACATTTGTGCCAAATATTTTTTCAAATCAAGGACAGAATAATAAGGACTAATTAACAAATGCCTGACTTGTTGAAAAAAAAAACCTAATTTTTTTTCGAACGGTACCTTGTTCTTTCGATTGTTAAGAACACACCATAATTCATTCAAATTTTCAAATTGATATTCAATACTATTTTCAGCGTTAGGTAAATCAAAATTATAAATAATGGAGATAAAGTTCCGAAACTTGACGACTTTTTAATTCAAAATTTCATCTTCTTTAAGAACCTATTTTCCGATTATCGTCATCGCTTATAGTTTTTGAGTTATTCCCAAAAACTGAACCGTTTTTGTTTTTTGTTAATAAAAATTGCAATTTTCGTCAGCAAAAAAAAACAAAAAATATCTTTCTCAGAATTGCATTCCGAATCGAATGAGCTATTGCTCATATTTTTTGGAGACTTTTAATAATTTTTCGCTGGAAACTCACTTCTCGACTAGTCTCCAGTTGGATATGTAGCCAGGGTATACAATTAGCGAGGTGGTGTAGGTTCAAATCCTTGATGGATCACTTTTTTTTTCGGGAATGGATGTTTTTTCGATATAAACTATAGTACGAATTATTCCTCCATTTCTTACTAGATCAAAAATCTAAATTCATTTAACTTTTATTTTTCTGAATGGCATATTGGTTATGGGAATAATGGATGCTTGTCGTGCGAGCGAAATACATTCATTGAAAATTGAAGACTGTCAAGATCTTGGATCGGCTGCTTTAATACCAGACCAAAAATCATCAGGAAATTCATAGTCAGCTACCGTTTTTAGTCGCTCTGCGAGAAGTTTATAGAGCTCCGGCAGAATAATGTTTCAACCAATTAATTTTTCCTCAACCTTCAGAATGGTAAATGTACCAGTCAATCGAGATCAATGAATTTGTTGCAATGGGAAGACAAATAGTACTTTTTCTAAAACTTCCAAACTTAGAATTATATACTGGATATACATTTCGAAGATCATCGGCCACTATTTGCGTTTTGACACAGGAGGTGATTTAACATCATTAAAATGGCAAGTAGGATGGAAATCATCATCGATTGCAGAAGGATATATTGACGATTCCTTGAAAAACAAGATGCATGCGGATGGATGAGGTTGAGAACTCAATGGGACCTCCATCTTTAAATCCGACGTCTGAAAACATCGTAATATTTGCAGTTGCCCAAACTTCACGATAAATATTGTAACCAATAAATGAGTTTTTTTTTAGCTATCAGAATAGAATTGTTTGAATAAAATTTGTTTCTTCAATAAAATATTTTCCAAATATCATGATCAATTTTTGTCGAAAAATATTTCTTATACTAAAAGAAACACATTGTCTGTTTGAATTGAATGGTGAACACTGGTGGTTATAGTCATAGACAAAGTGAAGTATTCCACTTGCATGTAATGGCTATTTTTCTCCGGAATGATTCTCATGAGTAATAGCCATCATTACACACTCGTTGAATAATATTATATTTCCGGCGACCTCGTATCAACAAGTCTGTTTAATCCACACAAAATCGATCGCTAATGACCCCTGTTAACCTTCAATTTCTCTTTCAATGCATGATTGTGATATATGCAACCAAACATACACCGAAATCGACCATTGATAACAAGTAAATGGTCAATTTCTCCATTGATGCATCATTGTGGTACAGGCAACTAAACATACACGAATTCGAATGTTATTCAAATTCCAAATCATATTACCTTTGCGCTGTATTAGATTTATGTATTTTCAAATCCAAATATTGTAAGTTTCCTCCTAGTTGAAGAAAATGGAAATCGAAAACTCGTATATTGAAATGGCGATTAATGATCTCGAAAGTTGATTTGTCAGGTTTTTCAAATGCTCGTTGATTCTAGTTAGTAGTGGTCAACGAACATTTGAAAAAACCTGACAAATCAACTTTCGGATTTCACTTAAAACTCAATAATCATAATTTTAGCCCCAACAAAAATTCAAAACTCCTACATTACATAGATAAAAAGAATTATTTGAGATTGGACTTGTTCGAAGAACTGGAGATTTCAAAAGAACTTTCCAATAATGACTATTGTCTGAACACCCAAGTAAATTTGAACAGAGATTTCTACCCCCTTCATAGAAGGATTAATAATTGAAATCAAAATCCAAAATACTTCATAACTCCCCCCCCCTTTTCTATTGAAACTTTTTCACAGAACTGGCAACTTCTTTCTCAATTCTCATTTCATAAAGTTGGCACTACTTATTCCTCTCATCGACAGTTGACATTTAGAATCAAATCAATTGTCATTAAGACATTGACATATCCACCTGGCCTTTGATTTCCAACATGTGATACGATAGATTCTGAGCCAATTTATAATCATTTGATTAACAATGTACTCATCTTTTGTTTTTACTTCCCGCACCTGACATGTAAGTACTCAAAAATTTTAAAACGATAGATTCTGAGCCAATTTGAATCAAGGTTATTCTTACAGTCAATAGGAAGTTTTATTAGAAGACTAATATGACGAAATTCAGAACCTTTTGTTCAAACTAAGAAAATTATACATTATATCATAAAACTTCATTCTTATCAAATAGTTTATTATTCAACGGCAAAAATGTGTAGATTTCTATCGTAGAGAATTAAAAGTTTTCTGAATCATTTATTCAGTAATGTATTTCCTCCGACAAATACTTCACTACTTTTCTGCTTATATCAGTACTATTTGAAAATAAGATTCATTTGTGAAGGAAATCCTGAAAGAGTGTAATTCATTTAATTGCATAATAGGAAGTTTTTATTAAATGAAGAATTCTATAATTATATTTCGAAAAATTTCATAACTTAAACAAACTAATTTTTTGTTAATCAAATCAATAGTAGAATTGGAACAGTTGGAAATCATAACTGAACGTTCGAGGATTCTATATCCAAATTCAGATTTCCATTTTTCATTTCCGAAGTGTTCTGTGCAATAAATGTTTGTGAATGTTGCTGATACTGGTAGACGGTTTATTGAACCCAAGATTTTTTCTGCAGTATTCATTTTATTTTTCATTGAATCATCTATGTATCCTTCCTCCACAAATGTTGACTTCCACCCTCCATGCCTCTTCAAAGAAGTGATGTCTCCACCCGCATCCACTAGCATGGTGGCAGATGATCTACGAAAGGTATGCCCAGTATATACATAGTTCTGGATTTGGAAGTTTCTAAAATGTTGTGATTTGTTTTCCCATGGCTCCGAATTTATTTATTCCAATTCTTCGATTGGTGCATTTATCATTCTGATAATTCAAAAAAAAATGAATCTGTTAATATATTACTCGGTCGTAGCGTGATATATTTAATAAAAATATGACGAAAAAGCTCAGTTATGGTGAACTTCCGAACAATTTTCGCTTTGGTGTTTGGTATGGTGACTAATATAGCCGATCCAAGATCTTCCAAGTCCCCTATTTTCATAGAGTGCATCACATTCGTACGACAGGCTTCCATGATTCCCAATTTTTTCGTTATTTTATTCAATTCCAAACAGTTTGATAATTGTTAAATCAGTGGTTGGAAAAGAAAAAAAACCTCACTGACGACGGCGTGATTCGAACTCACGATCACTGGATTGAAAGTCCAGGCTATGTGCTACCGAGCTGCTTGCAGATTAAAGTGATATGAAGCTATTCAAGTTCCTAATTATATTCTCTCATTTTGTTAAGTGAACTTTCGAAAAAATATACATTTCTTACCTTTGTCGCAAGATATATTTGGTCAGGTGCTTTGTTTATGAATGAATTTATTTCATCTGGGGTGAATATTTGAGCCTTCTCGGTATATAAAAATCGGATTTGCGTTTCAAAAACGCAGGTAATTTTGAATAATGTTCTATGTTGACGTCGTGGTTGATTAGAATGGTACTTCTTAACATTGAATATTGTCGCCAAAGCGAGGACGATTCATATTTTTTTGGCTAATTGGGAAAAATATGCTAGAATTACATTTTCCGAAAAAGAATTCACATTAGTTTTCTTTCGCCAATCCATGAAAATTGCATATATCGTTTCATACTTTTTTCGGATTTATTTGGTAATAGACTTGAAGATGTTATTTTCGCCGCACTACAAATTTCTGGTGGGGTACACTCGTTGTCACTTTCCGAATTCATCTTTTTCTTCTTGTTTTTCGTTAGAAACTATAATATTTTACAATACGAACGGTCAATTCAATGATTATAACGTTTGAGAACAAGTTTGAAGTTGTTAAATTCTAAAGGCATACTTGCGAATGGAAACAATTCAAACAGAACTGCACAGTAATGAATATGCTCATCTGTGATTGGCTTCAAAATGTTGGGTAATGAATCTGGTTCATCTGTGATTGGTTCGGACCTGTTGAGTAATGGATCATTACCTACTCGGGACGAAACTAGAGTTCATTACTTATCAAGAAATAGTCATATAAATGACGCTTTTTTAAATAGTCATAGAAAAATAACTATTATATCCTCTCATTGAAAACGAAAAATGTTTTATTCCTCTAAGATAGCTGACTACAGAAACCTATACATACAATAGGTGTATGGTGGTCGCATATCCATCTAAAAACAACTGCTTCCCTGGCTATCCACTTTACTCAGGCTGATCACCTGTAGACCGATTTCGGGAATTTGCCCCTCATCAGTACGTGAGCCGAGCAGACAATGAATAATATCTGCGTTACCTGATTGAAACAGTTAATATGAATCCATTTCAAAGTATTTGCTGGGATGGAATCAGCAGAATGGAGCTAACGCCATCTCAACACAACTACTGCAACTGAAACATTACCAACTTTGAATATCGTCCTGAATCCCAGGTTATCTGCAATGAGAGACAGAAATCTGAAACATCCTTGATAGTCAGTCATAATTTCATAAAAAAAAACTTTTTAACAAAAAATTAAACCGACGAAATACGGAACTGAAACGTAAAAAATAAACACTTTTTAACAAAAAATTAAACCGATGAAAAAATCAACTGAAAAGCAAAAAATAAAATAAACCTTCTTAGTCTAAATGATAATTGAGCTCCTCAACTAATGTAAGTAACTGATTTTGAGTTGGCGCCAAACAAACAATTATCGAAGATCATCATCTATGAAATAAGTCATCAAGATGCAGCCGTGCATCTCGCTGCCATCATTTTACGCTTCAGCTAATTCAATTGCTAGTCTGTTTGGCGCCGACTCAAAATCAGTTACTTACATTAGTTTAGGAGCTCAATTATCATTTAGACTGAGAAGGTTTATTTTATTTTTTGCTTTTCAGTTGATTTTTCCGTCGGTTTATTTTTTGTTAAAAAGTTTTTATTCTTTACTTTTCAGTTTTTATTTTTCAATTTTTTGTAGCTAAAATCTACCAATTACCATCTACTTGTTTTTTGATTACTTCCAAAATACTTACTTACCCACCTTACTTCAACTATTACCAGTTGAATAATATGATTATCTACTTTTACTATTTGTTGTAATATAAATTATTCGTTGTTCTGGTTAGTTCATTTCATTACTTTGTATATCATTCCATCATCTCATGTAAATATACTGATTTTGACGGAACAAGAATAATGTCAGTAGCGATCTGTCATTGTCAACTACGTATGTGTGTGCTAAAGTTCACTAGTGAAAAATCAATTACCCCCTATTTTTCCACCCGTGAGGGTGGCTAATTCCTCCCGAAATCCGAACATAAGGTATACCCTATCTATTAAAGAAAGAATCATCCAAATCGAAGAACCCAGTACAAAGTTATGCCTGATAGAATCGGTTAACGGACCAGAATTCAGAGGGTGAGTGATCAATATCCTTCATTTCGCTACCCTTAGGAGTGGATTTCATCTTTTAAATTCAAATGGGACCAAAGTCGAAGTACACCCTATCCACTGAAAAAGAATTATCGGAATCGGACGCCTCAGTAAAAAGTTATGCGTGATCATACATAAAAAAATAGGATGGAAAAACATTAAATATACGGGTCGAATAGAGAACCTCCTCCTTTTTGGTTTCGTCGGTTAAAAATGAAAAATGTCTTATTCCTCAACACATGACCACAAAAACCTATACAATGTTGGTCGCATATCCATAAAAAAACTTCTTCCCTGGCTAATGCCTCGACGGACGCTGAATGACATCCGATGGATAAACGAGCAAAGTCGTACAAAGTACTTTGCAAATGTTTGTTGCGAAATGGGAAAAATATTAACCACTTGACCTGTTGACCGGTTTTGGGGTATTTACCCTCATCAGTACAGGGTGGGCCAAGCAGACAATGAGTAATGTCTGCGTTACGTGATTGAAACAATCAATATAAATCCATTTCAAAGTTTTAGCTGGGATCGAATTAGCATAATGGAGCAACAAACATTTGCAAAGAACCTTGTAGGACTTTGCACCGAATATCATTGAACGTCCGTCGAGGCATTAGCCAGGGAAGTATTTGTTTTCTGATGGATATGTGATCACACCTATTGTTTAGGTTTTTGTAGTCAGCTGTCTTGAAGAATCAGACATTTTTAATTTTTGATGAAATTATGGCTGGCTATCATGAATGTTACAGATTTGTCTCTTATTGCAGATATACTATTATACTTCAAAGAATAATAAATGAATTGAGCTTTCAACCATAGGCCTAGCTCAATAATTTATTGAATTATTAGCATTTATTTATAAGATACATTAAAAAAAATATTCCATTACGTGCCAGATGGTCAGTGTTATTAGCGTTACTCTTGTACCCACTGTTCCTACCCGATGCGGGTTCGATTTCCACAGCCGGTGAAAAAATTTCCAAGGCCCCAAGAGTTGTTTCAGATTCCACTATAAAAGGTAAGGTCCCCGTGATCTCAACTCGAACAAATTTTCATTAACTTTTGAGGATTGATAAAACAATTAGGAAAGCGGTTAGAAACAATTGAGTAATGAATAACATGAGTTTTCTACCATAGCTCTCCCAATTATTTAACGAATAATTAGCATTCATTTATAAAAATACATGGAGACAGTTTTTTTACTCCAAAGTATTTTAGTATTACAAAAACAAATCAAGTACGGATATTAATTTCTTTATAATGAGTTATTTATTAAATAAACAAATAAAAAAGGACATTTCTTCTCCAGAATTTGAAAGAATACTAGAAATAATGAAAAATTGGTTCCATTTCTTTAATTTTGAGCAACCAAAACTGTTAACTGAAGAATAATAATATTTTTTTATAAACGATTTTTTCTTAAAAATAATGATTTTTATCAACGGTCAAATTCTCAAAAAGATAATTTCATATAACAATTGGAGTAAAAAATTAAAAAAAAATTTTGATATAGTTTTCAGTGATTTTAAAATGAAACAATCGAAACATATAAAAAAAAGTTTCTGATAGATTCAACATTCTGTGTTAAAACTTTCGTGTTATAGATAATCTTAAATTCCAATCTTGAAAAAGTCAAATATTATTTTTTCTCAATCATCAATGAAATAATCCGAAATCCGTTACTCCTTAGTAGGTGAAGATAAAGTAGGCTGGTTATATAACAATCAGCTGAAACAGTGATATTTTATGGCATAATCGAGAGGATAATCAAGCCAAGGTCGACCAAAGTTCTTTCACTTTTGACACTGAATTTCTCTTTCATAACATTATACACAATTTCACTATTCGGATAATAAATTAAAGCACCTGATTGCAACCATGTTTCGATTCGTTGATTTAACTAGAGCAGTGCAAGTTTTGCAAAATGTGTTGTTTGTCAACACTGCATTGAAACTTAATTTTTTGTTCAAATAGATTACATCCTAGGACGCCAAACAAAACAGTCTGTTCAATACCATATTATCAAAACAACTGGGACTGCGAAAAAAAATCTGTGTCTACAGGATGTAATCAAACCTCTTGCACACCCGTGAATGACGAGTGTATAATGCCATTTTATAACGAATTGCAGTGGTTGAAAATCCGAAAAAAAATTAAAAACATGCTTTGTTATTTGTGAAATTCGACAAAATTTTAGAAAGCGCCGGTCGCCTAATGTTTTGATCAGAGATGTTAACGCAATTGCAGATGCAATAAACAATTAAATAATATGGAATGTTGAATTGATTGTGTAAATGTACGAAAATGGTACATTGCTTGCGATATATATTCAATAGATATACAGGGTGTTCCAAATTAAGTCAGCACCATTGCCAACTCCGTTATTATTGATGTTACGATTACGGTTAAATGGGCAAACTGTAGTATTTTTAGTGGCCTTCTCGATGCCGAAAACAAAAAAAAATTGACAGTCCGTTGTCATAATATTTCATAAAATGATATTTTTTTCAATGGAACACCCCATATTTTTTTATCCATTTCGATTCGTGATAACATTCTCAACAACAAAGCTCATATCACTTTTCTTCCTGAAGTGGAAAATGAGCGACTTATGTGGAAATATTTATTTCTTTCACTAGTACAAAACATTTCTTTGTTTTGGCGAATAAAACCTCATGATTGTCCAAACACCCATTTTTTGTACTTATACGAATGACAATATTTTGTTACTGATAGCAAAATAAAGCAGTAAAAAGAAAAAATTGCGCTGGGATGTGAACTCGTGAAACCCGTGATCATCATGTCGCACCACTCAATTGACACCACTAAGCTATTTGGTATTAACTGTCTTATTTTCACCTTCACGAAAAAAAGTCAAATGAGCTTTGTTGTTGAGAATGTTATTACGAATCGAAATGCATGAAAAAATATAGGGTGTTCCATTGAGAAAAATATCATTTTATGAAATATTATGACAACGCGACTGTCAATTTTCTTTTTGTTTTCGGCATCGAGAAGGCCACTAAAAATGCTACCAGTTTGCCGATTTAACCGAAATCATAGCATCAATAATAACGGAGTTGGCAATGGTGCTGACTCAATTTGGAACACCCTGTATATTCAATTTCAAAGTGATGGTAGATAACTGGTAGATAAAGTCAGAACTAGTAGATGAGGTCAATACAGCTTTGAGGCACTTATCGAATCACAATTATCACAAGAACACATACAAAAGACACAGTATTAAATTGTTTTCAAAATAGATCGCCATCGTTGTGACCTTGTGTGATTGAGAATCAAAGAGAGTAAACGTCATCTGAATGGAGGTAATAATAAGCTCTACCCAATCAGAATCTTGTAGCATTAACCCATCATAGTGACGTACATGTACATGAGTACAGGTGGACCACGTAACATACATAGTGGTCCAATATACATTCGAGAGCTTGTAACTGTCAGATTCCAGAGTGCGGAGTGCGCTAGTACGTCACTGTCCGGAGAGAATGGTGGCCATGACATGTCCATATACGACACTATGACTCACAAATTATTTTTCATCTCTTTCTATTAGTGTCACCATTGTCTTATGGGTAAAAGACTCTCCTACTCAGATAACGTTTACTCTCTTTGATTGAGAATAACATGTGAACACTGTTGCCAACTACTGTTTCCAAGATTCTATGCATCTTACAACCAAACACGGAACTGTTCCGTGCGTATTTTGAAGAGAAGATGACAAGAGAAATCACTCGTCTCATTCAGGAATGAAGTAGCAAATTTCAATTCTGTTTAGATTCTGGACTCGCTAATCACGAGTCAGGATAATATGTACATACCTGAAATGAGTAAAAGCTTCGGGCGTTTTCGTACTAGAGATATTGGAATAATATATAAATTTTTTGTTATTTTTACTGTTTTAGAAGAAGCTCTGTAACACTTTAACATCCATAGGACGGTTGCTAGAAAACCTCTCACCGTAGCAGTAGCTACGAGAGAAAAAAAATTAACAGACATGCAGAAAAAAATTATAATTGCCAGTTTAAACAGCAATTATCTATAATTGTCAGTTTCAACTGGCAATTATGTATAATTGTCAGTTCTTATCATAATTGTCAGTTTAAACTGGCAATTATCAATAATTATCTGTTAAAACTGGCATTTATGTATAATTGTCAGTTCAAACTGGCAACTATGAATAATTGTCAGTTGGAACTGACAAGTATGTATGATTGCCAGTTGGAACTGACAATCATACATATACACTTCCTATGAGTGGTTGCGTTGGCATTTTGACGATTTGCACGTTTGCAGTGAAGTTGAGTGTTGAAGTTGATCGTGTTTGGTGTTCAGAGATATGGATGAACTTATAAAATTTTATTTCACACTTGGTCTTCAGCAGGTAGAAATAGTTTCTTGTCTGGCACTGAATCACAATGTTATCATTAGTCAGAGGCATTTGGGGAGAAAACTTAGCAATCTATTCAAAAGAAACAACTACACCGATATACTGAGTGTTGTAGAGTTTATAGATGTAAATCTGAAAAGTTATGGCCAATTACATGGATACAAATGGATGCATCTGAAAAGCCTACAAAATAATTTTACGATTACGCGGAGAAACATCAGGCTTTCAGTTCACATACTTAATCCTTGAGAGGTTGAAATACGTTCAAGAGACAGACTGCATAGAAGACAATATCAGAACAAGGGACCAAAGTACTTATGGCACATGGATTGTAATGATGAACTTAAATCTTTTGGAATATGCATCATTGGGTGTATCGATGTATTTTCGAGACGTATCATATGGTTGAAAGCGGGAAACAATACGAATAACCCTATTTAAAAAAAAAGTGAAAGCTTGGATTTTCTCAATGAACAGATACGTTTTCCCTTTATTTATTTATTTGTTTATTTATATTGTGCTACTTTTAATGTATTTATTCTGCACAACATATTCACTATTTCTGCAAAAATATTATATTTTTTGCGGTTTTGAAAAATTCTTAAAAAAAACTTTCATATTGTAACCTCATACTTTCATCTACATTATATTATACCTCATTAAATTATCCTAATATACTTATGTATTGTCATGTAATCCTCAGCATCATTTGTAATTGTTATTTATAGAGTAGGAAATTCCCCTCGACAAGCTCCTCGGGAGCTTTTTTGGGATTACCACCTTTATTTTACCTTACAACTCATTTATCAATTTTTTATGTATATTGTATACACCTTTGGTAAAATAAAAATCGTTATCATTAACCCAAGAATGATTGCAAAGTATCATTTTGATTCTGTAAGAGCATTGGGTGGCTGCCCACGTAGCCTGAGAGCTGATATGGGCACAGAGAATGACATTGTCACTTATAATTGCACGAGAGGTTTGTATTTTGACGGGTAAATTTGGGTTGTTTAATGAGAAACTGTTGCCTAGCAATTAGACGAGAAAAACTGTCAACTATTGAAAACGCGACACCGAG
Organism: Gonioctena quinquepunctata; assembly: GCA_018342105.1. Classification (NCBI taxonomy): domain Eukaryota; kingdom Metazoa; phylum Arthropoda; class Insecta; order Coleoptera; family Chrysomelidae; genus Gonioctena; species Gonioctena quinquepunctata. The sequence goes on along the minus strand of JAFIRS010000990.1, from coordinate 424,718 downwards.
TCAAACTGCTAAAGGAAACAGTTTAGAATTTGAACAACACAAATTCACCTGATATCAATACAAACATCGAGTGTAATTCGGCAGGACAATTTAAGGAATAAGAAATTCAGAAACATCAATGCAAACTTTATTTATGAAACATCAAAAATAAACATATTTTCATTTGAATGTACAATTATAAAAAACGCAGTTATTGAAATTCATACTGGGAACAGTGATGTCGCTGCGGGTGCCACAGCTAATCGTTGTTGTAGTAGATGTTGAAGTTTTTTTTTTCCAAACGAATTGATTGAATAATGCCCGATGATACTCTTTGTCAACTTGTGAGTATGGTTTCATTGATGATGAATCGCTGTGTCCTGTTATTTTTATTAGAGCTTGTTCTTCAATTCCACTTTTACTCAATTCGCTGCCGCTCGATTTGAGTGATTTGTAATTTTGACACGTTTGACATCTATACCAATACGTTAGGCTGAGCATTTAGTCCAGTTGGAAATTCCATTAATTCCAATCGGCACATTTTTATGCCAACTTTTGAAATTTTTCTTTTTCCAAAAGGGATTTGGTGTAAGAAATACTCTGACCAATGTTATAAAAGTGTCTCGTTTTCCATTAACTTTTTAAATAAACGTATTGGGCAAATATCTTCCACTGGAATATTGGGCGTAATCCATTTGCTGTCACATAATTTGATGTTACCGCCTTGTCTCGTTTTCAAAAATTGAGGATTATACTCGATACGTCTAGTTTCTTTTCCATCATTTTCAATTTCTGATACGAAATAAGTGGTTTTGTAGTAAGCTGCTTCTTCTCCGCGCCAAGCTAATTCAAACGCCAAAATGTGATATAATGAGTCCTTCCGGTTCATTTTCGTCATATAATCTGGTCATTGCAAATACTTCAGTATTGAGAGCTGGAGCACTAGATTTTCTCTTTTCGGGTTGTGCTTGTAGGATTTCACGTTTAGCATTACGTGCAGCTCGTGATGAATTAAACTGAACGTCGGTGAAAGGGTTAATTACAATATTGAATTCGTTATAATATTTACTTTGTAGCATTTCAGCGGTGGTGTTCCAAATTGTTTTAACTACCGGTTCTTTGTAGTCTCCTCCGTTGCCTTTTCGCATATTGAATGCCCAATCTTGCAATATTACATTCAATTTCTCGATGGAAGTATCTGGCTCAAATTGATATCTTTTTGCATCGCAAAACGTAGATAATTGTCGCCAGATCGATGATTGCGTCGCAAATGTATTAGTAGGCACACATGTATTAACAATTTGACTAATTTCGGCGTTCGTGACTCACCGAATCGACTTATTGTCAGTGCTTAAAAAGTCAATAAGTTGTTGACAAACATGTCAGACTATCCATTTTGGCTACCAACACCGCGATAATTGATAAACAAATGAATAAGTGAAAAAACCACTAGTGCATTTGTCGCTGTAAAAGTTGCAGCTAACTTTTGCCGCCGACAAACTGACAATTGCACTGTGGCATATGCGATTTTTTATACATGAGTTGAATTGTCGAGGAAATACAATTTTTTTTGAGAGACCGGGGTATATTCGGATCTACACTACCATCAATTGTATATGGTACTAGCCTGGCAAATCAAAGAATTGAGGTTTGGTGGGCTATTCTTTCGAAAAAATCACGCGCAATTTTGACTAAATGTTTTTGGTCTTTTTCCAGGATCACAACTATTGTACCTCATGGAAATTATCCAAGTAAGTTCGATGAATATATTTCAGTGTTCAACTAGATCTATAGGTTGTTATTTTTAATTCAAAAGTTTTCCGTAGTATTGAGTAGGTTATTACTATCAATATCTGATGAGATCATACGAATGTTTCGTTTTGTGTAAAACCAGGTTTTCAGAAATAAAAACGAATTGACAATATTTCATGAAAAACCTAGTTATTTATGTACCACGGCTTGTGAGTTAAATTCACAGGTCGAAAGAAAGATTACGAACCAAAGCCCGTAAGCTGGGTATAGAATCACAATTAACTGTGGACATAGTCTGGTATACAGACGGCTCAAAGACAGTTGAAGGAACGGGAGTAGGAATACATGGGGTAAGGCCAAGAAGGGACTACATAATACCACTTGGCAAATGCTCCAATATTCCAAGCTGAAACACATGCTTTTATGGTATGCATTCAGAAGAATCTAGAAAATGGTTATAGGAAAAAACAAACAAAATTTATTAAAGAACTAAAACTAAGAAGTAGGTACAGTATAACTTGAAGGCACGTTATTTTCATTCTTGCATCCTACATATTTTTAATTTGTGGTAGAGTAATTATTTATACTAATGTTAAACGTGCAGTTTTGAGCAGTGGTTATTTGAAAACCACTAGAAGTGAGAGCTGGAGCCAACGCAGTTTTCGTGATATTTTCATTAACAACATCATTATACAGCTGGTATCGTACTTGGCTGATTACAATCAGTTTCATCAACTACAGCGACTACCATAATTTGTTTCGAAATTTTTCGCTTTTTTGCAAGAGATTGCTCCACATACCCTTCAGCGATATTCGTAGACTTTCAACCTCCGTGTTGCTTTAAAGCAAGAATGTCTCCTCCAGAATTTGCCGAGGTTCTTCTGAAACTATGCCCGGTATAATTTATGGCATTGGGCAATTTTAAAAATTCTGCAATTTTTTCAGGAGTTTTAGCAATAGTATTTTTTTCAACATTTGGTTGATACATTTTCCTGCTCTATAGCAACAAATAAACGTGTCTGATCTGTTTTAGGCGTGGCGATATATATTTTCCATAAATGTCAATATAATTAGGGCCATTCCCCGGTGAAGCATTGATTACAAACATTCTCTGTATATTTGTTTTAGAATTTGGTATATTTACTATTGAAATTGAACCTTCATTTTCAATATCTGTAGTGGCCATTTCAAAAAACTCGTCACACTCGCATGCCCCTGAATTTCCGAAAATGAGGAAAACCTACGAAACAAAGAAAAATAATAAAAAAAAAAAGCTGTCGACGCAGGAATTCGAACCAACACCTACAAGCTTATCATGAACAGTGAGCGGTGCACCAACTCGTTGCGCTACCGGGACTCACAGACAACTTCTGCGGAATCATGAACATAGCGTATTGTTGTAGCTCTATTATAATATTTGCCGTTTAACTTTTATTTTCTTAATATATTTACTTCTTGAAAATATCTTACCTTCATTAATCAATAATTATCATCGAGGGCTTCCAGTTAAAATGTATTCACTTCCTCTCTTGAGAAGGTGTTTGTCTGTAAAACGCAACAGAAGGTTTTCAAGAAAGTAATTAATTTTGGGTATTTAATATCCACATTTTATTTTATTTGAAGCATGGTACGTAGCAACGAATACTTATACCACAATGTAGAGGCTTTTAATGTATTTGCTAATAGCGAAAAATACCCCAAAATAATATTCTCTGAGTGAGTATGAATATGCTTTTGTTCGGCCCATTGCTTGAAATGTAAATACTGTTTTTCGTATTGTTCTTTAGATTTTTGGGGTTATAGAGATTGTACTGTTACAATAACTTGTTCCAAAATATCCGGTAGTGTATTATTTATATCTTCGAATTCGCTTGAATCTCTCATTTTTTAAATATTATTTTATATTTTGTAGATATATTATAGCGTAACACACTTTGAAACTGTTAATCTGTCAATCGACCATATCATGCTATAATATATCTGTCCTTAATTCGAAAACCGGATGAATCTATGAATTGAAGTCGAATTGTTAATGTAAAAATCGTTAAATTAAAACTACAATTCACTAATTTCTACCATTTTTCAAAATACAGGGTGTTCTATAAATAAACGGTTGAACTTATACTTATATAATAGAATATAGTTTAGGTCGTCAATGCCGTATAAGTTATTCTATTGACGACGTACCATGACGTACTTTTAGGGAGGAAAAGTACTTTTCCTCTCTAGGGAGGAAAAGTACGACTTTGCTCCCTACAATGAGGCCAGGAAATGTATACCTTGGATAGAGGTAGGCAAAAAAAAGACTTTTTTATACTGTGACAAAAAGAAAACGTTCAATAGAGATGCAACAATGTCAAGTTTTTTTGACAGTTGTACAAAAATTGTTATTTGTAAGGCAAGGCCGCGAAATACCTTTTCAGCGTACCGAAAGGAAAGTTATCGCCGAGGCCGCTTGCGGCCGAGGCAGGATAATATTGAGGTCGCTGAAAAGTTTCACGGTCATGGCAAACACACTATTTTTCGTGCAATTGTACCAAAATTATTGAACAAGATAAATATATTATTGCTTCAAAATCGACACCAGTTCAATTTAATCAACAAAGTCACAGCGTTGCTATGGAAATATATGGTTGAATATATATAAACCATATTGACAGTTCTTGACAAAACGCAAATATGTCTGATTCTGATAGTGATATTTTGGTATCTTGCACTCCTCCAGAGCTTAGTATTGTAAACTTGGCGCCTTCTGTTTCAATACCTGAAAATTCTAAACAGCAGTACGAAAAAAAATGTTACAGCGAGTTTAAAGATCGGTGTGACAAACAGAATGTTAAATAATCATGTGTTGAGAACGCGAAATACCCACTTCGCGTGCGATTGCACGAAAATATATTTTGTGGTCTTTCAATTTTCATGTCGGATTTTAATTCTTTGATATAAAATATCAATTGTTCAGTAATTTAAAATTCTTACGATATTCTCGATAGTATTCCAGTAATGTCCAAATATTTACTCAAGGTTATTTACACAAAATAATTTCAATCTCAAGCAACATCTATAATTTATTCGGAACGTGTTGTTTTACAAAGGGCAGCAAACATTTTTTTTTGTTCATGAAATATCGGAAACATGTTTTGTTTGAAAATATGAACCAGGTTGTTCATAAAATCAGAGGTGAAATCATCTGCGACTGAAATATGAACCTCGGTCACTATCTTCCATCGTTCAAGATAACTTTCTGAATGAAAATGCAAGTTTGCAAGTTCGGATTTTTCCTTTTGAGTTAGGGTCCTTTCAGTATATCTACCAGATGTAGTTCAATGTCCAGCGTGGCTTTAGCCGGGAAAGTAGTTGTTTTCCATTAGACATTCACAAAAAATAAAATTTTTATCAGAAAATAATATTTCCATTCAACATTCAATTGAGAATGTTTTCCTTTTCAACATGAATTTAGGTGTGCAATCATCTGCGACTTAAGTCACTATCTTCCATCGTTCAAGATAACCTCTTGTGGGGTATTCATGTTGAAAAGGGAAACATTCAATTGAGAATGTTTGACTCTTCAATCGGAAACATGTTTCGAAGAAGGCTAACGAGCAGGATAAACTATTAATCACACTGAAAAATGAAGTAGAATCTCTCGTGTTATTTTAATGAGATTATTAAAAACATAATTCATAGTCAGGACAAAAGACATCCTTGAGATGTTCTGCAATGGTAATCGTCATTGCGATTGCCTACATATTTTGATGCTGAAACCTTTATGTATTTTTGGTGATTATAACGAAGTGAAAAAGTGTCATTTCTTTCTGGAGCCTTACACCATATTCTAATTGAAATTAATTCTGAAATTGATTTAAAAGAAAATTTTCTATGTTTTCTGATATTGGATTCATAACTTGGCAAGTTTATAACACCTGGCGGTTTGAATTAGTAGAAGTGGTTAGGAAACACTTGAAATTGAGACCTACAAATTGTGATAATAAGCGTTTCTTTGTTGGATATAGAGCTGGAAAATGTATAAAACAACCAGTTGGTATTAACATTATTGGCATTGATTGCTCGAATTGCCCAATTCCAAACAATATACTGGGCATTGTCTCCAGCGATTTCCAACTACACTTTTGGCTGATTCTGGGGCCTCTTGACTAAAAAACGACACGGCAGCTGGAAATCTAACTCGGTTGCCGAAAGTTACATCGAAACTTCTACTGACAATAAGAAGGGATTGGCAATGAACATTTTGGGAGAAAACGAAAATATTGTCAACATCGGAAAATTTTCTAACTCATAATAATTGCAGATGATCAAATAATTCGGTGGGAATGTCAGCATCTGGCTTAACTTGTATAACTGTAAAGACTGCACTGTACATATATATATATATATATATATATATATATATATATATATACATATAAATGTTATATATATATATATATATATATATATACACTTTAGCAGTGTGCTTAGATCTCTCGAAAGCCTTCGATAGTGTGGAATTTGAGAGTTTACTGGACAAAATGAAAAAATATGGAATTCGTGGAGTGGCGTATAGATTGCTTGCATCTTATCTATGTAACAGACAACAATTTGTGGTAGAAAAGGATGAAAGCGGAAACCTCATTAAATCAGAAATGGCTATAATTAAAAGAGGGGTACCACAGGGTTCAATTTTAGGCCCACTTTTGTACATTTTATACACAAAAGAAGTTCCAGAAATAGTTAAGCAAGCTGTTATATTGTATGCAGATGATACATCCTTGATCATCAATGAAGATAACTCATTGTCGGCTGTTGCAACGGTCAATGAAAATTTACAAAAGTTAAATGGATGGTTCTCAGACAATAATCTTTTGTTAAATGTAAACAAAACCCAAATTATGCATTTCGATAGAAAAATCAACGCATTAAACATAGTAATCGACAATGCAGTAGTTGAAACATCCAGCAATATGTCTTTTTTGGGGGTGATAATAGATCATCGTCTAGATTGGAAATCTCATATAGATCAGTTGACTCGAGATCTATCAAAATATACATATGCCTTATATTACTCTCTGAAAATATTAATGTGAATGCTGCTCCAATGTCGTATCACGCATATGTACAGTCCAAACTCCGTTATGGAATAATATTTTGGGGCAACTCTTCCCACATACAGAGAGTACTTATTCTTCAGAAAAAATGTGTGAGGAAAATTTTTAAAGTTGCCCATCGCGAAAGTTGCAAACCCCTATTTAGAGAAAATAATATATTTCTTTATATATATGAATCAATTAATTTTGTTTTAAATAATAAATACTTGTTTAATGACAGGGTAGTATCTCATAAGCACAATACGCGAAGTAAATGTGATTCACGAAATGATAAAGTTAAATATACGTATATCCAAAAAAATGTGCAGTATAGTTTGGTGAAAATATGGAATAAGCTACCAAATAACATTAGGTTAATGGAAAATGGAATTATTAAAAAAAGACTCTAAGTTTCTTTGAGTAAAAATGTATTTTATAACATTGAAGAGTATTTTCAACATAATATGATCAATGCTGTCATAAACAATCCGAGTGTCATTTCCTTAAATGAACAAGTACAGTTTGATTGTCGAAAGTTTTTTAATTCCCTTACATTTCATTAGAACTTTTTCCTGCCTCGATCTCCGATAAACCAATTGTTCTTTGTCAAAGTGCATTTGTTCGTTTGGACAGGTATTATTCTGGGGTGTGGTTTTCCATTCTTCAGTACAAGTTGCACTTCGGGGTGTTCGTTGGAATAACTAGTCTGTCACATACAAACTGTTCTTCATTTTGATACACAATTGTTCTACTCTTATAGATATATATATATATAAATTTGTAAATATGGATAGGTGACATCTGAGCTCTTCGCATGGTATAGTAACTGCTTTGGTTGTGATTTACATCTAGTTCATATTTGTTCCGTGCATGGAGTTCTCGTGTCGCCGTTCCATGGTTAGGTTTGACAATTCAGTCTGACAGATGGATGGCTCTTTGGGTGCTGTCAATCACCAGCCATTGCTTCTAATTTTTCCTCATGTCGTCAATTCATTTTGCATCGGCTAAAGTATTTAGCCCTTCCAAATTTAAAAATGGGACACAGCCCTTGAAAGGGAAATCCCAACTTTCCATATGGTCCAAGTTATGAACATTGGAATTAAAATAATTTTATATCATTAACCTACAAAATATTTTTTCATCTCCATGTGAGTAGCACTTATTGTATCACATTACCCATGTAACTAAGTCTTTGTTCTTCTTTTATTGTAGAAAACTTTTATTATCCGCTGATGATGAACCTATAGAGGTTCGAAACATGTTCACCTAATCGATGGTATTTATCTAATCGATTGTTGATATTATATTGTGGAGACGACTTCGAGTTTTTCTTCTTCATAAAATTATACCACTCCACTTCGAGATACAATGGACTTCTACCACAGGTTTATAATATGGTAAGTTTATGATATAAAAAATTGATTAGTTTTGATATGTGAGCGTTTCAATCTCAATGTATTCATCCTGCAATTTATTCTGGATAACTGGAATTAATTTGCGGGTGAATCTCATAATAATTTTTTAAATGTATTAAATATATTATTATGTATATAAATACTTACTTAAGTCATTTTACCCTAATGTAATATTTAAGATTATTTATTTGACATGTTCTACATCTCTATGAGGTATATTATTCGACAGAACGAATAAAGACAACTTACTTACTATATATGTGTATATACAAAGGTGTCTGTATAAGTGTATGTCGGTACCTATTAGAGTATGTTTATTTAGAAACCCATTATTTTGTTTTTAACGCTATTCGACAAGTCTGGAAATTGGGATTTGATAACTTTCCCTTTTAATATCTTTGCAAGTTTCTCAATTTTATACATTTTCAATGATTTTATTATGACAGGCAGTATGAAACGACATACATGTAAATATTATACCGTAATCATTGTAATTGTAATTATATTTAAGATTATTTATTTGACATGTTCTACACTTCTATGAGGTATGTAAATTAACAGAACGAATAGAGATATCTGTCTATCTATCTATATATATATATATATATATATATATATATATATATATATATATATATATATATATATATATGAATTCTTTGGGACAGCAACAAACGCAAATGTACTCTTATAACATTATATTTCCAATATTTCGACAATGAATATTGTCATCATCAGGGAGCTACAAAGGTGAAATTACTATAGTATGTCGATAAATATAAAAATAACCTTACTCACAATGTTAGTGAGAATGGTCGTTTTTTGGTGAAATACAGAAAGATGTAAAAGACATCATTAAAACATGTAAAAACATGGAGCAACACTTAGATTTATAAGAAATAATATTTGTTACAATAACATTACTGGTAAATTTACTAAAAGCCAAGAACAATTGTGGTGAACATTCTTTGGTTATGAATGTGAAAAGTGAGGGAAAATCACAACATAGAGGTTGGAATTCAACATAACCTGAAATGTCAACGTCAAAATTGTACAATTTTTAAGAAGAAGAAGAGACATTTGGTCTAAGCTGTCCAAATGAAAGTGAAAACATCAATTGCAATTACTACTGAAGATGAGATTTTCTAATGGTAAAATTGGATAAATAAATTTTATTATGTTATTATATTTGTTAAAACTTTCATGTTGGTTTGTATTGAAAAGAAAAGGAAGATGAATTATTATTGAGAGCATTCGGGTTCTTGTCTAAGATTAATAAAAAAGAATAGATCTCACTCAAATGATTGAGATCTGTTCTTTTGTTTAAACAATTGTTGGATTGAGAAATAAATGCCTTTTCCAAAAAGATTCGTTTCGAAGCATTCTTTTCTTTTACTAAAATTTTGTGGAATTATAATCCATATTGTGATCTTCTTTATTCACATGTTCACTGAGAGCACATCTTTCAGGGTGAAGTCTACAATCACTTTTGTGGGCACTTATACGGTCTTTCAGTAACCTAGCTGTTTGACCTATATATTCATGGTTACCACTTGCACAAGGGATGCAATAAACTAGTTTTGTTTGTGAGGATAACGAAGTTTTATCCTTGACCACAGAAAATAAAGAATTTATGGTTAATACCGTTCTTTGGGCTATTTTTATACTGCCAAAATTGTAAAAATTCGTCAGAGCTTAGGTGTGATTTCTGCAATGACCTTTGTAGCTCCCTGATGATGACAATATTCATTGTCGAAATATTGGAAATATAATGTTATAAGATACAGTAACACTATTCTAAATATTCGTTATTCTCGACATTGACTATGTTCCAGCAATAAAATCAGTACTAGTCAACTTTCCCTAGATATCATTGAAATGATAGTTTCCAAGTGGTTGTTTCGAAGGTTTTATTCATCGTTAAAAAATATCTCGGTGCGGTGATTAATGATTGTCAAAACATTCGGTACGAATTCTTTGAAACCGGAAGAATAATTCCACCTTGTTAGTGAATATGGTTGATGAGATGCAGCTGTGAATGGCAAGGAGTAATTATTGATAATAATTTACCATTGCACATATCAAATTATCATTATTGATGTAATGTTTTTATATCGAAACGATCTACACTAGTTTTATTTACTTAGAAATATACTCACGTAGATTCTGAAAAAACGGTAGTTAATGTTGATTTATTAAAAGGAAGACTTCTATAATGTGTATGCAAATATCTAAACGTTTTTCAGTAAGTTCGTAGTTGGTTCAATGTCTGGTGATCAATCAATGCAAAAAAACAATAAAGTACGAGTCTGACTCGCAGATTGAGATGTCCGTATCATCATTCATTTTATGATTGCAGAAAAAATTTATTAAATATTGTTTGAAGTTATTTTTTGTAGAGGAAATCATATCATTTGTTTGGTTTTCCGGCTTCATCAATTTTTGGGTTCTGGTGACCATGATAGTCTTTTGTCGTATTTCTTCGAAATCTACCTGAAAATCTTCAAAAGAACGGGAAGAAAGAGTTGTATGAACAAGGAGTGTGAAGCAATGGGTAATAAAAACAAATATCAAGATAAGCATTTTTGCAACAAAATAAAGAAGCAAAGAAGTTATGCTGAATATGAAAGGGAAAAGGAAAAGAAAAATAACAACAAATAAAAAACTAGAGAATGGGTATCACAAAAAGAGATAATTTTTTAGAAGTGGCTTCCATTTGAAACCATTATACTATAGGGATACGGAAGGAAACACTATCGAAAAACAAAAAATTGGTTAGATTGGGGAAATATTTCGCGGAAAACCAACATGAAGAAACGATAGAACAAACAACGTTGAAACCAACGGAGGGAGAAGTAAACGATATAATAATATGCCCAAGAAACAGTGACAGTTCGGGGCCAAATAGAAGAATATATGAAAAGTGGGGGTAAAAGCCTGGTGAAATTTACTTGTTTGTTTGTTTCTAGTGGTTATTCTCTGGAAAGACCGAACCAATTTTTATTTTGTTTACTATACTCTGTTTTATAAAGTGAGAGAATGATAAAATGTGAATTTGCAATGACAGAACCCATTAAACAGGGTGGACAACTCAAAGGTTGTATTGTAATCTTTCAATTATATTTTTTTTAAATTTCGTATTTCCATTATTTGAGACGTACACACTTCGACTCGGTCATAAATTATGGTCACCTTGATTTGCATAACAATAGAAAGAGGAGTGTTTTGAAAGAAATGTATGTGACAGCGGCGAAGTACATGTGGTTTATTAAAATAATTATACATGATTATAATAATAAAGATAGGTACATAATAAAGATATTAATTATTCTGATATTAAGTAGATAAAAACTTATATAAAGGTAATAAATATGAAAATAGATAAATTGGAATAAATATGAATATTAATAAAAAAATCTACTATTTACGATACAAACAACTTTATTTTCAAATTTTGGCCATCATATTTCGAGTAGTCCGATGAACTATCATCGTTGGGGTCCAGAGCAATAATAAGGGGCTCTACAGTGCTTTTTAGCATGTTTTCAGCTTCCCACATTCTTTCTTCTATTCCAATCACTTGTTCGACGCACTCACTCCATTTTTCTCAGTCCACTGTCCTTATTCCCTCTTGCAAGAGGTTTTCAACATGTCTTATTTCAAAAGTAGTGTTATGCCTTGCTACAAAAACCCTTTTACTTGCGCCCACACCAATTCTATCGAGTTTAATTCACAGTGCTGTGGTAGGAGGCAATTAGCAGATTGACACAAATAGTGAACAAAGGCTTCGAAAACAATGATTTCATTTATGCAAATTATCTGGACTTGACAAAGGCGTTTGATTGCGTTTCACACGATATTTTACTAAAAAAACTTCAATTTTATAATTTACACGAAGAAAGTATCAACCTGATAAAATCCAACCTATCAAACCGAGTCCAGTTTGTCCTTTTCCAAAATAAGAAATCTTCTCCACTCAATATACGATATGGTGTCCCTCAAGGGTCCGTTTTAGGACCACTGCTTTCCCTAGTTTTTATAAACGACTTGCCCTATTCATCGCCACTATCAAAGTTTATACTATTTGCTGATGACAGCACGTTCATATATTAGGAAAAAACTTGAGTACTCTGATTTCTGCAGTAGAAACTGAAAAAGAACAAATAGAACGATGGTTCCAATCAAATAAACTGAAAGTCAATGAATCGAAAACAGAAAATATGCTCTTCAGTATGAGAAATACTGGCGAAATTAGATTCACTTCCAAGTGTACCAAATTTTTAGGAGTTTACATTGACGAAAAACTGACCTGGCATGAACACTGTGAATTTCTATGTAGTAGATTATCGAGCCTTACCTTCTTACGACGAAGTCTTTCGAAAAACGTGAACCTGAGTACTCTACTTACAGCCTTTCACGGCCTCATTCAGTCCACCATATCCTATGCTATATTAGTATGGGGACACTCAAGTCAATGCTCTCAATTCTTCAGTATGCAGAGAAGAGTATTGAGAGTTGTTTCTGGTTTGAAATACGGAGACGACTGTAGGGACAAATTCAAGCAACATAAAGTATTAACGTTACCCTGTATATACATATTACAATGTCTATTATACATAAAAGAAAACTTACATGAATACACAAACCACTCCCAAATTCATGACTACCCTACACGAAATCGTCAAAACATCCAAGCCAATTATTTGAGACTGTCAGAAACACGCGATGGAATCTCCTATTGGGCACCCAAGCTATACAACGCCCTCCCTGCGGAAGCCAAGGAACTAGAACTCCACAACTTCAAAATAAAACTCAAACATTTTTTACTACAACATGCCTTTTATGATGTCAATGATTTTTTCAATGGTACTCTTACTTTTCAGAAAAACTCAATTATACAAATTTTGACTTGATTACAATGCCTGTCAGACTTCTGATTTGCGATGTTATCTCTTTTTCTGAGCTTTACTATACCTATATTCTATCTTAATTTTTTATTTTTGCAATTGATGTATGTACAACCTCAAATGACTTGTGTAAACACTCTTGTGTCCTAGCACCAATAAAGAATTGATTGATTGATTGAAGTACCGTTATATTCCGTTTTGAAACAACAACAAAAAAATGTTTATTCAACTTCACAATCTCCAGTAGCTCCTTTTTCAGCATATCTTTGTGGAATGGCTTCCCATTCGAAATAAGCCAATGAATGATTTTTTTTGCAAGAAGACGTTGGTATTTTTTCAGATTTTATTGAGTGGTAGCTGGCATTATCCAAGACTATAACAGACCCAGGAGGAATAAGATCTAGCATTTGCTGAAAGTACTCTTCAAAAACATCAGCGTTCATGTCTTCATGATAGTATCCAGTCCAGTAAGTCACCATCGACAAATCCATGTTTGCTACTGATGTGAGTAATTATTAATCGTTTACCTTTTCCCGAGGGTGCTTTCATTCCAGTGGACCATCTTTCCACGAAAGCTTGCCTCGCGCATTTTATATTTTTATCCTGTCATATTTTACCAACGGTATATCTTTCATTTAACCAAGTTCCGTCTATATAATCGATATTCCTGTTTTCCCTTCGAAACTGTCTAACTGCCCTTAAATATCGTCGTCGCCAGCAGATGATATCGTCTTTCTCTGTTAAAAGTGATTTTCTGAATTTTTCCATAACCAAAATTCATTTCCTACAAAGTTTCCACACTTTCTTCCTACCCATGGGTGAAATAAAATCATCCTCTTTCATTTCAGACATTATTTTGTTCAAGGTAGATATTTCTTTTTTTAAGTAAAACAAGTGTATGGTTTTTCTAATGGCAGTCTTTTCATCCTCATTCATTATTTTCTTTCTTCATGTTCTTCTCCTTGGTGACCTGATGGGGCTGCGTTTATTCTCGTGCACAAGTCAGTAAATGGTTGACTGTCCGACTCCAGTCATATTCGAACACATTTCAACTATTTTTGTAATTCGGAATGTTGAGTTTCGGTGGCGAGCAGCGTTGAACACAATAAGAATAATAATTTTCTAATTTTTAGAATGTGCATTTTTACTAATCCGTTTCTCGGTAACAAATTCAGAAACACTAGCCGGAAAGTTATAGTCCATCCAATATCAATTGCAGATGCTGTTTCTATAGGGAGCAAATAAAAACTCACTTCGCTAACACGAGCGTATATGCGAAGAAACGGAACGAAAAATAATCTGTACTACTCGTAAACATTCGCCGACGGCAAACGGTAGATCAAAAGAGCCGATAGTCAACGTGGACCTGAGTGACTGCTGTCTATTCTTCAACCGATTCGTCTGGGCCAATCGAGTCGGACATAAATGCTTGCAGGTGTGGCTATACGATGGGAGGTCATAAATCACGCGTTAGATTTGTGTTTTAATAGCTCTGAAAGATTGAAAACCAGTAGCGTCTGTGGTCTTGGTGTGTGCCGATCGAAATACGTTTTAAGATATTCTAGTTTTGTAGGATATTCTAGTTTTTTTTTCTCAATGTATTTATATAAATAAAAGCTTGTCTTTAATTTTTTTTCATTTCTCATTATTTATGAAGTATTTTTAAAATCTTAAAATATCTAAATAAAATTAGTTATCTCCGCCACTGCTGCTCACAGGATTTCGTCGTAAGACTTTTTTATGCTTCTGAAATTGATATTGGGAAAACTATACTAAACATTTCAAATTTTTGGAACACTGAGGCATAGGTAGGTAAACTACCTGTGCCTCTACCTATGCTGATAATGGTTTTCTTAGAAAAACCTTCCATTTGTGAAACAAACCCGACCATATTGTTATTTCTTATCGCAGGGACGGATTTATATCCACAAAATATAATATGTTAAAAAAACTTTTGAAGTAAGGGAAAGATAATCAGGTAGGTGTTTGTAAAGTTATCATTTTTCATGATGATCTCTATGGAGGGGAATCCTTGGTCTCCTCAAAAAAAAACTAGCGCGCCATGATGTGAAGTACCGTCAATCTTTGTCCTGTTATTATCTCATGGAAGTTATTAAATATAATTTATGGTTCAATTATTTGAACAATCTAATGAGAGTTTTAATTTGAATTGTAGTTATTTACCAGTACATATGTGAACAATCAATTGAATTGTCGTTTTTTCCTTGGTAGAAAAAAATCGTCAATCACTTAAATTGATTGCATACCTGATCATACGTTTTCCTTTACTTCAAGAGATTTGCTCATTCTACTGAGAATCAAGGTATTATTTTCAGATGATCGTATGTGGCGTTGGTGTCATAACACATAAAACATATCAGAAGTTACAGTGACAAAAAATTATCAACTTGTATCTACGCCATTTGTAATTATAGTGGCGATAGATCAATCGTTAGTAGAAACAGGTATAATCTCATTTAAGCTCGTCAGGACTCGAATCAATTTTGTTGAAGGAAAACGTATATTTTTTTGCCGATGATTCCAATTTAAATATATGTTTTATGTATTTAGTTTTTGTTGAGCAGAGCGTCGGGCAGAACTTTGTTGTGCAAACAACTTGTACCAATGAATGTAATTTAACGTGAATTCCAAACGTATTAATTAGTGAAAATATAAAATGAATATTAACAGTTGAAAATGTTTGACAAGACTATGATATATATAAACATATCCATGAAAACGGTATGACTCGCATTTATTTTGAATTCATTTCAACAGTTTTAGATTCTGAGCAACCACTTTTTGGTGTGTCTCCTTTATTATTTGAATATTTCAATATATGTGGCATTCATTCTTTCTTTATTTTTCAACCAACGAAATCAAAAGGGAGGAGGTTCTCTAGTCGACGCGTATATTTTTTTATGTATGACCACGCATAACTTTTTAGAGAGTAGTTCGATTTCGATTATTCTTTCTTCATTGGATGGGGTGTACTTTGAAGATGGTCCCACTTCAATTTTGAGAAGGAACATGCCTCCCTAATGGTAGCAAAATGGAGGATATTGATCATTCACCCTCTGAATTTTGGTTCGTTAACCGATTCTATCAGGCATAACTTTGTAGTGGGATTTCCGATTCGGATGATTTTTCTTTTATTAGATCATAGTTGACGATCATCTTTGAATTTTGAGAGGAATGATCCACCCCTAGGAGTAGAAAAATAGGGAATAATTAATTTTTCACTTGTGAACATTGGCACACATATGAAGTTGACATTGACAGATTGCTATTGTCATTATTTTTGTTCTCCTACATCCGTCACAATAATCACATTCTATGAAAGGATGGAATTATATACGGAGTGATGAAATCAACTAACCAGGTCTATCAAAAATAATTTATATTATATACCAATGAAAACTTTTTAACAAAACATTAAACCGACGAAATACGGAACTGAAAAGTAAAAAATAAAATAAACCTTAGTCACAATAACTGATCTCCTAAACTAATGTAAGTAACTAATTTTGAGTCGGCGCCAAACAAACAAGCAAATGAATTGGGTAAGGCGTAAAATAATTTTTTTGGAGTAATTTAATGATCTTCGTTGATTGTTCGTTTGGCGCCGACTCAAAATTTGTTACTCACATTAGTTTAGGAGCTTTGTTATTGAGACTGAGAAGGTTTATTTTATTTTTTACTTCACAGTTCCGTATTTCGTCGGTTTAATTTTTTGTTAAAAAGTTTTTATTTTTAAATTTTTTGTGGTTGAAATCCACTGATTACTACCTTCTTGCTTTTTGATTACTTCCAAAATACTTACTTACCCATCTTACTTCAACTATCACCAGTTAAATAATATGAGTATCTACTTTTACTATTTGTTGTAATATCAATTATTTTTCTTGTTCTGGTTAGTTTATTCCATTACTTTGTATAACATTCGATCCTCTTATAGAATATAATGATTGTGACGGATGTAGGAGAACAAAAACAATGACAATAGCGATCTGTCATTGTCAACTACATATGTGTGCCAATGTTCACAAGGGAAAAATCAATTATCTCCTATTTTCCCACCCGTAAGGGTGGATTATTCCATTTGAAATCCGAATATGATCAACTATCCCTATCTGATAAAGGAAGAATCATCAAATCGAAGAACCCAGTACAAAGTTATGCCTGATAGAATCGGTTAACGGACCAGAATTCAGAGAGTGAGCGATTAATATCCTTCATTTGCTACCTAAGGGGTGGATTCCATCTTCTAAATTCAAATGGGACCAACTTCGGAGTACACCCTATCCACTGAAGAAATAATGATCGGAATCGAACGTCTCAGCAAAAAGTTATGCGTGGTCATACATAAAAAAAGATATATACGCGTCGACTAGAGAACCTCCTCCTCTTTGGTTTCGTCGGTTAATAAATAATTAAAGTAAATAATCATATCATTTAACTGTTAATAGTTGAAATGAGGTGGGTAAGTAAGTATTTTGGAAGTAATCAAAAATCAAATAGATAGTAATTAGTAGATTTCAGCCACAAAAAATTGAAAAATAAAAACTTTTTAACAAAAAAGAAAAAAATTAAATAACCCTTCCCAGTCTCAATAACTGAGCTCCCAAACTAATGTAAGTATTCAATTTTGAGTCGACACCAAACAAACAATCAACAAATTACTTCAAAAAAATTATTAAAATGTCATCGCGCATCTCGATGCAATCATTTTACCCTTTACCTAACTCGTTTGCTTGTTTGTTTGGCGCCGACTCAAAATTAGTTACTTACATTAGTTCAGAAGCTTAGTTGTTGAGACTAAGAAGCATTATTTTATTTTCTGCTTTTCAGTTCCTTTTTTCATCAATTCATTACATATGAACTCATTGCTACAGAGCCTTTATAAAAATTCGAAACGAACCAAATATTAGTTTTTCTTCAACAAAATTGAACCAGGCCCCCCAAACTTCCTGAAATCAATATTGATACTGGATCACAAATCTAACTAAGATCTCATTAAATTCGCATCATTTTCCTTCGGCACAACAATTTTGCAGTTGCTTTTGACGGCAAAGATTTTGGATACTACTGCAAAATTGCAAAAGAATTCTTAATCATTTTGAGGCCCGAAAAATGATTATGTAATCTGTAGTATATCACATCCTCTCCTGGACAAATTGATATCTTTTTGCTCTCTCCAATACGAAAACATTCGATGATGAAATAACATTCAAAAATATTCTAAACAATCGGAAACAAGGCAATCGATCAATTTGTTCATTGTATTGGATCTCTCAATGTCAATATTCATTAGGTTGGTACGAACCACACAATTCATGGCCAAACAAATATTGATTTGACGAAATAATCGAAATATTCGGTCTAGAGATGGTCATTGTTGGAAATCTTGTCAATGGAGGGTATTTTTAGCTTCGCTAATTTTGCGCTGATTTTCCAGAAATTACCTGCTTTGCTGTCATTTCAGAATACATGGGACATTCCTCGCAAGATTTCATGACCCTTGCTCCATGATATTCGTGTGGAAATAATTACCGCATTCGTGAACAACAATTTGGCGTTCGTTTGTAAATCACATGAAAGTTCAGAGAAAATAGTTTTTATTGTCTTCACGCTGAAACCACCCTTGGGTGAACCACACCTTGATTGTTAAGGTTTTAGTCTCCTCAGAGGTTTTATCATAAAGGTTTCTACTGTGTGATCACACACAGAACTTTTAAATCAGCGAATGTAATTATTATTATTTCATCTCAGTTATTTGCCAAAATATTTCTTTTACGAAAATGAGATTCGAAGGGGATCACCAGCCCCTCTGTCAAATAATAATTTATTAGTCCTTCAAGATCATATACCATATCATTCTTAAAACCGTCTTTAAGGGATATATAAAAACTCTTGATGCTGAAGACATTAAAAAAAAATCGAATTCTAAAAATAAAAAAATAAAAAACATTAATAAAATTTTTAAAACTTAGAAAAAAAAACAAATATATATATATATATATATATATATATACACGATGAATAAAAGATGTACAACATATACATATATTTATATAAAATCTCAATACTGGTCAGTGTACCCCATGCTCAACCTTGACGGTCTTAACGGGTGCACTGATCAAATTATATGTACCTATATATACTAAGTGTAAGTTTAATGTATTCTACTCATCGTTTTGTTTAGTTAAGTTTACTCTTTTATCTATATTGCCTTATATAATTATTGTATTGCTCAAACTAAATAAAACACATTATTATTATTATTATTATATAGGATAAGTCAAGTATACAATTGTTAGACACATAATCGATGAGATGAACAAAATGGTAAACACAAAATCATATTATAAAATACAGATATCACACACGCATAGTTAAAATAATACTTAACTTTTTAACAACTTTTTGCAAAATATCACATATTTTTGATAATAAACATAAAGGTTTTACCATAGTTGTCTGTATGAGAAAGGGTAAGGAATATAAATAAAATATAGATATAGTAGTATACAATTTATGTACCAATCAATAAATCTAGCACTATTGGTTTGTAGGGTTTCATAGTTTATGTTGTAATTTTTTTTTGTTGGGTTCTTCATTATAATTTGGGAATTCATCTCCTGAATAAAATCCTTCAGTGGATATAAAATGGTTTGATTTACGTTTGAATGTACTCATGGTATTGATTGACTTCAGCTCAACAGGCAGGCAATTGAACAATTTAGATCCACTATAGATTGGCGCCATTTCGTAGAGTTTAGTTTCATGTGTTTTTGTTCTCAACATATTTCCATTTCTCGTTGGATATCTTATGCCATTGGGCATTAGTTTCCAGATTCATTCAATGTTTCTTTATGTAAATAATCAGACTGTAAATGTATATACTTGGAACAGTTTGAATTTAAAATTCCTTAAAATATGGTTCACAGGAGTCTGTTTCTTTCAAGTTGTATAGTAACCGAATTATCCTTTTCTGAGCAGTAAATACTCCTATGGCATCTCTACTACCTCCCCATAGAATGATATTATATATACATAAGTATTGAGTGTACCATTGCATAATAGACATTTAACAGTGATTTCTCGTCTAACATATTCTTGAGTTGAAGAATAGCATAAAAACTACTATTTAGTCTTTTACAAACATGACTAATTTGCTTATCCCATTTCAACGCTGAATCAATATATATACCTAGAAACTTCGTATCTTCAGATGGTTTGATGGTTTCATCGTATACATTAACTTCTATCAAGCTGTTCACTATTTTTTCCCAAAGAACGTAATCAGTACTGTTTTGTCAGCATTTACAATTAATTCATTCTGTTTACACCATGCAATGAACCTATTAGATACTTCATTCAGTTTGACTTGTAGTTCCTCAATGCTGTCAGCTTGTTCCGCAACAGAGGTATCATTTTCAAAGAGTATCATACATTCTGATCTTACGTGAAAGGGTAGGTCATTTACAAATAGTTAAAATATTAGTGGGCTTAGGACCGAGCCTTGTGGAACTCCAAGGTCAACGTCATACAACTCTGAATTTGCCTCCGATATACTAGCATTTATTTTCCGGAAAGTGAGATATGATATTATCCGTGAGAGAATATCCCCTCTGATGCCTATCGCATAGTGAGATCAATCGAGTCAAATGCTTTTGAGATCAAAGAAGAGCGCTGCAACTTTCGAAACAACACCTCAAGCTTTGGTTTTTCAAGGTGCATCCCATTCTTTTTATTATAACCTTTCATTTAGTTTCACATATCCCGATATGTGTAATCAAATCTTACAATTGAATTTGACCCATTAACAATGCATTATGGAATTTTGTTGTTATGGTCCGACTCGATTCAAAATTGCTACTTGGGGTTTTCGAATTCGAAGAATATATTTTTTTGTCATAATTAATAAAATCAAAATGGCGGCTCCAATCTGACGGCTGACAATCTCTGTGATTATGGTCCGATTCTGTTCAAAAGTCCGTATGTGTCGGTCGGAGATTATGGATTTTCTGTTAAAATTCATAAATTCAAGATAGCGGCTCCAAGATGGCAGATGAGTTTGTGATTAAGGTTTGAATCTATTCAAAACTGATATGTTTTCGGATATAGAGATCGCGATTTTTTTGGCAAAATCTATAGATTTAAAATAGCGGCTGCAATATGGCGACGAGTTTTGTGGTTTTAGCCCGATTCCAATGAAAATTGGTAGGTTTTTGGGGGGGTTTTGGGGTTTTTGGGGTCGAAGATCATGATTTTTTTGTCAAAATCCATGAACTTGAGATGGTGGCTCCAAGATGGCGACGAGTTTTGTGATTATAGCCCGAATCCATTCAAAATTGGTGTGTGGGGGTTTTTGGGATCGGACATACATCCACACATGAATCCTGGAGAGAAGCGAGCAAATAAAGAGGTGGTCGAAGAAGAGGAAAGAACAACATATTCGGAAGAACACCAAAATACCGCATGAACAGGGGCAGTGAAGAAAACTTATAAACATGCTGCAGTGCCATTGACCAAGGATGAAACAAGAGGTAGGCTAAGATCTAATGAAAAGACCTAAAATTTCTACTTAAATAATATTTCAAGTTTTGACAAAGACACTTTCAAACAACCCTTGCAATCGAAATATAAAATGGATACCTATATTCAAGATTTCGTTATAGATACAATCGAAACTCAAGTAGCGAAAACTATTGATCATTGAATAATCCGTTGAATTGCCCAAAAAGTAATATTAAAACTCTCCATATGAACATGAGGAGTGCAAACAAAAATCTAGATCTACTTGAAGTTTTATTGGAAGAAATGTGAACCGAATTTGATATCTTGGTCTTAACAGAAACACGACAAATTTATTTTGGATGTGAATCTATTCAATATCGTCGGTTATAATATGATTCATAACTATGGAAAAAAAATGATGGCTATTATATTTTCCACGGAAGGTGGCTCGCCCCTATAACTTGTTTCCGGAGATAATGGAATTAAATTTGGAGGATCTGTTTAATGCATCAAACTGCATTTTTTCACGATTAACTCAACCTCATGCAAATTCCAGATTCACCGGAAGTGACATAAACTTTCGGTTTTCAAATGGGACACCTGGTATATTTTCAGTTTTTTGTCTCCATATGACATTTAGAATACAACCATGTATCATTTGTTTCTGTTTGTAACGTTTTCTTTTCGAAATATTTTTTATTTCAGAGGGCTAGGATACGTCAAATAACTAATTTCAGTCCTTAAATGTTTGTAAAAATACCACTCCACTGTTTTTTAACCGACGAAACTAAAAAGGAGGAGGTTCTCTATTCGACCCGTATTTTTTTTTCCATCATATTTTTTTATGTATGATCACGCATAACTTTTTACTGAGGCGTCCGATTCCGATAATTTTTTTTCAGTGATAGGGTGTACTTCGAATTTGGTCCTATTTGAATTAAAAATATGAAATCCACCCTAAGGGAAAAAGGATATTCATCACCCTCTGAATTCTGCCGTTAACCGATTCTATCAGGCATAACTTTGTACTGGGTTCTTCGATTTGGATGATTCTTTTTTTAATAGATAGGGTTTACCTTATATTTGGATTTCGAAAGGGATTAGCAACCCTTACGGGTAGAAAAATAGGGGAATAACTGATTTTTCACTAGTGAACATTGACATTCACATACGTAGTTGACAATGACAGATCGCTACTGACATTATTCTTGTTTCACATCCGTCAAAATCAGTATATTTTATGAGAGGATGGAATGATATTCAAAGTAATCAGATAAACTAACCAGAACAACGAAAATAATTCATATTACAACAAATAGTAAAAGTAGATAATCATATTATTCAACTGGTAATAGTTGAAGTAAGGTGGGTGAAATAAGTATTTTGGAAGTAATCAAAAAACAAGTAGGTAGTAATTGGTAGATTTTAGCTACAAAAAATTGAAAAATACAAACTTTCTAACAAAAAATTAAACCGACAAAATACGGAACTGAAAAGTAAAAAATAAAAACTTTTTAACAAAAAATTAAACCGACAAAAAAATCAACTGAAAAGCAAAAAATAAAATAAACCTTCTTAGTCTAAATGGGAATTGAGCTCCTAAACTAATGTAAGTAACTGATTTTGAGTCGGCGCCAAACAAAGTAGCAATTGGACTAGGTGAAGCGTAAAATGATGGCAGCGAGATACACGGCTGCGTTTCGATGACTTCTTTCATAGATAATGATCTTCGATAATTGTTTGTTTGGCGCTGACTCAAAATCAGTTACTTTCATTAGTTTAGGAGCTCAATTATCATTGAGACTGAGGAGGTTTATTTTAGTTTTTGCTTTTCAGTTGATTTTTTCATCGGTTAAATTTTTTGTTAAAAAGTTTTTATGGTCAAAATGTTTCAGCTATGTGACGTTAGATTTTAAAAATTTTATTACAATTTTTTTTTCAAATGGCAACATGGTGGCTCGTCGGCGTTAGAAAAAAAGAGCATTTTATTACGATTAATTTGATACCGCACTCTATTAGGTTGTAAGAAAACTTCCGATAAAAAACTGAGAATACCATAACGTTAGAACTTTTCTTAAATGAAGCACCTGTTGAAAATGAAATGATTATATTGAAACTACCTATTAACATATCTCAGGGTTCCAGATGTTCAAAGTGACCTCCATCTTGTTGCTGACAAAAGCAAACTTTTCTTATTGTTGCTCTTACAACGTTTCTCAACTGTCTTGGTGTGATTCTATGAAGCTGTAATTCTATGAGAGCCGTTACTTTGTCCTCTAATTCTTGTCGTGTGGCAGGAGATACATCATAAACCTCGTTTCAAATATATCTCCATGAAAAAAATCTAGAGGCGTGAGGTCGGGTGACCTGAAGAGTTTTTTGAAAGGAAATAAATAAAGGTATACATTGAAAACAACCCTATTTTACCTCATCGGCCACCTCACTGGACCCATATTTCCAATCCAGTTTTCGTTGTATGTTTCACGCAGATATTCCGTAACTGCCCTCAGGTTGTGTGGTGGAGCACCATCTTGTTGGTAAAATAACCCAACTCGATTTATTAATGGAACTTCGTCCAAGAAATGCTCAATTTCCTGCGTGAGGAAACTTAGATATATAGCCCCTGTCAGGACACCTTCAAAAATTATAGGGCCTTAAATTCTGTCCCCTAAAATCCCAACCCAACAATTGAAACCAAACCTTTCTTGGAAATTTCCTTGCTTCCAACAAGTGTAAAATTGCAACGGACCAATATCGCTTATTATTTCTGTTGAAATGTCCCAAATAAGTGAAACGGCTTTCGTCAGTATACAGAATTTTATATGGAAATGTGTCATCCTCCAAATACTTTCCAAAGAACCAATTGCAATTCTCAAGTCTCTTTGCATTACCGTTTTGGTACAGGTGCTGGTGTAGTTGATATTTAAATGAATGATATTTATGTTTCTTCAAAATGTTAGCTGCAGAAGACTTCGAACTGTCACATTCTCTTGCGATCTCCCTGAGTGACGTATTAATATTTACTTGAACGTATGCCAGAACATCTATTTCTTTTTCTTCACTCACAACAAACGAATCGTTCCCATCATTATCAGGCTCATTTCGCATTTTTTGAACCCGTTGTGGAAAATAGTGCCGGGTCGGGTGACGCCGATCAGGATATCTCTGTGCGTAGAGACGTGCAGCATCGGTTGAATTCTGCCTATACTCTCCAAAAACTAATAACATATCAACTTTTTATTTTTAACCAAAATTCTAACGTTATATTTCCAGTTTTTTATCAAAAGTTTTCTTACAACCTAATAGAGTGCGGTATCAAATTAATCATAATAAAATGCTCTTTTTTTCTAACCCGACGAGCCACCATGTTGCCATTTGAAAAAAATTTGAATAAAAATTTCAAAATCAAACGTCACATAGCTGAAACATTTTGATCGAAATCAGCAAAGTTGTATTTTCACAAACATTTTAGGACTGAAATTAGTTATTTGAAAGTATCCATAGCCCTCTAAAATAAAAATTTATTTCGAAAAAATAAATGAAAAAATGGTTACAAACAATAACAGATGATACATAATTGTATCTTGAATGTCATATAGAGACAATAAAACTGAAAATATACCAGGTGTCCCATTTAAAAATCGGAAGTTTATGTCACTTCCGAGGAATCCGGAATTGGCATAGAGTTGAGTTACTTGTGAAAAAATGCAGTTTTATGCATTAAACAGATCCTCCAAATTTCATTCTATTATCTCCGAAAACAAAAAAGTTATAGGGGTGTGCCACCTTCCGTGGACACCAGGTATATTAAAAAAAATATTCCATATAGTCATGAGATTATAACTCTCTCGAATAATATAAAAATCACTAAAATCAAATTCAATTTTGAAAACAAAAGAATTATTTTATTTGCATTACCTATACCAAACTCAAATGAACATGAATTTCTGAGCAACTTGGACGAATATTTTAGGGTGAATAATAACAACAACGATAACTATAATTTTTGTTCATTGGAGATGTGAGTTATTGTTGGAAGCCACACGATCTATGGAATATCTGCATGGGGTGGAGCGTACAAATGTCACACCTCCCATCTGGAAACAATCCAACGATACATATTGAAGGTCATATATCAAAAACCTGAACTATACCCTACCTACAAAATTCATGAAGAAACAAAAATATTTAATGTCAGACAGCTATATTTTTAAGAGTGACAATTCAACTCATGTATGAAAAATCGCATATGCCACAGTGCAATTGTCAGTTTGACAGCGGCAAAAGTTAGCTGCAACTTTTACAGCAACAAATGCACTAGTGGTTTTTTCACTTATTCATTTGTTTATCAATTATCGCGGTGTTGGTTGCCAAAATGAATAAAGTTTGCATTGATATGTTTCTAAATTTCTTATTCATTAAATTGTCCTGCCGAATTACACTCGATGTTTGTATTGATATCGGGTAAATTTGTGTTGTTGAAATTTGAAACTGTTCCCTTTAGCAATTTGACTCGAAAAACTGTCAATCTAAAAACGCTCCAGCTTCGGTGTCGCGTTTTTAATAGTCGACAGTTTTTCTCGTCTAATTGCTAGGCAACAGTTTCTCATTAAACAACCCAAATTTACCCGATAAAATACAAACTTCTTGTGCAATTATAAGTGATAATTCAATAGCACAAAAACAAATCAGAACTGAATAAAATCGATCATGACTATAGTACCCGATATAAATATAATTTGAATTCTATTATCAAGAGACCCGAGAAAAGTATAATACAAAGAACTTACGAATATCTTGGCCCGAGAAGTTATAATCTCATTACAATGGAGTTGAAACGAATAACAATTCCTCATTATTCATAAAATCTGTCAAAAGTGGTTGAGCAATATTCCCAGACTGGAAGCTCATAAATTTGTAGAACAATGAACATTATATTAAGATAGTTAGTTTTATTGGCCATATGTTTTACATTATATATTTTTTTTGTTAGTTCATAATATCTCTTAGTAAATACCATTTTAAAATTCTTTTAGTTTATAGATTATACTGACTTGTGATTATCACTACTTTAACTTAATGTCACTATTTAGCGTAAAATTATCTTATTTATTATAGTAATTGTTCTACGATACAAGATGATTCCCACACACAGACTTGTTCTTCTGTGGGCTTTCCTCATATTCATTCATTATTTGTAACTAATTGTACACATAATTTTTTTTTTCAATGTTCATAATGAACGATGCAAGATAGTGACTAAATTTCATCTTTCAGTCGCAGATGATCCCACATCTGATTTTATGAACATCCTGTTCATATATTCAAACAAATCGGTTCACTATGATTTATGAATAAATATTATTATTATTATCATCTCATCATGAGGTTTTTTCAAAATTCATGAATCCAATATGGTGGCTCCAAAATGGCGACGAGTTTTGTGGTTATAGCCCGATTTCAATGGAAATTGGTATGTGGGGATTTTTGGGGTCGAATATCATCATGATTTTTTGTCAGAATCCACGAATTCCATTGAAAATTGGTGTGTGGGGGTTTATGGGGTCCGACATCATGATATTTTTAACAAAACTCCAAGATGGCGACGTGTTCTATTATCATGGCCCAATTCCATTAAAAAAAATTATGTGGATTTTTTTGGGATCGGAGATTATCAATTCGACGGATTTCATAAGTGACTGAAAACAATTGAATAAAAATTATTAAAAACAAAGTAAGACAAGCTTTTATACAAATGTACTAAAAAGGAAAGAATAATTATTTGACCTAGGTGAGTAGCAGACTCAAAAGCTTGCCACGAATATAAAATAGGTATTCTTGCGTGGCAAGATTTTGAATCTGCTACACACAGAATAACCTGGTTGGAAACAAATAAAGAAATAATAGTTTCCTTTTTAGTGCATTCGTATGCATTTGTCTTAATTTTTATTATTCATTTTTATTTGTTTTGAACTAAAATAGCTTTTTATTTCTCCAAATTTGAAGTAATGGTTATCCAGAATTATGGCAAATCGAAAGACAAATTCAATTATAAATCATGAGCTGATCGGCAATGCAAATAACACATTCCACTACTACTCGACGTGCTTGGGGTTTTCCGAAGATTCATACGCAAACAACGATAGTAGCGTACTATATTCGTAACACTGTCCCCACTAATTTTGGATCCTTCTTCAACTTTTGGTTGAAAAGTCCAAGGTTTATACAAAAAAATCAGCTGTGGGACACCCCAGAACTTGACGAGCACAAGCTTCGGGAGAATGGGGTTATATTGTAATAAAACGTTGATAAAACATTTGTAGGGCTGTACGAAGTCAATTTTGTCGGTCAATTCAACAGTCAATTGACCAAGTGAGATATTTAACCCCAATCTTGAGCGGTCCTGCAGTAAACGCGGGTCGTCCTCAAAGCCCGGGTGAGCGGCCGTCTGGGATGGTAACGCTCAGGATAAAAATTAAACATTCGTAGCGCCAGACTGGAAAACGGTGGAGAGCTCTAACTGCGGACTCACTTTTATTATGTTATTGTGTTGCTCTCCGCCGAATTCAGTTCTTATCCATCGGACATATTTTGAATAATTGAATGGTAAAATTTCGAACTTTGACATTTTTTTATTTTTGACAGATGTCAGTTGGAGAAATAATTTTGACTGTTCTGGATACAGTTTTCCAAGGGCTTTCAAGTGACATATTACAAGGCAAGTTCCGTGCGATATAGTTTCTGTCAGTTTTCAATAGTGACACTTCCGTTTGACAGATGACAGATGGTCGCATTCGGGGCAGAAACTGTATGCTCATACCGAATTTCAGCTCGATTGGTCAAACGGTTCGGCAGTTACCGTGGAAGATTACAAACAGACAGATATACTTCACTTATTTTTTCTAATTCGTTAGCTTGTTTAATGGAATGGCGAATGCCAGAATCAATAGAGGAGGTCTGAAATCTATCTTTTCGACTGACCGCGATATATTTTTTTTTATTTCCTGGTGGTTTTACTCAGAAAAGAGTAACAGTATTATTAAGCTAAAGCAAAGAACGAATTTTGTTCAAAGTTGATGGTTAACATTCTCTGCCTGAAACAATGTCCATGTACCCCAGTCAAAATAGAAATTTCAATTAAGAATTATACGCATAGGTATCAGGTAAACTATTACAAATAAAATATAAAAAAATCCTCACTGATAATACGTCTGCTAAAAAGATATTCAAGTTCAAAGAACAAAAGCATCGGTTTCCTGCATTTTTCCCGTAAACGGTGAATGTTATCGTAACAATAGATTAGACAGAAGTTGTAGATCATGCAAGTGTCTACAAAAAATTTATTCACACTTTTTTTACGAATCACCAATCCTGATATATCGCCATTCCAAAAATTTAAAAAGTCGTATTCTACGTGATATGCACTTATTTCCGCACCACCTGTGTGGTACTGTACTTGGCGCATTTTTTCATCGTGGTTTTTCCGGTAGGCATACTCCACAATCTATTGTGATTCAGTTTATTAGACAATATTCTATTCTATTCGCAACCATATTTAATTGTCAATGGAAGTTTTGCATAGATTTTGTAGGTGGTTATCATTCAACGTTCTGCGTGGTATTTGCCAGAGAAGTAGTTGTTTTATGCTTGTAGTTTACCACTTGTTTCAATTTATATTGAATTTTTGTTAGAGAGACTACCTAAGTCATTTGTTTTCTGATATTACACTTCACATGGCTCTCTTGTTTTATATATACGCCTTGTCGGTCATACAGCCACTTCTATAGAGAACGAATCCCATTGAGAAAGGTGAATAGTACTGGAGTGTTTCTTTCTGTAACTAGGTACCGCCAGTTGAAAGTTACTTTTTCCGGCGAACCTACAGGTGATTAAGGTTGATGATGATTTCATTCACATGTACATTTACGTCAATAAACACTATTATTATTATTATTATTATTATTTTCGTTTTTAAACACTTCCTTACTTCCGAAGCTCCGACCCATTCGGAAGGGCGCGCTGGTTACATAAACCAATTATTATTATTATTATTATTTGTGTTGGGTCTCGCTTCTCCCGGAGTTCTTCGGATCTCTGACCGGTGAGTCCACCGTACTGATAAGCGCCAAAAGCCTGAAACGGGTATGCGGATTATTAGGCGGACCTTGCATGAATTAAATATTATCTTGTTTATTATGGAAAAACATTTGCAATCAATTTTCATTATCAATGTAAATTTGCATATATTTTCAGGTGGATATTATCCAACGTTCTGCGTGGTATTTGTAGTTGTTTTTCGCTTGGAAAGTAGTCGTTTTTCACTTATGAACTACCACTAGTTTCAATTTCTATGAAAAAATTCCCTTGTTTTCTAATAATATATTGATTGAAGAATGGTACTAATGGAAATGATTAAAATGGAACAAATTTCTGTTGATTTTTGTGAAATTTTAGTCTGACTGATAACCTTCAAATGCTACTTTAATAGTTATGTCTTTTTCGCTTCCTTCTACTTCTTCGTCTAGTTCTTGCTGAATATCTGTGAATTGTTCTTGGAAAGATGGAGTTGTCTCCTCAATGATATCATAAGAATCCTCATCTGTTGCATTTGATTCAACATTGGAGCAAGAGTGGCTTTGACAATTGGTACATACTGGTGAACAGAATAATACGACTTTTTTAGAGTCACAGTTTGCACTACAACCGTTTTTGCAATTGCAAAAAATGGTGTTAATAAGTTTTTCCGGAGCAGGTGGGAGTGAAGTTTGAATTTACTCCAAAGTATTATCTATTAATTTCCAATCCCAGACTTCTGGGTCCAGTTGATTGCCTAGCCAGACTTGGACCTGATAATATACCTACTCGATATAAGTGTCGATAAGCAGAAGCAGATGTTGGAGGAAGACAAGATAGATGTATTCTTTTATTGTTCCGTGTATTTTTACAAAACCTAAATATCTATACTTGACTTATGATATCAATGAGGAGACAACTGCATCTTACTAAGAACAATTGCCAGATATCCCGCAAGAAGAAGACGAAGAAGTGGAAGAAAGCGAAGAAGACATTAATTACTATCGAAATAGCATTTGAAGATTATCAGTCAGATTAAAATTTTCCCAAAATCAACAATAATTTGTCCCAGGTTCAAAAAATGCGCCAAGTAAACTACCCCACAGATGGTGTGGAAATGTGTGCATATTATATGGAATACGACTTCCTCAACCATTGGAATATCTCAGGATTGGTGATTCGTAGAAAAAAAAGGGTGGATACAATTTTTGTTGAATTCATTGTTACGATAACAATGACCGTTTACGAGAAAAATGCAAAAACAATTGCTCTTGACCTTGAATAATTTTTTTATCAGACTTAGGATCAGTGAGGATTTTTGGTTATTCATTTGTAATAGTGCACCTGAGATCTCTACTAATTTTCAGCTCTATACAAATCCTTGTAAACCTACTACTATTTTTTGTTTTTTTTTTTGGTTGGATTATTATTCTACTTTCGACTTCATTTTCATAAAATATTGCTGTGCCATCTGCCAAGTTTTTGATGCTTCTAGAGGTTGATGTAATTTGATGATGATTTAAATAATGAAAATTGCTATAAGACTGTCCCTTGAGGCATGCCATATTGCACAATGCTTCCTTCACTCAAATTAACCGGAATTTTTTTCAGGAAAGTTGCCCAGAAATAAGAAAATTTGGGTGTATGAGAAATTTGGCTATCGAGTCATTTATTACCAAAGAGGAATTAGCTCAGTGGTTACACTGTCGCCTGCCAAGTAGAAGGTCACAGGAACGATTCCCGGTCAGGGTAACATTTTTTTTATTTTATAAAAACAACGGCTTATTGTTTGTTTGAATGTTCGTAATACTTCGAATAAGGTTTCTAGTGAAAGAAAGTATTTTCAGAAAAGTTATTGGAAATGTTTTTGTCCTGGAAAAGTTTTCAGTAATATATAATATATAATGAAAATGAATGTCTTTTCGTGTTGATAAGCTCATAACGGATAGACCGATTTGGCAATTTTTTTGGGAAAACGGAAAAACGTAAGAACGGGTTGATGAAATAACAGGATAACGGGAAAACAGACAAAAGAGATAACGCGATAACGGAAAAATGGGATAACGGGAAAACGGAATAACGGAATAATGGGAAAATGGGATAACTGGAAAATGGGATAACTGGATAACAGTGAAACTTGTAACGGAATAACAAAAAATGGTAGAAAGTGAAAACGGGATAACAGGAAGCGGGCAGAGTCAAAAGCATAACCAAACAACACAAAAGAAACAAAAATAAAATAAATCTTCTTAGTCTCAATAATAAGCTCCTAAACTAATGTAAGTAACAAATTTTGAGTCGGCGCCAAACAAACAAGCAAATGAATTAGATAAGGCGTAAAATGATGGCATCGAGTTGCGCGGTGACATTATGATAATTTTTTTGAAGTAATTTAATGATCTTCGTTGATTGTTCGTTTGGCGCCGACTCAAAATTCGTTACTTACATTAGTTTAGGAGCTCAGTTATTGAGCTAAGAAGATTTATTTATTTTTTACTTTCAGTTCCGTATTTCGTCGGTTTATTTTTTGTTAAAAGTTTTTATTTTTAATTTTTGTGGCTAAATCTACTAATTACTGCCAACTTATTTTTTGATTACGTCCAAAATACTTACTTACCCACCTTACTTCAACTATTACCTCTAAATAATATGATTATCTACTTTTACTATTTGTTGTAATATAAATTATTTTTGATGTTCTGGTTAGTTCATTTCATTACTTTGTATATCATTTCATTCTCTCATAGAATATAATGATTTTTGTGGAACAAAAATAATGACAGTAGCGATCTGTCATTGTCAACTACATATGTGTGTGCCAATGTTCACAAGTGAAAAATCAATTATTACCCTATTTTTCCACCCGTAAGGGTGGATAATTTCATTCGAAATCCAAATATGAGGTATACCCTATCTATTATAAAAAGAATCACCAAATCGAAGAACCCAGTACAAAGTTATGCCTGATAGAATGGTTAACGACCAGAATTCAGAGGGTGAGTGATCAATATCCTTCATTTTGCTACCCTTAGGGGTGGATTTTCTTTCAATTCCAGATGGGACAACTCGTACACCCTATCCACTAAAAAAAGATTATAGGAATCGGACGTCTCAGTAAAAAGTTATTCGTGATCATACATAAAAAAAATATACGCGTTGACTAGAGAACCTCCCCCTTTTTGGATTCGTCGGTTGAAAAAGAAATTCTACGCAGACGAGAGTTTTCAGGAAAAAAATTTAGGGAACATAAAAATTTGGAAAGGCCAACGTCTGTCGGGTCAGCTAGGTATGAATATTTCCTCTGACTCCCGAGTCTCGCAAATTCCCCAGAAGCTGTGCTCATTCAACAGTATCGAAGGCCTACGCGAGATCTCAGAAAACGACTAGAGATATTTTTCTAGCTGTTATAAATTTTGGATGTCAGTGAATAATGAATGTTCATGTTGTTCGAATATTTTCGCAATATTGTTAAATAAAGGTATGGGTCGGTAGTTCAAAATTTCATCATTCCTCTACTTTCAAATGGAGGTTTTATAATCGATCCAATAGATAATTAATAATATCAGAGGGAACACATGAATTCAGAAATTCTATAACTGACAATTACTCCATTATCACCTACACCTTCATCATTTCGTTAGAATAATATCAGATTATGTTTTCTTGAGTAATAGTGATCCTAGCGTTTCGACAGCCAGTATTCTACGCTCTGTCAAATTATCATCGTGAGTATCGGCCTCGATTAAGTAAATATTGGTGAATATTTCTCAACGCTTCTCAACTCCATTGACTTCCAACCAGAGGCGTTTTTCGTGGTTAGAGGTAAATCTTAATTTTCATTGAATTCACGGCAAAAATATCATTGACGTACCACATCGAATTATCTGTTGTAAATTATAATTCGAATAATCGAAATATGTGTTATACATTCCATGTATAAGGTATTACTACTCCTCGAATGTTTTCGTTGCCTTGCTCGTGCCTGCAGCTCCACCTGCGCAGATTTATAGAGAGTTTTAATGCAGAAAATTAAAAAAAATATGAAAATTTTTAAATAAAAAAAAAACTGACACAAAAAACCTCTATAAGTTAAAATAATATGTGTATGTTGCTGCCCCGAATGGGACCATAAGTTTCACTATTTAAAATTACCGAAACTATATCGCACAAAACTTGACTTGCAATTTGTCATTTGAAAGCCCTTGAAAAACTGTATCCAGAACAGTCAACATTATTATTGAATGAATGTGGTTTTTTGTGGAGTAACAACGTTTCTTGACATGTTTTTTCCACAGTCTGAAAATGAAAATATAATCAGGAAAATCTATACAAGTGTAGAAAGGGCAAACTGATTAGTTCACCCCGATAAGTTATTGCGTTCACCAAATTATATTTCCTATAGAAAAATGATTCAATTTGTCAATAACTTGCCGTTTTCTGAATTTGCCCATCAAAATTTTTTTCAAAATTCAAAGATACTTCTCTATATAGTTTTTGCTTGACGTTTCGGGGACTATATCTGCCCCCGTTCTCAAAATCTTCTAAATCTCCTTTAATTGTTTTATAATTTGGATTTTTTCTCGCAGAGTCTTTTTCGCTTTTTCAACTGACGGATGTCAATTGAGATCTATCCTATTATCTCGACATCTGCATAAAAAAGCAAGACTACTGTGGGAACTTGAAAATTTCTTGTAAAGATTTTCCATATTCTTGAAATCCCTAACACATTGCGGCCCATACCGTACTTGTTGAAAAAGCGAAAAAGACTCTGCGAGAAAAAATCCAAATTATAAAACAATTAGAGGAGATTTAGAAGATTTTGAGAACGGGGGCAGATATAGTCCCCGAAACGTCAAGGAAAAACTATATAGAGAAGTATCTTTTGAATTTTTTGAAAAAAATTTTTGATAGCCAAATTCAGAAAACGGCAAGTTATCGACAAATTGAATAATTTTTCTATAGGAAATATAGTTTGGTGAACGCAATAACTCATCGGGGTGAACTAATCAGTTTGCCCTTTCTACACTTGTATAGATTTTCCTGATTATATTTTCATTTTCAGACTGTGGAAGGTTACCCAAAAAACATGTCAAGAGAAGTCAAAATTATGTTTTCAACTAACATGTTTTTAAACTATTCCGCTCTTCCTACTGGTTGTGGAAAATATTTTACGGACAGAAATGTATTAGACATCTAGCAAATGAGATGCCTTTTGCATTCTCTTTTGGAAAATATATTTTCTGTCTTACTCAT
This sequence comes from Gonioctena quinquepunctata, assembly GCA_018342105.1. NCBI lineage: Eukaryota > Metazoa > Arthropoda > Insecta > Coleoptera > Chrysomelidae > Gonioctena > Gonioctena quinquepunctata. The sequence continues at coordinate 389,732 of JAFIRS010000990.1, read as the reverse complement.
CTATATGATTTCTCAAGTGAGTTTGAATCGAAAAATCAGAATAAAAATATTATTTTCATTTCCAGATTATTTTTTTTCATCAGTTGTATGAGGTGATCCCATTCATTTCTGAAATCTCCAAATAATTCAAGAAAAAATATCTGTGAGTCTGGATGGAAAGTGTCCAAGTGGTGGGGTGGGGAGGGAGAAACAATATGTTAAATTCCTGAAAATCTGAAATTGGCTTAAAAGTCATTTGAATTAAAACTCGGTACAAATGCTTTATTTCTTTTCTTTTCTCGATTACTACTTTTTATGAAAGAAGAGAAATATCCCCAAAAACTTTCAATTGAAATAGACAAGCACCGCCCATGGAAAAGATCAACAGTTTGCGAAATGGGTGTTGTAAGATTTCATAGTAATTGATGATACTCGAACATGGTCAAGAGATGTATTTATCTGAATATCTATATTTTAAACAAATACCATTGTACGGTTGAATACATCTGAGAAATGAGTGAATATATGATTACGAGAATATTGAAAAACATCATCTATTTTCGGTCGAAAATACAGGAATACACATCCCATATCCGGAGTATTTCCGCCTCCATGTTATTTTTCTGATGGGTCACTGACACAAGTTTTTGGTTATTTGGCTCTTTTTCGGAAAATGAATTTGGATTTAAAAAAACTCTAATACAGAGAAGGCAATACTTGAGCTTTCAAAAAAAGTAATTGAGACCTTGGATGGGTCGAGAAAATGCCTTGATTTAGCCAAGGCCTTCGACATAATTTCAAATAAAATATTACTAGACAGACTATATCATTATGGGATTCGGGGACCTTTTCTAGATGTTTTGCGTGATTATTTATCAAACAGAAAACGAAAGGTTAAAGTAGGCAATGAACTGAGAAAATCGTTAGAAATTACAACTGGGATACCACAGGGAACCGTTCTGGGACAAATACTGTTCCTAATATATATATAAACGGTACATGTCGGTTGGAAAAAATCCTCCTGCCAATCTTATTCCATATGCCGACGACACTGGCAAAAATTGGAAACCGAAAACAGAGATAGGATTGAAAAACATAAGTCTATGGCTTAACAATGATCTTCTAAGCTTGAATATGAAGAAAACCAAATTTATTTTTTCACGTTAGATAAAAAGACCAACCACAAAATAATTCACTTGAGATACACTTTCCTAGATGTTCGAAAGAAACAACCTGTACTTGCCCAACAATTGAATAATTTCAAAAATCTTGGTGCAATACTTGACCAGTTCGTCAGGTGGGATGAACATGCCCAATACGTTACAAAAAGGCTAAGAAAAGTAACCTACGAATTTTTTACCTCGAGAGAAATTTTGAATAGAAGAAATTTGTGCATCTTATACCACTCGCTAGCAGAATCTGTCATACAGTATTGCATCAATGTAACGGGGGGAATGTTAAATAATGCTTAACGTAATCTCAAGCTATACAGAACACTGTAATCAAAATAATATTAAAAAAACACAGATTATTCTAAAGTGAACAGCTTTATACAGAAATAAAGCTTTTCAATGTTAGAAGTCTATGATCGCTAGAATGTCTGATGTGTATGTTACAAACAAAAAACAGTTATGACAAAAAAAAACTCAAACACTAGATTCACAGAAAACCTACCCTTATATCAAAAACACCACTCCCAAAGATGTTTTCTTTTTTGGGCCAAAGCTCTTCAATATGATACCACCTCATCTAAAAAGTATTAATAAGAAAAGTTAATATAAAACAAGTTTGAAATATTTCATCAGCCTGACTCAAAATCTTATTTTGAGTGTTTACTGAAGAACAGAAAAAAAACTATACTCAACAGTATATGATGATCAAACTATTTCCCTTCTTTTCATTCTCCGTCCATACAATATTTATTTATTTATTTTTTTTTTATTATTTTATCTCTTTCTGAGTATTCTAGTTTCTTGATTTACTACCAGTACTGTTTCAACGTAACTGAAACATGCATAGTATTAATCTTTCCTTTCTCCTGCAACGAGGGAGATATATCACAAAATAAGAATTTCATATGCTTAGGAGCTATCTCTCTCTTTCTAAAGTGATTGAAAAAAATTATGAAAGATTATGTAAAAATAGTTGTAAGTATATTTCTCCTGTATAAAATTTGATTTTGAAATGAATCGTGAATTTTTTCATCGGAATCGAGTATGATTATTGTATGTGCATATTTATTTTAATGTTCTGGATTCTTTCGTGCACGTAATATTTTCCTTCAAATAATCCAATATATCTTCTCATCAATTATTTCAATAATTGAAAAATAATTCCCGTAGTAGAAACCTCGAGAAATACTAATGAACATAAATGATTAATCAATAGAAGTTTTCAGTTTAGATCAATGTATCTTCCTTCAAATTATAGAAACCTCAACAAATAAGTTTGGTAAGGATTTGAGGTTAGAACAAGGCCGTTGGTAAGCAGTTCCCATTCAATATCTTTATCCATAATGAGCATAAATAATATAGGGTTTTCAGTAGATTTGCTGAATTTTAGGAGAATAGATGAATAAATTGTTCACAAAAACAAATCCAAGACATGTCATAGTTTCGTCAGATTCACCAGAAAAATATAAGGTGATTTGAAAGTCGAGATTTGGCCCTTTCAATCTATTCATCACCCGAAATCGGCTATATGAAATAATAAAATTGAGGAAATATATTCTTAAAATTATATCCGCACTACAATGAAATATTTTCAAATAAGGGAAACATTCTCAATTGAATATTGATAGAAAGATTTTTCTGTGAATTGAAAAATCCACGATTAAAATGATTTTATGAACATCCTGTTTATATTTTCAACAAATCAATTTTCAAATAACTTACGTAAGGGAACCATAAATGTTAGCATATTCATCAAAACTGTATTTCGCATCGAACCAAAAAAACGTATAAAAACATGATCTTTCCGAAATTCACGCGGGAAAAGCCGCGGGCATAAATACCCCAAATACGAGTTAGCTGCTCTTCCGTCTCCATCATCAGATTAACTCCAGATCTCCATTATGTTTTACTGTCATCAGAACTACATATGTGCCAAGTTTCAGCAGAATCCGTCCACTGGTGAAAAATAAATCATTCGTTATTTTTCCACATTTATGCCGTTTTTTATGAAAACCGAGGTCCGAAAAATTAGGACTAATTAGCAAATGCCTAACACTTAATTTTGTTTTTCTAAAGGGACCATGATCTTTCAAGTGTTAAAAACACACCATAATTTGCAAAAAAAATTAAATTGATATTTAATACTATAGAAAAATTATTTTATAGTAGAGGGCGCGGGCATGCCATAGCGATCGCGCAGAGACCTATTTTCAGCGTTAAATCAATATTATAAATAATGGAGATAGAGTTTCAATAGTACGGACTTTTTCATTGGAAATGTTGTCTTCTTTGAGATTATTCTCTCTGATTTTCGCTATCTCTTATCGATTTTGAGTTATTTCCAAAAAACTGAATCAATTTTTTTTGTTTTTGTTTTTTGTTGATAACAATGGCAATTTTGCTCAGTAGAAAAAACCAAAAAAAGGCTTTCTCAGAATTGCATCCCGAATCGAATGTGCTATTACTCATATTTTTTGGAGACTATTTTTCGCAAGAAACTCCCTTCACGATTAGACTAAATGGATTTTGTTTTAATTCAAATAGTACCAATTCCGAAGTATACCCTACCCATCAAATCGGACTATTCTGTTGAAACTTATGAGTGGTTATAAATGAAAAAACATTAAAAAATATACGCGTCGACTGAAGAAGCTCATCCTTTGTTCCTCGGTTGAAAAAACGTCCGTACGTGGAACAATAGAAAAAACGAGGCTGTGCCTCTCGTCTATAATAGGCATGAAACCGGAGTACCCAAGCTCCACGATCTCGCGCCCCATCTTCGCGGTACCACCGACGTACCTCCCTCCAGCCTCGAACAAAGTTCGCAAACGTGCACCAAAGCTATTTTTCAAGTCCGATCGCGGTGGGGAAGGGGTCATATTTCTTGCAATTTAATAATATCAACATTTTTGTGAGTTTTGTAAAAGTAATTGGTACCGCTCCGCTTTCAATTTCAGTGCATACTACTAGCACAGTAGTGATAGTGGCGAGATACGAATAGATCGATTGGTGTTTTTGGTGATTTTGTGTCAGAGACTTAGACTTTCAGAAATGGATATCATTTGGGAAGAAACTGAGATTTTGATCAATTTGGCGAGTAATAGTACGGTAAGTGTTTATACAAGTTACACAATTTTTGTTTGCAGTTTATATTAGATTTTATTCCATGGATATGTTAATGACATCAATAAATAAATTATCGAGAGTGTCTCGGAAGATCTGGCCACAAAAAAAATGTTAAAATTCGTGACTATTAATTCAGCTTGATATCGAAATATCCTGAATGATTATGAATAAATGTAAGCAAATCACTGATAAACGATGAAGTTCTCTTCAATAAAATGGTAATTAGTTCGATATTGTTGGGAAGAATGAAGTAATAAACTTTGATGCATTCTCAATAGAAATATTCTTGATGGAATTGGTGAAACTTTATTCTAACATCATGAGTTCCCAAAGAAAAATGTTTTCAAGATACTTCCAAGGTGTTTCCATTCCAGATGCCTTAGAAATCACGAATTAAGATAAAGAGGATATCAACTATCATAATATGGGATTCGGAACCATTTTGGGCGCCTAGAAGAAAAGTTCCATAGAAAATCATCTGATTGTTTTCAATAGTATTCTTATAGTTTTTGGGAGGTAGCAAAATAGAGTTCGGTTAATACTTTTACGATTTTTAATAAATAATTTGACAATGTTTTACTTGATTATGAATTTCTATTGCTCTATCATCGTTATTATTGCCTATAGAATGACTGAATTTTGTTAAAATGCTATCAAAAATACAGTAGCGTGCAGATTTCAGGAAATGGAAAAAATATTTTCAAATGGGATACCCTGTATATTATGGAATTTTTGGAATGCTCTTTTTCTCAGATTTCAAAAATATTCCATGTTACACCTACCTTATACCGTTTTTTAGTTATTAAACGTCGACAATTCCAGAATTATTCATCTTTACAAACATGTGTTCTTCTGCTTCAAATAACTGAAAATTTGCACGACAATTATGTTTCGGTCATTCTTGGGGCTGTACGAAGTCCATTTGATTGGTCAATTCAAGGGTCAATTTACGGGTCAATTGACCTAGTGAGATATTTGACCTCAGTCAATTGAGGGCTCCTGCACCAAACGCGGGTCGTCCTAGTCAAAGCCTGGGTGAGCGGCCGTCTCGGATGGTAACGCCCAGGAGGTAAATTAAACAATTGCAGCGCCAGACTAGGAAACGGTGGAGAGCTCGGACTGCAAAATTGATTTGATTTTTCTGTTCTGTTGCTCTCTGCCGAATTCAGTTCTAATTCATGGGATAGATTTTGAATACTGAATGGGAAAGTTTTTTTTTTTTTTTTTTTCAGATGTCAGTTGGAGAAATAATTTTGATCGTTCGTGCGATATAGTTTCTGTAATTCTTTAATAGTGACACTTTCGTTTGACAGATGACAGCCAAAAACTAATGGTCGCATTCGGGCAAAAACTGAATCTTAATACCAAATTTCAGCTCAATTGGTCAAACGGTTCGACAGTTATTGTGAAAGATTACAGACAGACAGACAGACACACACACACACATACACAGACAGATATACTTCAATCTGGAAACGGCCTCAATCGTTTCGGTGGACCCCAAAATGGATATTTCAGTTGATATCTCGATTCGTTGTTAAAAAAAATTATTTTTGAAATTATTCATCGTAAACAAAAAAAAACTTCTGGAAATTCAAATTTGAAAGACAAATATATTTCGCCTACACATGTAAAATGCCCTACGTAAGATGTATATTTTCTCAAAAATATATTTTAGTGCATTTTCATTATATAGGGTGTCCCACACTCGATGGCTTATTGAAAGTTTGTGGAGGACGGGAGGACACAGGATTATTTTGAAAATTTCGTTTCCTTGAGTAATTTGTTTTGCTCTATCGATCTAAAATATGTCCAGCTCTGCGGCGTTGACGCTTATATGAAAAGTAGCAACAACTTTGATATTTCAAATAAGACACTTTGTATATTATTGCATTTTTCGCTTTGTTATTGCTTCACAATTATTTTTGTATGATTGATTTCCTTATTGATTGATTGATTGATGATTGATTGATTGATGATTGATTTCCTTATTTATTTATTTTTTAATTTTTTGTGCAAAACAAAGCTTCAATTAAATGTTTATCACTGCGTTTGGAAGGGAAATTTTGGGTGTGATTTACCAATGTTCTATGCATTAGTTATGTCTGAAGGAATTCGTTCTCCGTTATACAGGGTCGTTCAAAAGATGTGATTTTTCCGATAGATACAAAAATGGTGAAAAGAACATTTTTCAAAATGAAACACCCTGACAGACAATTAAAGTACCTTTCAAATGATGTATCATGATCCTATAACTAAATAGTCTGGTTTCCGACATAAAAGCAAGTTTCTCTATTGAAATCGGATTATTTTTTTGCGCGTTTATTACCAAAAAATTTGAACAGAAAAGGATCAGAATGGAAGGCAGTAACGTGTCTAAGTTCTGCTGAAATTGTTTATCTTCATGGTCAATGTGATCAAATTATAGCGAGAACATGCAGAAGGTTCTGTGGTGAATTGAAGTGTATGAATGATAAGATGACGAACTGATTGTACAAAGAATGATTAATATGCAGGATATTCCAAACTCGATGGCTTATTGGACGTTTCTGAAGATATGAGATATAAATTCGAAATTTTGTATCCCACGATGAGAGACTGCGATCTATCTCTTAAAAATATTTTAACGGTTGCAGTGTTCCCACATGTACTTGTAACTGATATCAACTTTCAAATTTCAAATTGAACACACAGTATTCCATTCTGTTTTGGATTCTACTGATAAATACAAATAACTTCTACTGAACATGTCGTATACCTATCTCTGCCGTTTATTGAATACTTGATTATTTTGCTACCAAAATGGGACCAACTTGAATTCAAATACCTCCTGTTATCCACACAGGACTCAAATTCAACTTTCACCCAGAAAATATTGAGTAATTTCAGTAACATCGAATGATTTGACCATATTTTATACAGGGTGTCTGAAAAACATATTCTTGTAGGTGATCCTTGCTAAAACTGAATCGTATCATCTGAAAGTTAGAAAAAACTCAAGTTTCATCTGTATCCCCAAAAGTATGAACATTTTGAAGCCAATCATTCCAGATTGAATAATCAGATCATTTCAATTGGGTGATTACCTATTTCGATTTGTTATACTGGGAAATGAAAATGGTAGTAGTGGGCCGTGACCAAAAAAGAGCAAGGCAATCTTTCAGTTTGACAAGCAGTGTTTCTTTCAAAATGGATAATAATACATATTTAAATGCAGATATTAATTTTATTCATGGAAACTATTCTAGTATATGTATATTCGATAATATACAGGGTGTTCCATTTAAAAAAATGTAGTTTTCAACATTTGGCCATCGAGTTTGGGACACCCTTATTGAATAGATTTCGACAATGATACGATAAATTTTAATAACTTTCGATATTCGACATTCAGTCGTAAATTTACTGTAGTGGCAGTGCTAACTTGGTATCAAGTCAGCCCACCCCTTATAAAAATAAAAAAAATAAAAGTGTGTTCACGACAAATTCATGACAATTATCCCACAAATATTTACATATCTTTGAACGATTTTTGAGCAAGCGACATTGCTGAATTTATAGGGCTCAATATAATTATTTCTGAAGCAGTAGTTCTGCGTAATATTTTTTGTTTTGTCTTATATTTCATGTCATTTTCGACTTTTTTATAAATACTATTTTTGAATTTTGCATCAAATCGGTAAATGCTACTGTTAGTGTGATTATCAGATAACATAAAAATTAAATTCTGCATTCTTACAGTCTATTTGTAGGTGTTATTTGATAAATAATTTTTCAAAATTCGTATCGTAACGGAATTCGTATTCGGTTATAAAACTTCCTCTGAATCTTCCAATAATTTTCTTCAAATCGTCATTCTTCGCCTAAAAATCGACGATTTTCTATCTCAGAATCCTACACCCCAGGTGATAAATCTACTCCTATTCCACAACATGTTATATCTAAGAGTATCGGCAATAGAATGAAATTTTGCATGGGATTAGTTGGAATTTTATCCAAAATTTGGTCCTTAACCCCTTAAAAACCAAATTTTGGAATAACTACCTCCTGAAACCATCATCTGCATTGACCAACGAAAGAAGTTTCTGGAAAGAGAAAGGACAACAAAGAGTCATTGCCATTGAAAGAGAAAACTAAAAAATAGTTCATAGAAAAATTTAATACAGAAGGCAATAGATTAACTACAAAAGAAAATGTCTTTGAAAAGAAGGAAAACCATAGAGGCACAACAACATGATGAGAATACAGTCGCTGATTTTGCCAGAAGAATATAAACACATTGTGTCGTACGAAATGAGCATGTTTCTTGTTAAATACAAACCACTGCGAAGCGAGCACAATGTTCCCAAGCCAAACTACTAATGGCCGAATATGAAATTGGCCATTTGAAGTGGACAAAATTTGGTGCCCAAATGACAATATCCTCAAATTGATAAGAAGCCCATGCATGTGAATGGTAGAGACTATTTTGCATTTCCAGAAACCACCAAGTATGGACGCTAATTTTTCAAAATATTCATCTCAGAAAAATATCGAAGTAATCAACTCGATTGACGAAAAACTACGCTTAAACACATCGAAACATAAGATTATGGGTGAAATTGGACATTATCTTCACTTCACTTGTTCTAGTTCATTTTATTCGCAGAAATGATATGATCAAGCAGAAATCAAGGACAGTGCAAACAGTAATCAAGAGTTCAAAACACTCGTTACTTTGCGGACGTCATCGCGCAACTCGTTTTCTACCTGCATACATGCTTCGTTGGTTCATCCAAAGTATGAAATCTTCCGACGACAGGTATAATGGAATCTACCGCGAAAATTTCATCATAAATACAAATAGATTGATTTGTTGAAAATATTAACAGGATGTTCATAAAATCAGATGTGGAATCATCTGCGACTGAAAGATAAACTGTAGTCACTATCTTCCATCGTCAAGATAACCTCTTGTGGGGTATTCATGTTGAAAAGGGAAACATTCTCAATTAAATATTGATATTTTTTGTGAATGTCTAACAGAAAACAAATATTTCCCTGGCTAAAGCCACGCTGGACATTGAACTACATCTGATAGATATTCTGAAAAGACCCTAACTCAAAAGAAAAAATCTGAAATTGATGAAATCAGTACATTCACTTCAAAAGACAATGAATATAAATTTTTCCTCCAAACAATATGGCTTTTCATCCATATTGTAGAAAATAAAAGACACTCACTTCTCATTCACTAAACTTGGTTTACTTTTTTTTAAGTGAAGTGAGGGTCTTTTATTTGCTTGAATCTAACTCAATTGTTAGAAACAGCATAGATGGAAGTACCTGGTTATATTTGAATGGGAATAATCTGAGTGCAAACATATTTCTCTCATCGAAGTGGGAGCAGCGACTATAAGGAAGAAAAAATTAAATAACTAATAAAAAAACTTATTAAAGACGAATTTTTATCTGAGCCTTGTACTAAAAGTATAAAATGAGTTTAAGTTTACGCTGACAATGATTTACTTATTTTTTTCCAATTCTGACATTTAAAGTAACACTTTTCGAAACTCGTGACGTTATCAAATGTTTTACTTTTCATCACCAGTTGCGAAAAGTAAAATTTTCCGCAACTGGGGATGAAAAGTAAATTTCACCACCATTTGCAAAAAATACAGGAATAAAATTTGTTATAATTTTGAGGCTATTCAATACATAATATTACATAATATGTATGGTAAAAACTAATTATAAATATTAATAACATGATTTGAATAATTGGTGATATTGACCCCAGCTGACAACGTAGCTTTCTATGTAGCATTGATTTCCGTTTTTTCCATGGAAGTCTTTCCAAGGATGAGAACCCCTTTTAATGCACTAAAAAGTAAAAAATAATTTTAATATTCAATGACTATGCCAAAAAGCGTGGGGTGCTTTGTCGAAATCAATTAAAATAGTCCAAGATCCCAGAGCCGGCAAACCTACGTCATTTTAGAAAGGTGAAATTTTGAGTATGAGTAGTGTGATATGTGGTTGAAAACGTATTCATACTTGCTGGCTTGAAAGAGGGCCCTTTTTAGGGGTAGCAGGTATAAAAGTACAATTAATATCGTCCAGTTGGCCAAGCGGTCTAATGCGCAAGATCTTGCAAGATCTAAGCTCTGATATCAAAGGCTTCGAATCCACACCGTCTGACGATTTTTTTTTCCCTTCGAAATTGAGAAATATTTTTTTTTATTTGAATAATAATCCCAAAACTAAATCATTTCTCAATTTCAAGCTACCAAGTACGCATACGTTCTCAACTACATATCACACTATTCATTCTTGAATTTACAGCTTTGCAAAAATGAGGTAGGTTTGCCGGCTCTGGGATCCTACCCTAAAAGTATTATGTTTCTCAAAGATACGCAACCAAAAAGCACCCCATGCTTTTCGGCATAGTCGTTGAATATTAAAATTATTTTTCGATTTTTAGCCCGTTAAAAGAGTGTTATTCAGATTTTTAAATATATATTTTTAATATTTTTAACTTGAATTAAAAAGAATCACATATCAAAATTTGAAAAAATATTGTGTGAAACACGTTGGAAAACCTTATTTTTCGTAACTGGTTTTTTTGCGGAACTCGCTTCGCTCATTACGAATGATAGGGCATTTTCCAACTGGTTGCACAAATAACTATTGTTGAATTATTTGGTTTCAAAAAGCTTGTGGCGCAAATTGTAATAAAATTAATACTTCGCCAAGTTGTTACTCACCAACCAATCACTCCACAATCAAATTAATTGGTACCTACTTTCATGAACGCTTCGCGCGACAAGCTTTTTGAAACCACATAATTCAAAAAAAATTATTAATTCATTGTCAGCGATGACTTAAACTTATTTTTCCGGCGACCTCGTATTAACGAGTCTGTTCAATCTACACGAAATCGATCCTTAATGACCACTAATAATCTTCAATTCATCTTTTAATGGATGATTGTGATATATGCGACCAAACATACACCGAAATCGACCATTAATAACCTGTAAATGGTCGATTTCTTCATTAATGTATCATTGTGGTATAGGCAACTAAACATACACGAATTCGAATACTTATTAATCACGTGTCAAATCATATTACCTTCGCGCTGTCAAATATATGTATTTCATAATCCAAATATTGTAAGTTTACGCAGTCAAATTTATGTACCAATTTTCAAATCCAAATATTTTAAGTTCCCTCCTAGTTGAAAGAAATGTATATCGAAAATTTCACGTTGACCCCAGGAACGAAGTCGACGGATTTTTTTTGTAATCAACTCGTATATTAAAATGGCGATTCATGATCTCGAACATTGAAATATCTTGATCATTAATCGCCACCATTAATACACTACTTGAGTGAATAACTATCATAAGTTTCAGTACACGGCTTAAATAAACGCTTGTCTTCAAAAAGCTTTTATTGCTTTTTTTTTGCTTTTGGTTAGTTTGCCTCAATCTGTTCATTTTCAATAGAGCATCGTTATTACAAAGTCTCTTTCCTGTGAGTTTTGAGATGGAAGATCTCCGACGCCAAAAACTGTCACACACCAATGTTGAATAGAATTTGACCATAATCACAAAACTCGTTCGCCATCCTGAAGTCGCCATCTCAAATTTATAAATTTTGACAGAAATTTCAAAATCTCCGACCGCGAAAACCGCCGCATACCAATTTTGAATCGAATCGAACCATAATCATAAAGCTCGTCCATCTTGAATTTATGAATTTTGGCAAAAAATGCATAATCTTCGACCCCGAAAACCCCCGCATACCAATTTTGAATCGAATTGGACCATAATCACAAAACTCGTGTTCCATCTTGGGGCCGCCATCCTGAATTTATTAATTTTGACAAAGATTTCATGATATCCGACCCCGAAAACCTCCACTCACCAATTTTGTATTGAATCGGACCATAATTACAAATCTCGTCCGCCATCTTGGAGCCGCCATTCTATAGATGAATGTCATTATTCTGTTTGTACCTGTAAATCTTCATTTTATTTTACAAGCTTTTATTTACTTTCACCTGTCCCGATGTGTATAATCCAATCTTACAAGTTAAATTTGACACACTTCTACTTGTCCGATTAACGTGAAATGTGGCAGGTGTTCATAGTTCCAGTGACAAAGCATTACGGAATTTTTATTAGAGAAGAAAAAAGGCGGCTCCAAGATGGCGGACGGGATTTGTGTTTATGGTCCGATTCGATTCAAAATTGGTATATGAGGGTTTTTGGAGTCGCAGATTATAAATATTCGAAATTCATAAAATCAAAATGGCAGCTCCAAGATGGCCGAAGATCTCTATCATTATGTTCTTATCCGATTAAAAATTGGTATGTGGGTATTTACGTGGTCGAAGATTATGAATTTTATCAAAATTCATAGAATCAAAATGACGGCTCCAAGATGTCGGACGATTCCTGTGATTATGGTCCGATTCTATTCAAAATTGGTATGTGGAAGTTTTTGGGTTCGGAGATTATGAATTATTTGTCAAAATTAATAAATTCAAGATGGCAGACAAGTTTTGTAATTATAGTCTGATTCTAATCAAAATTGGTATTTTGGGTCGAAGTTTGTGAATTAGTTGTTGAAGTTCATAAATTCAAGATGGCGGCTCCAAGATGGTGGATGCGTCGGGGTTTTCGGGGTCGGATATTCAGTCGAAGATTATTGATTTTTGTCAAAATTCATGAATTGAAGATGGCAGCTCCAGGATGGCGGACGAATCTATAGATGGCCACCTCATTGAAGAACTAGATATCTCAGAAATTACAGGAGAAAGGCCTCATAATAATGATGCTTTAACAAAAAGGCATACAAAATAAAATAATTAATCAACAACCTTTTTAAATGCAAGCTTTTATTCAAATGCGCTGAAAAATGGAAAATAATTGCTTCAGATGTGTGACGTCCATGAGTTATAGACTTGAAAGTATGTCGCTTTTGTATTCTCACTGGAAACTGCGCGACAAAGTCTTGAATCTATAACTCACGGAATAACCTACATCACACATCTAATTGTAGTTGTTTTCTATTAGACGTTCACAAAAAATAACTTCATTCATCGTGGATTTTTCAATTTACAGAAAAAAATTTCTAGTCAATATTCCATTGAGAATATTTCCTTTTTCAATAATCTTTACTTTTTATTGCGTTTGAATGAAAGCTTGTCTTTGAAAAGGTTGTTTATTAATTATTTTATGTTATTATCCACATCGCAATGGGGATTAATGATCACTTCCAGAGGACAACTCGAAAAATTATGATCGAATTTCCTTCCTGGAGAATCTACTAGTATATCAATTATTGATGAAAATGGAAACATTTTCATTTGGATATTGTATTGAAATATTTTTCGGAAAACGGAAAAATCTAGGATCAAATTATATTATTTTTTGTAATATCTAACAGAAAACAAGTACGTCCGTAGAACTACATCTGATAGATGTCAAATAAACCTAACTCACAAAAGAAAATCTGAAAGTTATTTGATTTCATGAACTCCCTGTTGACATTTCTCACACTCATTTATTGAGGAAAAAATCGATAAAAAATACCAAGTTCTTTATGAATGGGAGTAATCTGAGAGCCAAAATTCATGGCTGAATCATATTGAGGATTATTACCAGAAATTAAAAAAGGCACAATACTTATCTTTGGAACCAAGGTATTCTGCGAGTTTGGCTCAACCAAAACTCAACCAATGAAAGAACCGAGGATATGAAAGTTTATGAAAGACAACTAGAAAAATATTCAAAATTTGTCGAAAAAATTGAATAATGAAAGTAAAAATTGGACTAATATGAGCAGAAATGTAATAAAAAAGAAGGAGAAAAATTACACAGTCCACATCAACTGTAAATGCGGATGAACCAACCTCAGGCGTCTTTGACGGTACAAAGTCAGTTGATATGTGCATTGTGATAATGCATCGTTGAAATTAGTAAGAAATGGATGAATAAAAATTTAATATTTTAAGGCCATGTCCCATGTCCATTAAATTTCTTCCATTTTGATTTTAACAGCCCCCTCGATATTCCTTCCTTTGATCTATATATACAGTGTGACCCATTTAAAATGGAACCACCCCTGTAGAATACGCATTTTTCAGTCAATCTCGAAAATATTTTCCTTTAATATTGAGCATCAAAAACTGTATCTTGACACAAATTTTTCATAACTTTAGTTCAATTTCCAAGGCACTCTATGGTTTTTTTTCTTTGTCAAAAATGGCAAAAGTTTATTAGGCAATTTTTGTTTTCAAATTTGACTACACCACTGGATTCGAAGTCATTATAAATGGAAACCATAAAAATTTGATTATAATTTTTATTTAGATAATAGACATATTTAAAATCTGGCAACACTGCCGATACAAAGTAGAACACCAGTGAATTTGTACAGCGAGAATGTGAAGTCAACAGCTCATTCCGTTCTACAGTTATAACTCCTGAAAGTATGGTAATGTGAGCGATTTGTGGTGTATACACTCAGCCTACTATTGATTTAGTACAATACCTATGCCTAATGTATTAGTTCAGCTTTCCTCAAATTATTGATGCCTCCTCTAAGAGCTTGTTTTAGTTGAGTTTTGCAGAATTTGAAGGGAACATTTTTTGTCCTGCTTTCTGTTTTATTATTGAATAAATAATTTTGATACTTTAAAACTTGATTCGGTTCATTTCGTTTTTATCGGCTATGGAAGACTACATAACTTGAAAATTAATTTTTAATTTTCTGTTATTTTCGAATACACTTATAATCTAAACTTGAATAAATGATTTTAAGGAAGTATGATTCACAAATCCAGTGGCGTAGTCAGATTTTTATTACAAAATCGCTTCCACCACAAATCGCTCACATTACCATACTTTCAGGAGTTATAACTGTAGAACGGAAAGAGACTTCAAATTTTCGCTGTACAAATTCACTGGTGTTCTACTTCGTATCGGCAGTGTTGCCAGATTTCAAATATGTCTATAATCTAAATAAAAATAATAATCAAATACTTTGTTTCCAAAATTAAAGTTGTTATAACTTCGTTGTTAACCAATATTTTTCCATGAAATTTTGATGGTTTTGATTAATAACGGTTACGAATCCAGTGGTGGAGTCAAATTTCGAAACGAAAATTGCCTAATAACCTTTTGCCGTTTTTGACGAAGAAAAAAAAAGCATAGAGGGCCTTGGAAATGAAACTAAAGGTATAAAAATTTGTGTCAAGATACAGTTTTCAATGCTCAATATTCACAATTTTTTTTTTGAGAATGCCTGAAAAATGCGTATTCTACAGGGGTGGTTCCATTTTAAATGGGTCACACTGTATATATATATATATATATATATATATATATATAAGAGTGAATTTTAACGATTGAGTCCTTGATCGAACAATAAAACATCTGGAATTTTCATGACAGGCATATATTCATTGAATTCATTATCGGTGATGAATTTCGACAATCTTCATAAACTTGTGGTTATAGGAAACTTGAACTTCAATGACTTATGTACAAATGTAATTAACATTGCAGTGTTTATTTCGAGAATAATTCCCTGTCATGAAACTGATGGATATCTTCACAGTCAATTCATAGAGTTTGACTTGAATCCTTTATCTCGCCTCTGTAGTTATTTCAAACATCATGATGTCATCATATCATTCGAATCAAGTTTTGTGTCGATTTGTATATGTCGAAAAGACTCTTCAAAACTGTTAATGCATCTCATATGAAACCTACAATATCTAGCAAACTAGATCGCTAAATTGAAACCATTGTCGATGAAAATTATGATATAATTGAAGAATCGATCAAGTTTTTTGGAAGAAGATTTTATAAAAAAAAAACGAAAATAATAGTAGTCATATTTGTTCATTCATCGGTTTGAATTGAAAGCAATATTTAGTTCAGATGATAGTTACATTTATCAACAACAATAGAAAAGTCTACTGAAGTTTATTTGTTGAACTTTTCAAATTATTCGTATCTTCATATTCTATAATAAAATATGAAATAATATGATTACATAACTGAATATTTATGAAAAATTTAGATTTGGTCTAAAGAAGATGGGGTGAGGTTGTCCCTAGAATAATATTCTTCATTAAATGTTTGAAACAAGTAGAAATTAAAATCGAGGTTTTGTGAAATGCTATTTTAAATCTCATGTTTTCAAAAACAGATTGCAAAATGGCAAAAAACAAACTGAAATTGACTTGTCTATCAGCTAAGTTTTTCTCTCGAAAGCTTCCCTCCAGATTTATGAGAAAGAAGTTATGTAGAAGGAACATTACCTATCTACCTTTATTTCATTTGAAATTTATCGATAAAATTTAATAAGGAAAGTAAAAATTGTATTAATATTGATGGAAATAAAAATGATTTTTTAGTATCAAACATATGCCTTTCAATATCATGAAAGAAGAAGAAAAGGAACAAAAGGAGGCAAAATTATGGCTCAAAGTGACCATAAGAAGTTCACATGGAGAACTTAGACTCAAAATCTGACCTTCAATCGATATTGCTGTTAAACTGATGGAGTCATTGATCGAACAATAGGTGTTTTTCCGATGAGAATAATGCCCTGTCATGGAACCGAAAAATATTTCACATTCTATTAATCTTGAATCCTCTTCTTCGCCTCCGCAGTAATTTCAAACATCATGATGCCATCATAACATTCAAATCAACTTTTTTGATGATTTGCATAACATGTTGAAAAATTCGTCAAAACTATATCTATCAAACAAGGTCACTGATTTCAAACCATTATCGATAGACACAAAATAATAATTGAAAAATTGTTGAAGTTTCGAGATTATTGATACATTCATATACTGTAATAAAACCTGAAAAAGATGATTACTTTGTTTGAAGCTTGTTTTTTGTGGGGAAATGCTAATTTCTTCGACAGAACTCTTTTGACATTAGTAAAAAAAAAATACTTTCAATCACTTCGACAGAAACAGCGAAAAAATTGAGTAATATAAGAGTATATAGAGAAGTATCTTTAAATTCAAGAATTTTTTGTGATAGGCAAAATTTAGGAAACGACAAATTACCGACTAATTGAATAATTGAATAATTTGTGAAAAATAATTTGGTGTACGCAGTAACTTCGGGGCAAAGTAATTTCTTTGCCCTTTTTTACACTTGTATAGATTTACTGATCCATTGAATTCTGTTTTCAGATTGTGTGAAGTTGTAATCCCAAAAAAACTGTCGAATATGATTACTTTATTCTGGAAATACATAACTGAATATTTATAAAAACTTTGCGTTATAGATTTGATGTAGGGGTCGTCTCAACAATAATATAGGGCATCTATCATAAATCATCAATATACCTGCTCAGGTTTTCATCAACTACTAGTCATATATATTTCACATATTGCATCACAGTTATTCCCTCACCTCGAATCCCTACCATGAGATCTTATCAATATTTATTTCTGGGAGAATTTAGTATTGAAATTACCCATTGTTTGTGCTCTCTCCAAGCATTAAGCTCCTTACACAAGGAAAGTGTCATTTGCAAGTTATACTAAAGACCGTTAAAATCGGCCATTTCTTTGGATACAACTTGTAATGTGTGAACTAGTAGCCCAGAAACCGAGCCTTGTGGTACACCCACTGTTGTGTTTTCAGTTCAATTTGAATGTCGATTCAAGTAATATATTTCTATGGATGAGAGAGCTTTTCTGGTTATTTCATTTTTAACATTGTCTTCAAACAAAATATTCCGAAAATTTTAAACAGGCCCCAAAAATGTGGTTTCAAGAATAATGAAATGAAAATGAAATATTTGAAAAGTAACGAATATTCCAAGTGGAGGAGGTACCTACTACTGAGGAAGCAAATAAAAAAATTAAGACAAGCTCTCATAAAAATGCACTGAAACGGAGAATATAGTTTCTTTAATTGTTTGACCTAGGATTTTTTCCTTTCTAGGATATTGGTCTCAGCGCCAGTTGCACCTCAGCATCTTTGGTTTTTTGTGCCTTCTGGTTTTTGTTTCACAGCACCCACTCCGTAACTCCAGTACCCTGTACCAGTCTATACAGGTTAATCACCGGTTGGCTACTGTTTTCTTCGAGGGTTAGCCTAGGCTGTTCGAATATTGCTTGCCTTTTGCGGTCTAGGGCCCCGCATTCTGACAATATATGTTTTGTCGTGTCTGTCCCTTCGCCACGTTGTCTGCAGGAAAGTTCTCCGTTGTACAGCCCCATTTTGTATAGCCCCATTGGGCTGTGACCAGTGAGGAAGCTCGTTGGTTCCTACTCATCTTGAGTAGTTCTTCGTTTCGACGGTTCTATAATGACTGTTTTCCCTTGGTGCATGAGAGGGGCTTTCTTCCAGCGCTCTCTTTGTTTTCGTTCGACCCAGTCTCATATGCAGCCTCGGATGGCCGATTTTGACACTCCGAGTGCAGGCTCTGCGCCAATATATGGGGTTGATGAGCCCGTCCTAGCTAGTTCATCAGCTTTTCAGTTGCCATGATGCCACAGTGTGCTGAAACCTACATCAAAGTTATTTTGTTGTGTTTTGCGAGGGCCCTGAGTTCTTCTTGGCATTTCCATACCAGTCTTGATGTCACTTTCGGGTCCGTGAGAGCCTTTAGTGTCGCCTAGCTGCATATTTTGATCCGGGCGTTGCGCACTTCCCTCATGTTGTTTTCTCTCACGCATTGCAGGATTGCGTAAATTTCCGCTTGCAATACGGAATATTTATTCCCAGTGAGGTGCTCATTTGGGAGTTTTTTCCTTCACTGTGAATACCACCATCAGTTCCTTCCTCGGTTTTGGATCCGTCAGTGTACCAGATTCTCTTTCCATGTTTGCTCTTGATGTTATCTTCTGTCCATTTCCTTCGGTCTTGTTTAATCACCTCGGAGTTCGTGTCAAAGAAGTATCTAGGCCTGATCAGTTGGTTTCATTTCAAGAATGTTGCCTCCCACTATGTCCTTCATTTTGTTGTGATCCAATCTGTTGCTCGTATTTTGTAGCCTTAGAAGTCCCATTCTTTCCTTTTCCATGATTGTAATGTCAATCGGTGGAAGGTCCATTAGTGCTTCCATTGCTGCTGTGCATTGTTGTTGTTTTCATGGCCCCCGTTATGCTGAGGCAGGCAAGTCTTTGTACCTTGCTCAACTCAGTCGCGGCTATTTTTTGGGTTATCTTTGTCCACCCAAAGATGCACAGATGATCAAGAGTGTCCAATTTTATATTTTCGGCAAGCTTTTGAATCTGCTACTCATAGAAAAACCACCTCTATGTCGAATAATTGAAGACATTATTTTTCCCCTTTGGTGCATTGTATAAAAGCTTGTGTTGAATCATTTTCATTAAATTTTTTTGAGTCATTCACGAAATCCGTCATCTTATTGAATAATAATCCCACACACCAATTTTGAATGGAATCGTGCCATAATAACCAAACATGTCGCCATCTTGGAGCCGCCATCTTGAATTCATGATATTTGACAGAAACATCATGATGTCCGCCCCCAAGAACCTCCCCACACCAATTTTGAATGGAATCGGGCTTTCATCACAAAACTTATCTTGGAGCCGCCATCCTAAATTCGTGAATTTTGTTAAAAAGTCATGATCTCCGACCCCAAAAACCATCACATTCCAATTTTTATTGAAATCACAGAACTGCCATATTGGCCCATTTTGTTTTTCCCCTAGCGAAAATTCCGAAATGCATTGTCACTGGAATTATGAACACCTACCAAATTTCACGTTAATCGGACAACTAGAAGTGGGTCATAATTCACTTGCAAGATTTGAACTGAACATTCATACATACAAATGGTAACTCAGATATGAGCATGTAATGAAAAGATGGAATACAACAACCATTGATGAAAGGTAACATGGTCTCCTAGCAATTTAGCGATATCTAAAAACATCACTGGAGAAAATAAATTGAGGATATACAAAACGACTATCCAACCATTCGGAAAAATCGAAACCTGAGATATGTGGAGAAGAGGAAGCAATAATTCGTATAATTAATGCAATATAACTAAGTCAAAGTGCCACGACTAATAGGCCAAGGACCTGTGAGCAGGATGCAGGGGGGAAGAGTCGTAAGAGCTGTGCTAGAGAGGGAAGAAGAGAGTAGAAAGAGAGGACAACCAAGAAAGAAGTGGTTGAGTGTAATACAAAAAGTATTGTAAAAAAATTGAAAAAACAAAATAAAAAAATATCTTTGAAGTCCTTGTGTTATTATTGTTATTATTATCATGTATCTGTTATGATTTATCGATTTTTCGCTAACCTGTAACGTTATAAATATTACGTCTTGCGTTCTTCTATCTTTTCGAAATACACATTGTGTTTTTTCCATTTATCTCCTTATTTGTCAATTGTTCTTGCCATAGTCTCACTTGGTGAACTTTATAGTGTAATCCCTCTTTGATTTGCACAAATTATTCCATTTCCGCACAACTACTGAATTCGATTCTGTTATTCCGTACTATCTGGTTCCTTATTTTTTTCAGCAGTTTCATTCCTTTATCTGCCATGTATTTTATCATTTATGTGGTTATATTCTCCCTTCCTATATCATTATTATACTATATCGTTGATATCTACATTTTCATTCTATAACTGTGCTAAATATAACGAGAACTTATTGTAATCCAATGATGAGTTTTTTAAAGTCGCAAACTTTTATTCGCAACCGTTGGATAATATTCCGCAGACGTATACAAATGTTTTTTAAATTATTATATTTCTTCCTTCCATCACGCTAGATTAACTAAATTGACAAACTACGGTGTGTTCCATGAAGTCAATCTTTCGAGTACAAGCATTGTGAAGTCATCACAGTAAAAATATAGGATTTCATAATCGGTTGTAATACCTCTCGTTCAAGTTCAATTCAAATTGGGTTGTACTACCTCTGTTCAATTGCAGTAATCACGGTTTATTACCCAAAATTATGCTGACGATATTATATTTCTCAATATTCGAGAAGTGTTCATGGAACGTTAAATATGAAACATCTATGGATTTCGATGCATCTGTTTCATCAGAACTTCTGAAAAAAAATTGTTTAGAAGTTTGAAAGTTAGTTACGATTATATTTGCAGCTTTCTGAACCAGTGAACACATCATTCTTGATATTCTTGGAGCAATTTCACAAACCAAAGTGGAATTATCGCCCTGGATATTGCTCAGCTTAAAACGAGTCGTTTGTTTCCAAGAAAGTGAAAAAAAACATTCGGAAATTCTGGAATTGATTTTTTTCTGAATGGAGTTGGTCAAATAACCTAATTGGCGACTTATAAACAGTTCTGATATTAAATAGAGCCGTAAAAAAATATAAACAAATAAATGATGTAAACTAAAGGCAATTCAAAGATGAAGACACCTGTCATAACTTTAATTTATTACTGTTGTTTATAGAAGCAATTGGCATTGAGGTTAACATATTTTATGTCTTGTTGTTGTCAGAAGTATATCATAAAATACTGAGGAACTCAAATGCCAGTTGTATTGTGATTACACAGATGAATCTAAGGACTGAATACCATTTGAAAACTAGAAAAAATTATCAGAGGCTTGAAACCCTGATGGCAACAAATATAGAGGAATGCCAATGTCTCAATGAATTTCTGTATATCCTGGAAAATTTACGGAACTAAAAAACCAAGATGAATCTTGGTGGCCTTCGAGTTGTTATTTGGTTGAAGATCTCTTGAACATAGGATGTACGGGGTATTACCGACGTAATTACGATCAAATTAATGCAATGCCATTCTTAGTTGAGCATGGGTTATCCAAGCATAAATAACAACAGGTAGCAATTTGACTGAACAGCGTTTTAATTTCACCCAATAATTCGCTTTTCACCACGTTTTTATCAACTTGCTCTCTTGTCTGCCTGTTCGGGAAGAATTTCACAATCCATTCTAAATTAACTATGAGCTTACACATCGGCTCAAACGAAAGACTTTTTGAGAACTGAAAATATCGAATTGATGAGTCATCCAACGTACAGCCCCGATTTGGCACTCAATGACTTCTTTTTTACAAGCTTTCATTTAAATTTACATTTGTATGCTTAGTTCAAAGTTCAAATATTGCAAGTGAATTTTACCACTTCTAGTTTATTAATTGGACAAAATTCCAATAAAGTATCTACGATTTTTTACGATATTTCTACAATATATCATATAGTGTACTGTACTACACTATACTACTCTGAACTGCTAAGCTAATCCCTTTCCACTATTCCATAATATTATATTCGGTGTCGTGAGGTTTTCCACGCCTCTTACTTGTTATTAATGTGTTTTTTTTCTACCTTTTTTGAGGGAAAATGATTGAAGTGGAATAACTTTTTTACACGCTTTATATTAGCTTCACTTGTTTGTTTGTTTGTAACCGACTCCTTTGGGCGCGATTTTTACCCACTTCCAGACGTACGAATGATTTGAAATTTGGCAGGTGTACATAATTCCGGTGACAATGCATTAAGAAATTTTTGTTTGAAAAAAAAAAAAATTGTGATTATGGTCCGATTCGCTTCAAAATTGGTATTGAGGGTTTTCGTGGTCAGAGATTATGATTCTTTTATAAAACTGAAAATAGATGGCGGCTCCAAAATGGTAGACGAGTTTTGTGATTATGGTCCGATTCTATTCAAAATTGGTATGTGGGGGTTTTTGAGGTCCAATATTATGATTCTCCTGTGAAAATTGAAAAATTCTAGATGGCGGCTCCAAAATGGCGAACGAGTTTTGTGATTATGGTCCAGTTCTATTCAAAATTGGTATGTGGGGGTTTTTGGGGTGGAAGATTATGATTATTTTGTCCAATTCAAAGGATTCGAGATGGCGGCTCCAAAATGGCATACGAGTCTTGTGATTATAGTCCGATTCTATTCAAAATTGGAGAGTAATAGTTGAAAAAATCAAATAATAATAATAATAGTTTGAAAAACTAAAAAACACGCTTTGATAGAAAACAAAACTTAAAAGTTGAAAATAAATAATAGTTTAAAAACTAGAGAACACGCTTTAATAGAAAACTAAACTAAAAAGTAGAAAATAATTTCAAATGAGTTTTAAATAAGAATACAGTGATTATCAACGAATTTATTTCATCGTAAAGAAGCATGGGGTGCTTTTAAAGATATTCTCATAATGATTCTACTTTTACCAATATCTGTCCATGAAATATTAACAACAATTGACATCAAGCACCCCACGCTTTTTAACGATTGAATGAACTTGTTGTTAATTACTGTATTCTTAATTCAAACTCATTTAAAATTATTTTCTACTTTTAGTTTAGTTTTCTATAAAAGCGTGTTCTTTAGTTTTTAAACTATTATTTATTATTCGTTTTGTTTACATGAAAACAATGATTACAATCTGCAATAGGAGACATAGGATGTCATTCAACGTCCGTCGAAGCATTACCCAGGAAAGTAGTTTTTTTCAATGGATATGCGACCAAAATACACGTATTTTATAGTTTCTTGTAGTCAGCTGTCTTGAGAAATGAGACATTTTTCATTTTTAATGAAATGATTACAATGATTAATTTTTTCTCTTTAAGTTGTCAACGTGACTTCCTGACTAATCATTAAATATAGGGTATCTAAATTCATACAATAGAAGTGAAGAACAAAACAATATGAACATAATATATTCTATAACATTTCACACAAGCCAATGAAACAATAATAAAGAATATTAATAAAAATAAATCAATATGTAAATCCATTTGCATTTGCATTCACTATTCATCGTAGTATAAGACATTTCAAATTGTTTTTAATTTTTTGTTGGCATGAAGAGAAAATGTCGATTTTATCGTTGTATTTATCAATATTACGTACTATTCTACGTAAAGGATAATTCTGGGTCGAATTAGTCCGCCTAAAACGTACGTGGAATAAATGTTTGTTCGATTGACGTGAACTCTAGCAGGTTTTCATGGTTCCCGTAACAATGCATTACAAAATTTTTGTTACAGAAAAAAATAAAATGACGGTTCCAAGATGGGCGAGATTTGTGTTTATGTTCCAATTCGATTCAAAATTGGTAGGTGGGAATTTTAGGGGTCAAAAATCATGAATTGTTTGTCAAAATCCATAAAATCAAAATGACGGCTCCAAGATGACGGACGATCTCTGTCAAGTCAAGTCAAAAGTAATTTTATTCAATTTTCTTTGTATACATTATCTTACTATATTCTGAAATTTTCCCTATGTCCTCGCTGTAGAGCTCTGCGCTCTTTTCAGGGAACGATCTCTGTGATTATGGTCCGATTCTATTCAAAATTGGTATGTGGAAGTATTTGGGTTCGGAGATTATGAATTTTTCGTCAAAAATTCTTAAATGTAACATGACAGCTCCAAGATGGCGAACGATTCTTATAATTTTGGTCCGATTCTATTCAAAACTGTTTTTTGGGGTCGGAGATTATGAATTAAGTCAAAGATTATTGATTCCTTGTCAAAATTCAAAAATTGAAGATGGCACCTTCAGTATGGCAGACGAGTCAATCTTTAGATGGTCTTCTCATTGAAGAACTAGATAGCTTGAAACTCACAGGAAAAATGCCTTATAATAACGATGCTTCACCAAAAATGCATCGAATAAGGCGTACTAACTGAAAAGCACAAAATCAAATAATTAATAAAAACCCTTGTTTATGACAAACTTCCATTCAAATGCCATACGAAGTTGAAAATGATTGCTTTAGATTTAGATTCAAAAGCTTGTCGTATTTCTATTCGAACTGAAAACTTTGCGCGACAAATCTGTAACTCACGAAATAACCTACGTCACTTTTTAGAGCATTTGAATAAAAGCTTTTCTTCAGAAAGGTTTTCAATTAATTATTTTTTCCGGCAACCTCGTATTAACGAGTCTGTTTAATCAACACGAAATCGATCGTTAATGACCCCTGTTAACGTTCAATTTCTCTATTAATGCATAATTGTGATATATGCAGCGCTCGCGTTAAAATATCTCTATCATTAATCGCCACCATTAATACAGTAGTTGATTAAATAACTATATTCGCGCACATCAAATATAAATTACGGGGTGAACGATTTTTGACGTCTGAAGAAGCGGTTGTTGTGTTCAAAGTGATTCCAAAATTGGTTCAAACGCGTACAAAAGTCTATCGATCTTCATGGATAATATTTCGAAAAACAATTTCAGTTTTTACACGCTTTATATTAGCTTCATTTGTATGTTTGTAACCGTATGTTTGTTTGTAACCAACTCCTTTGGGCGCGATTTTGACCCACTTCCAGACGTACGAATGATTTGAAATTTGGCAGGTGTACATCATTTCGGTGACAATGCATTTAAAAATTTTTGTTTGAAAAAAAAACGGAATGGCGGCTCCAATATGGCGTACGAGTTTTGTGATTATGGTCCGATTCGCTTCAAAATTGGTATTTGGGGGTTTTCGTGATCAGAGATTATGATTCTTTGTCAAAACTGAAAATTCAAGATGGCGGATCCAAAATGGCAGACGATTTTGTGATTATGGTCCGATTCTATTCAAAATTGGTATGTGGGGGTTTTCGGGGTCAATATTATTATTCTTTTATAGAAATTGGAAAATTCTAGATGGCGGATCCAAAATGGCGGACGAGTTTTGTGATTATGGTCCAATTCTATTCAAAATTGGTATGTGGGGGTTTTTTGGGTCGGAGATTATGATCATTTTGTCAGAATTGAAGGATTCAAGATGGCGGCTCTAAAATGCCGGACGAGTTTTGTGATTATGGTCCGATTCTATTCAAAATTGAAGAATAATAGTTAAAAAAATTAAATAATAATAATAATAGTTTGAAAAAGTAAAAACACGCTTTTATAGAAAACAAAACTAAAAAGTAGAAAATAAATAAATAAATTAGTTTGAAATAAGAATACTTGATTAACAACAAATTTATTTCATCGTAAATAAGTGTGGGGTGCTTTTTAAGATATTTTCATAATGATTCTACTTCTACCAATATCTGTCCATGAAATATCAACAACAATTGACATCAAGCACCTCACGGTTTTTTACGATGAAACAAATTTGTTATTAATCACTGTATTCTTATTTCAAACTCATTTAAAATTATTTTCTACTTTTTAGTTTAGTTTTCTATTGAAGCGTGTTCTTTAGTTTTCTAACCATCATTTATTGTTCTCTATTTGAATGTGCTGTTGATATAATAAAAAAAAAACACAAATACATTCCCGAAAATTATAAAATTTGAAAAATTTGTCGAGCAGAAGCCCTGTAAATTTGGTCGAAAAATGGTTCATCTTGCCACAAAATGTGATGTTTTGAAATTCAATCCTGAAGGAATTAAAGGCTTCCTGTAAAAAAAAATACATTTTCATGATGAAATAAGGTGTACTGAGGAGTTAGGAAGTTGGGTGTATAATTGAAGAATTTTTTTGGTTAACAATTTTCTGATTTTTTTTTAATGAGTTGGACTTGAAAGATGTTGAAGAGTTGAGAAAACGAAACTTCAATTGTGGTGACCTATCAATGACTACTCTTGAGGAGCATGCTCGGAATTGAACAGGACACAATTCAGAAAGAATTAACAAAAATGTAGCCTATTGCTGAATAGATTCAATTGATATTACGTACGTTTTCTTGTATACGCACTATTGATTGTGTTCACGAAAGACCAGTTTTATATATGTCCTTGGTATTTTTCCTACAGACAACGTGGAAAATTATAGCGTATCAGTACATATTTCATAGTTGACTGCACTCCGAATCGTAACCGGAAAATTCCAACTGCGGAAGGAAATTCTAACGACGTTCACATCACGATTCAGAAAGATATTTATTGAAGTAATGTTTTTGCTAATGATCAACGTGTATTTGGGCGTGAATCAAGAGGGTGTCCTCTCAGAAAAACCAAGACAAGACGGAAGAGAGGATGGATGGGTCACTTGGGATGAATTAAAACCATAAGGCTTTTCACTACAAGAGAAAACAAGATAATTCAATAGGAAAAGAACTGGTTGATTTGTTTGAGGAATACTCAGTTGCGACTAGTTCTTCTTCATATAGTGAACTCCAAAATAGGAAAAAATAAGAATTATTACAGCAATGATAATTTTATTGGTGGTAACTGTTTCATTTGGTGTTGCTGAATTTCGAGAGCATAGGAGGCCGCTGGGCATCAGAGGATTTCAAGAGTGGTGGGAATTATCGATATTTAGGAAATAAAAAGCTGAGTCGAGTCCAATACTCTCTTGTGAGATAAATATAGTTGGACTCCTGCGTAGGAAATGTAAACTACTCATTGATTGTCACTAGGGTGGAAAAATAACACAGATATGGAAGGTTGGATGCAGAATTAGAAGTAGATATATACTTGGCCGTATGGCAATAAATTCACAACGAATCCCAGAATTGAAAGTGAAAAGTTTCCATTTGACTATCAGATTTTTCAGTTTTTTTGTATGAAAACTTGTCATTATTGTCGATTGACTGACAACCATGCAGATAGTAGGTTATTACTATTTGTTGAAATCGTAACTGAGAACCACGAAGATATTTAGTCATTAAGTATTAATTTTGAATGTTTTTTGTTCCGTTTCATCGTTGGAGAATTTTCGAAAACCACGAAAGCCTGTCTGCAGAAACTGGTGTATTGAATGAGTTGGGTTCTTCATTTACCGGAGTTACTGGTTCTGAAGTCCCTGGCCCATCTCGAGGCTCGAAGAAATCTTGATCACTTTAACTGATTCGAGACTTCTTCATTTTATGACAACTCATAATTCTTTAATAATTGAAAAAATTTCTTAGTTCCAATGATACCATGATAATGATAAATGAAAGAACATGTTGAGCTTTAAACATAAATAATAACTTTTGTTAAGATCTTATTCTAAATGAGAACACCCTATGAATCGAAGTTCTGAATTGACATGACTAAACAATACTCGGAAGTACGAGAACTACAAAAGGTTTCTCAATTATCCACAAATTATTCAAATCAAATGACGACCCACTCTGACGAAAATGCTACCCTATTTTTTCGAAATCTTTTGGAATTCCCCTCACAGTGGTTATTTCATCCCCAAAATTTGGACGGATATTCTCGTTGACCCTAAGAATAACAAATCAATGATCACCAACAGCTTGAAAGGCAAATAGTAACAAAATTGTAAGCTAATAGTCCCTCGACGGTTATAGTGTCAGTGCTAACATAAAAAATATTCTACTTCCGAGCATAACACAAGTATTGAAGATACTAGTTTATAAATATATTTCGCTATAAGGTAGTGTATTATGATTTTCAGTGGATAGATGATTGCCGAAAAAACCCAGGGAAAAACGAAGCAATCGCCACCGTGCCTAACCTTAGTAATCACTCGACGTTGTTCTCATGTCCTATATTTGTCGATGCAGAAAATCCTTCCCAACAATTACATTTCCTTTACTTACACTTTCGAATCAATACAAAATATATTTTCCTATTACTCCCCGACTATTCTGTTTATGCTATCAAATCTTTCTACGGTCGAGAGTAACTTATAAAGAGTATCTATGATTTGAGGGACTGCTATGGAAAGTCGTTTGTACCGAACTTGACCTCTCTTAAAATTTTTGTTTTTGGTGAGATTTCACTTTCATCGTTCGAGAGTTCTGCATTACAATACAATCTTCAAGAAGTTCATCAAGTTTCACATTCAGATATTGTCCTGTTTTTAAACTGAACTGTTTTTCTATTTATAGGATTTCATGTTCTATTATTGAAGCTAGTGGCTGTCCTTGTTATTTAATTTTCATCAAGAAATTATCATTTCAAGTCGATTCAGAAAAGCAAGAAAACAATGAGCTTTCGACGAGAGTCTCAACACAAAAAAAATAATTTAGACACCTCAAATAAATGTGTTGAATAAAGAATAATCATAGAACTAAATCGGTTAAAAAATGCAATTACATATTTTTCACTCTTGATATGTATCGTTCTACGATTCTAAACAAGAACCACATTCTTAAAATTCCTAACCTACATTTTTTAAAGATCTGCTACAAGGTAGGTATCCACTCTTACTTTGTTCATTCGCTTGATAACGAGAACAGAGACTAAGACATTGCAAAACTGCAGTGCTAGACAGATGTTGTTTGTGCTGTGTATTTTGCAATGTTTTATGGGCAAGTCTCCACTGAACTTCTCTAATAGCATTTGTGCAAGCGGTGGTCTTCCTAACAAATTCAATGTGAAATTAATGAAAATGTCAAAGTCAATCTTCAGAAGCATCTATTCTTGCATCTCTTATTGCAATTATTGCTGGAGTTCTCATATCCATCAGCTCATTTCCTATTCAAGGGAAATGATACAAATTAGAAAGTGGTTCCAATTGACGATGTTTCATCAGTGTTTGCTAATAGAATAATCTCCCAGTCTTTTATATTCAGGCGAAGGACGAATATAAATCACAATAAATACCAAAATTCAAAGAAAACCATCAAGTGCGAGTTCCACTCACACTCGAAGGTTCCCTATCTACTTTTATTTTACTCATATGACTCAGAAACAAGAAACGTTTTCTTCTCATAGTTCATATAAGCGAATACTTCGTTATGTTATTTAAACGTTTATTCGTCCTATATCTGATTGAAGATGAACGCAGACACTGGTATCTTCATTAAATTCATGAAAAAATCCTGATGACATGTTTTTGATTCCTCAGAAAAGCTTGTCGAAGCTTCACAGAACGTGATAGAATAATATAAAAAATAGATGGCTGGTCCAGTTAGACGAAAGTTCTAAGAACAAAGAAAGCATTAGTCTTTTCATGTAACTCTCAAATCAGAACAATTAGAATTGATAGAGTCAGCTTTCTTTAGTTGAATTGGTCTGGATCTAACCGTAACTTCGAGTAAAGTCTTGGTTTTCTAAACCTTTTATGCACAACGGTGAAATAGTGGAACTGGGTATGTTTATCTGGTCCCAATGTTACTTCTTGCCATAAATAAATAAATCCCGGTTTTACAACTACAACTCAAACTCATGGTTGTGGCAATTAAACATACTAGAGGATTATCTCACATGGTGTCGAGAGAAAATTCTATAGGAATTTGGTTAAGGTCCAAGACTAATTTACCATTACACAGTCTCTATCATTAAATGTTGGAAATTTATGAAAAAAAACTCTTATCATAAAATTTAAGGAATAAAGTGAGTTAGGAAGAAATTAGATATTGAAATCGTCTCTCAATAAAAAAAAATAGGGTGATAGACTTGAGGAACATATCTGTTCAGCTAGTAAATTCAATCACGTCATTATAAACTAGAAATCGCCAAGATATAGTTGTCCGGAGTTGTCGAAATTAATCGATCGTATCACGATATCACTATATCATAGCTAAATTGAGAAATGTTTGACATGAGTAGGTTTGTAGTGCTACAATGTTACTCTCTGCAAAGTCATGGATCCCGGCTTTACGCATATATAAAAACTCTATATAATATATATATATATATATATATATATATATATATATATATATATATATATATATATATATTTTGGGTATAGTGGGTTCTTGAATCTTGGTGATTGTAATTTTGGAGTTTTCTTGGGTTTCAGATTCGATTGTATTAAAATGAGACGAAAATTACATTTATTTAGACGATGACTGGAAAAATATTCACCTATGCAGAAGATACAATTATTTTCTATGAAGATACAACTTGGACTTCTCTGAAAAACAAAGTAGAAACAAACCTAGAAAATATCAGAAACAAGTTATAAAAAAAAACTCCTTACAATACATTTCAATAAAATATACTACTAACCAAAATGCTCCTCTACCCTGGCTTCCAATCTCTCACTATTCTAAATATATCTGATATTTTCACCATCTTGACTGGGGAACAAATCAGATACTTAGGTATCATTATTGATAACTCACTCAAATGGAAAGCCCATATGAACTTTGGGATGAAAAATCCTCCAATCCTTGATGCATCGCTTCCAAGTTCTAAAAGTACAAATAGTGGTTGAAAAATACGTCCATCTCTACTTGAATATGACTGGACGGACTATCTTCAGTACAATCGACGATATATATTTTTTGTTTTCTCTGGTTACTTCTCCCAACGATCTGATCGAAAATAATTTTCCTCTGAAACAAATCCTGCCAAAGTTCAATTAATAACGGGTCTATTGAACTAACAGAGGAAAACTCTATTGAAACTCAAAATAATTTATGACAGTACTAAGGCATCAAATGATATAAAAAAATCAAAACTCTCAGGAAAGATTAAAATACAGAACTCAGAAATGCTGGAAAGCTAGCAAACGATACATATATTGCTGAAGCTGAAAATAAAGCTACTCGGACCTTTATAAGTTTTTATAGGAACAAAACTAAACAAGAACATATTCCTCAAAATTTAACTTCACACGAACTCAACGATTTTTTTTCAAATATAGCTGCCGACATTGTAAAATATTTACCTGACTTACCCATATCTGAATTGGCAAACTTTAGAGAATGTACTTCTCCGGGATCATCTTCTTTCCAGCCTTAGATTCATAAAAAAATTCAGCTTTTCCTGATATCACTGAGAGCAAAATTATCAAGAAAACTCAGGATATCAATATATACCTCAACAAGCTTAGTTAACCTTATTTTCATTCCTGACCATTTTCCAGATATTTTAAAGTATTCCAAAGTCATACCACTTCCTAAGAAAGGAGATGAATCGTTTGTCGACAATTATAAGTATTTTTCCAAAAATAATTGAAAAACTGAACAACAAAAGAATGATTGGATGTCTGAAAGCAAAAATTTTCTCTGTAAATATCAGTTCGGTTTTCGAAAAAATTGCTCTACTTCGGATGCCGCTGAATGTTGTCGGTACCATAGTTGGGGGTATTGAAACTGGTAGAATTGTGGTCTTTTGGATTTTCGACTATATTTTCCACAACATTCTACTCAAAAAGCTATCATACCATAGTATAAGAGGTATTCAATGGAAACCTATTTGAATAATCGTTTTCAAAGATTATTTAAAACAACCATCAATCTGAGCTGAGACCCACCAACCTAGGTGTACCGCAGGGATCGATTCTGGGTCCACTCTTATTCGTAATTAATGTCAATGATATTCACAACTATATGAAATCATGTCATAGTATTTTATTTGACGACGATACATTTTTGAAATACTCTTGTGACATATATTCTCCTCTTGATAATCAGACTGAAAAAGTGCAAGAGAAAGCTTAATTCTGGTGTAGTGTCAATAAATTGAACACTGATAAATCTCAAAACCAGGTTATTTCCCCAGGCAACCCCATGCCTGAAGTTCAGGGTATCAAATATTACTTTCTAATCCTTTCGTGAAGATCCATGAAAAATATGTTGTAACCTGGTTGAATTTTTTTTTTGAGATACCAATTTGGTTTTCGTAAGGTTGTGTCAACAAATCAAGGCTCTGTACTAGGTCCACCCTTGTATGTGATATACGTTATTCAATTTTATAATAATCTCTTTGAATGCTGCACCAGCAGTTGAAAAAGCTTCGGATGAAATTGAGAAAGCACAAAAATTGTTCTCATACTATGGACTTGTATTGAATGAGAGAAAAGTAATGTTTGTTCGGTCTAACCATCGAAATATCACTCTCGATCATAGTTTGCTGGTGATCAGTAAATGGACCGATTCAACAACAGAGAGACTGAAAATTAAAAATTGAATAATCGCATAGATATAATGTGTAAGAAATGTAATGGGGCATGTCCACCTGGCAGTGCCATCTCCTGTCCATATGGACAAGTACTTAATGGTTAATTGATTTGATGTGATTCGGATTCACTTGAAGTATGAACCACGATTCTTCTGTTTATCAATTTTAAAATTAATATGTCCATAATACAATTTATGTTTTTTTCTGCTTAGGAGTAATAGAGTTTTTTTGTTATTGGGTCTGATGAGACTCACAATAATATCATGTTGACACACACCTGTTTAAATCAATTACAAGCTCTCATTTAGTTTCACTTGTTAGTTAGTTGACCGATTGATTTGAAATTTGGCAGGTGTTCAATGGCGCCTCCAAGATGGCGGACGATATTTGTAATTATGGTCCGATTTGATTCAAATTGGTGTGTGGGGGTTTTTGAAGTCGGATATTATGACTTTTTGTCAGAATTCCTAAATTCAAGATGGCGGACGAGTTTTGTGATTATGGTCCGATTCGATTCGAAATTGGTGTGTAGGGGTTTTCGGGGTCGGAGATTATGAAATTTCTGTCAAAATTTATAAATTCGAAATGTCGGCCCCAAGATGAGGGACGAGTTTTGTGATTATGATCCGATTATATTCAAAATTTGTATGTGGGGGTTTTTGGGGTGGGAGATTATGAAATTTCCGTCCAAATTTATAAATTCAAGATGTCGACCCCAAGATGGAGGACGAATTTTGTGATCAAGGTCCAATTTGATTCAAAATTGGTATACGGGGGTTTTCGGAGTCGGAGATTATGAATTTTTGTCTAAATTCATAAATTCAGGATGGCGGACGAGTTTTGTGATTATAGTCCGATTCGATTCAAAATTGCTGTGTGGAGGTTTTCCTGATTATATTTTCATTTTCAGACTGTGGAAGGTTACCCAAAAAACATGTCAAGAAACGTTGTTCCTCCACAAAAAAACAAATTCATTCAATTGTTACTCACTATAATTAACTTTCAAAAACAGGCCCCATCTATCTTTGAAAATGACGACATAATAGAAGATGCATCAGAAAATTACTTGGTGTCAAGATTGATAATAAATGCAGTTGGGAACCATATATTGATAGTCTTTGTGCAAAACTGCGTAAGAATTGTTATGACCTGAGATTCATGTCCAATCACTGTAGCAATCGATATTGCCAACATCAGCCATTTGAGGTATGGGATACTCAACTTAGGTACATCTGCTTCATGGAAAAGAGTTTTCGTTTTACAGAAAATGGCAATTAGGATAGTGGAGGGTCTAGGCTGGAGGGTCTCATGTAGAGACACTTTCAAACGCTTAAACATTTTGACTGTAGCAGGCCTGCATGTATATGGGCTGTGTATTTTTGTCTACCAGAACAGATGTAAGTTTTCTTGTAGTAGAGAAAACCATCTGCATGATACAAGATCCAGAAATATGCTTGTTCCAGGCCCACACCGTACAAAAAAGTATCAGAAAAGCCATCTGTTTCTTGGCTGCAAAGTCCACAATAAATTAGATCAGAGTATCAAAACTGCCCCTTATATAAATATAAATATTTACATTGTTGATGAATTTCTCGGGGGTGATGAATTTCTGTTCTTTTCATCAATGTGTCTGTTCTTTTCATAAATATCTCTATAGGTACTTGTAATATTTTTTGTATTTAGATCTATTTTATATTCTTGACAATCTCTTTGTTATTGTACAACTGTTCCTCTAACCAAACGAAATAAATTTTTATTATTATTATTATAGTTTACTGATTAGGGTCATATTTCATTCAAAATTGATTGTGGTGGTTTTCTGGTATGGAGATTAGGATTTTTTTTGTCAAAATCTATAAATCAAGATGTCGACTGCAGAATGGCGGACGAGTTTTGTGAATATGGTCCGATTCTATTCAAAATTGGTGTGTCGGAGTTTTTGGAGTCGGAGATCATGATTTCTTTCAGCTCAAAACTTACAGGGAAGAGACCTTGTAATAACGATGCTCTATTAGAAATGTACAGATTGGGCGAACTCACTAAGAAGCAAAACATAAAATAATTTAAAAAATATTTAAAAAAAAGGTTTTATTTAAGCCGTGTTTTGAAACGTATAAAATAAATTTGAGTCATCGCTGACAAAGATTTGATTATTTTTTTTTTATTATTTGGTTTCAAAAAGCTTGTCGCGCTAATTGTAATGAAATTGATACTTCGACAGTTCTTACCTACCAACCAATCACTGCCCAATCAAATAATTCAACAAAAAATAATCAAATCATTGTTAGCGATGACTTAAACTCATTTTATACGTTGATATGCACGGCTTACATAAAAGCTTGTCTTTAAAAAACTTTTAACAAAAAATCAAACCGACGAAATACGGAACTGAAAAGTAAGAAATTAAATAACCTTCATAGTCTCAATAACTAAGCTCCTAAACTAATGTAAGTAACTAACTTTGAGTCGGCGCCAAACAAACAAGCAAATGAATTAGGTAAGGCGTAAAATTATGGCATCTAGTTGCGCGGTGACATTCTGATAATTTTTTTAAAGTAATTTAATGATCTTTGTTGATTGTTCGTTTGGCGCCGACTCAAAATTAGTTACTTACATTGGTTTGGGAGCTTAGTTATTGAGACTAATTTTAAAGGTTTATTTAATTTTTTACTTTTCAGTTCCGTATTTCGTCGGTTTAATGTTTGTTAAAAAGTTTGTATTTTTCAGTTTTTTGTGGCTGAAATCTACTGATTACTACCTACTTGTTTTTTGATTACTTCCAAAATACTTACTCACCACCTTACTTCAACTATTACCAGCTGAATAATATGATTATCTGCTTTTACTATTTGTTGTAATATAAATTATTTTTGTTGTTCTGGTTAGTTTATTTCATTATTTCGTGAATAATTCCATCCTCTCATAGAATATTATGATTGTGATGGATGTAGGACAAAAATAATGGCAGTAGCGATCTGTCATTGTCAACTACATATGTGTGTGCCAATGTTCACAAGTGAAAAATCAATTATCCCCTATTTTTTCCACGCGTTAGGGAGGATAATTTCATCCAAAATCCAAATATGAGGTATACCCTATCTATTTAAAAAAGAATCATCCAAATCGAGAACCCAGTACAAAGTTATGCCTGATAGAATGGTTAACAGACCAGAATTCAAGAGGGTGAGTGATCAATATCCTTCATTTTGCTACCCTTAGGGAATATTTCATCATTTTAATCCCTAATGGGACCAACTTCGAAGTACAACCTATCCACTTAAAAAAGAACTATCGGAATCGGACGTCCCAGTAAAAAGTTAAGCGTGATCATACATAAAAAAAGAATACACGTCGACTAGAGAACCTCTTCCTTTTTGGTTTCGACGGTTAAAAAGGTTTTTTATTAGTTATTCTATGTTTATTGTGACTCCTCATAAATTTCCTGTTATCGATAACATAGAAATGTATATGCATTCTGTGAATTTTGTTAAATGCCTGATAATGAGACCGATAACAATTGAATCACAAAATTTTCTGAGAA
Organism: Gonioctena quinquepunctata; assembly: GCA_018342105.1. Taxonomy (NCBI): domain Eukaryota; kingdom Metazoa; phylum Arthropoda; class Insecta; order Coleoptera; family Chrysomelidae; genus Gonioctena; species Gonioctena quinquepunctata. Next base: position 353,166 of record JAFIRS010000990.1, on the reverse strand, counting down.
ACAATACCTAGTTTTAGGCCATCAGTACCTTTGTTAGGAGTAGGTTTATCAATTTGCTTTAGGATTTGTTGTTTGGACATACTACTGATCACTACACTGTAGTCCAAAGTTATGAGTGATACTCGGATTAATTTATTTTGGCATGCGATACGTAAAAACGGTAATTATTTACATTTTCTCTTAATTTTTCTTCTGTGATGCGTTGTGGAGTAAAACACTTGTTTGTTGATCTTGGTTTATTCCTTAAGTGTTAACTACATTGATAAGTGGACTGTGATACTTATCATGTGAAAAAAAAGATGTGAAATTCAAATTTGACGTGTGTACAGTCAACGAGAGAGAGTTCTGTCACACTCGACACGCTATTGTCAAAACCCTTCGGGCGAGTTCGTTCCAGATCGGGTCGGACTGGGGATCGACACACCGCTAAGAGGATAAATGTTTACCATAGGCGTTAAAAATGGGGTTTTGCCATGTACATTCTGTCTTTGATATACAGTGCTAGTCAAAAGTTTCCTCCCCCCCTCGTATCTTTTGAACGGGTATACTTATAATAATGAAATTTGGAGGGTTGAAATAAACGGATGTAGGCTTCTCAACTGGTCATAATAGTCATGAATGACGTCACAAGGCCACTATGACCAATAATTTTGAATGGGACCCTATGGCAAGTGACAGCTCGTTTGAAAGGTATTGAAAATACCTATTCAGTCATACCAATTTTGTTTGGGGTTTGGCTGATTTTGATTGATAAATTGAAGAAATACGAAAATTATAGTTTCGCATTTAATTAATAAAGATTTAAGAACCAGTTCTTATAATAAGTGTTCAAAATGTGCTCCATCTACTTCCTGGCAGTAATGCATCCTATTGCTAAACTCTTGTCGTACTCGTCCCAGTGTGTCAGCGGAAATTGCCCTACATTCTTCAACAATTCGTTGTTTCAGAATGGCAATACTGTCAGGTGCTGTAGCGTAAACCTTAGATTTCAAGTACCCCCATAGAAAAAAATCTAATGGTGTAAGGTCCGGTGACCGAGCTGGCCATTCGATCGAACCTCGTCGTCCAATCCATCTACCACGATATTCTTCATCTAGGTAACGTCTTACTGCACCGTAATAGTGTGCAGGAGCACCATCTTGTTGAAACGTTATTTCCAAGTTGTCGAATTCATCTGGATTATCTTCTAGAATTTCAAAATTAACGCCTCAATATCATTTTGTAACATCTCCAGATACAATTCACCGGTTAAGTTAGCATTGAGAAAAGAGGCCCAACTATGTGGTTTCCCAAAATACCTGCCCAAACATTTACTTTTCTGGAAATTGAGTATGTTTTTCACGAAAGATGTGAGGATTTGTGTCACTCCAATACCTCACATTTTGAGTGTTAACATTTCCATTGAGAAAGAAAGTACTTTCGTCACTAAAACAAATTGTCTGTATGTTTGCCTGGTTGTTGGTTCATTTTATTGGACATAGTTTCACAGAATTCTAGTCTTCGGTCGGGGTCATCATCTGAAAGTTGGTGCACCATTTTAATTTGTATGGATGAAATTTGTTTTTAGCCAACACCCTATGTACTGTCCTTTGACTGACTTCACAGATAGACGCAACTTGGGCTGTGGAAGAAGTAGGGTTTACTACCATTTCTCCAATTATGTCAATTTTTTTGTCATCACTAATTGTTGGTCGATCAGATCGTTTGGCATCTTGAACACTACCTGATGCTTCAAACTTCCGAAGAAGCTCCCTCAAATAAACCCTCGATATAGGGCGATCGAGGTACCTCTCATTAAACAGTCGTTCCGCTGCATGGAAATTGTTTCTACATTCACCAATTATTAAGATAGCTGCTACTTTGTCGGCTACAGTACGTACCATTTTGCCTATGTAAACACTCAAAGGTCTCGTTAAACAATAGCTTAGGTAAATTTTCAAGGTATAAACACTTTTGACAAGTAGAGAATTCAAAACGTCAACCTTTTGACAATTAACCAGCCGAAACCCAAACAAAATTGGTATGACTGAATAGGTATTTTCAATACCTTTCAAACGAGCTGTCACTTGCCATAGGGTCCCATTTAAAATTATTGGTCACAGTGGCCTTGTGACGTCATTTATGACTATTGCGTCACCTGTTATGACCAGTTGAGAAGCCTACATCCGTTTATTTCCACCCTCCAAATTTCATTATTATAAGTATACCCGTTCAAAAGATACGAGGGGGGGAGGGGACTTTTGACTAGCACTGTATATTAATCTCTTTCAGTTTCAACTTTTTTCTCAAACTGGAATGATTCAAATAATCACGATTGTTTTCTGGAAAAATTCAAATAATCATGATTGTTTTAAGTTATTTCTAATAGAAAATATTCATTTCTAGGACTTTTATCTGAATATTGTTTTTCTCCTGACATAAAGTTCTGAATTCCTCCATGTTTCCCATATTGGTGAATCAAACGTGAATATGATGCAAAATATACCTTCATGTCAATTTGCGCTGGCCTTTTCAAATGTCAGTTTCATCAAAAATATCTCAAAAACTTTGAATTAAATTACTCCCATGCCCACTGTAAAATAAACACATTTCTGCAATTCGCATTTGCTGTAAGGTTAACAACCGTGACAGCCTCAGGCTCTTGATACTACTATTCAATGTGAATGTGGGTCAGTAAACTTCGTTATATAACAAGATATCGTTTGGATTAGAGATACTTTGCAATTCATAGAGAATTCATTTGGATTCTTTGTTTACCTTCTACTCACACGGATTACTTTTGACTTCGTCGCTAACAGCAGAAAGTAATTTGCGTCTGCTTGTCTCGTCTGGCTCAAAGATAGTATTTGTAGATCTATTCGTAATTTGGCAATAGATGTTTGCCTCAATTCCTGTTGTTGAAGAACTGAAAACGATATATTTTAAGACTTCTCTTATTGGAACTATCAAAAAACAAAGTTCATTACCATTAGAGATAACCGAACCTGCAATACGGCCAGGACATCTTAGTATGTTCGCATCTAACATCCCAAACCATATGCGGAGAAGATATCGAGGACAACCTTTTTTTGCCAGTTACACGTGGGTGATTTTTTTATATAATTCTGAACGTAGCAACTCTAAAGTGATATATACTCTCAAAACCCGAATAAAAAAGTGGCAATGTTCGAGGGAATTGACAAATTTATACTGCGGAAATTGGTGAGGATGAATCTGATAATCAACAAGCATTTTGGATTTAATAATAATAATTATTTATCATTTCGATTTACAGATAAAGGAGATGATACAGTTATAACATTGAACATAAATATGACAATACAATAAATAGAGTACAGAGAAGTATAGATGAATAAATTGTTATCCCACTGAGGGCAAGCCCTGTGTGTGGGTGAATATTTTGGTAAAACATATAAAAAGTATTATAACAAGTAGTATACACACTATATAAAATATAAATATTATCAATGTACAAAGAACGAGCTATAAAATGTTATAATTAATTATAATAATGTTAGTAATGATAATAATAATGCAAAAGTAATTAAATGTCAATAGATGTGAATAAATGTGAAATAATAACAATAAAATTTAGATGTTTCAGATTTGTTATTTTGATTGTTGGTACATATTCATTTTCATGAGAATTGAAGTATTTGTATTATGTTTCCTTCTTTATATTAAAAATTGCATTATTAAAATGAAATATTTGAACCAAAACCCTAATAACTATATCCAAATTTCGTACAAGTTATCAAAATTGAAAATGATTGAGATAAGTTTTCATACAAATGCACTAAAAAGGAAAAATATTTCCTTTGATTGTTTGACCTAGGTTTATTCTGTTGAGTGGTCAAGTAATGTGATTGTGCGAAAAAAATCGAGATACTGATGGAAATATCCGTTTTGAGGTCACACGAGACGATTGAGAAATTGATAATCTCCGACCACAAAAAACCCACATACCAATTTTGAATGGAATCGGGCTATAACCACAAAACTCGTCGCCATATTGGATCCGCCATCTTGAATTTATGAATTCTGACAAAAAACTCGTGATCTCTGTCCTCAAAAACCCCCACATACCAATTTTCAATAGAATCGAACCATAATCACAAATCTTGTCCGCCATATTGAGCCCCCATTTTGTTTTTGTTTTCTCTAGCAAAAACTGCATAATTCATTGTCACCGGAATTATGAACACCTGCCAAATAATACGTTAATCGGACAACTAGAAGTGGGTCAAAATGCACTTGAAAAATTTGAACTAAACATACATACCAATGTGGAGTTAAATAAAAGCTTGGAAAAATATATTTATTTTTCACTTGTATATTATTTGTTCATTTTACCTTGGATACGGTGGCTATAAATAAACTCATAACACTCGCTCATTGTACGAGAAGAAATGAAGCAAAAGCTAGAACGAAATTATTTATTTGGAAAAAATTTCATACAATTACAAACAACAACTCAATAAACAACAAGAAACTAAGTCAAACAAAAATTTTTTTCAATGATTTTACCTCATTAAAATTAAATGTGCAATTTTCGAACTGCCCGGAAAAACTATGTGAACCGAAATCTTTGGATTTTTTCGAAACTTAAACTGCTAGGAAATGCATGCGATTCTGTAACCTTAATTACTATCATTGTTGATACTTTGTTTTAGAGATAATGCTCTGTTCTATGTAACCTTCCGCCACAGATGGATTCTTCCATTTTCCGGAATTTTTAAGTTTCATAGATGCACCGGCCTCAACAAAAGAGTTGCCAAGTTCTTCTCAAACAATGTCCAGTATATTCAATTGCATTATCCAATTTTGGTATTTTTTCCAACAGGTTGGACGGTGCACCGACCGTTTCGGTCCGTAAAGAAAAATCTGAGATCCTTTACTCCACTGGGTCTTAAGGAAAGATATTTTCTGACCGGCCTCAAAGCCCCTATTTTCTCCTCCTCCACAATACTGAATCCTTTGATGTACCGGTTTTAGTTTCCCGGAATTTTAACAAGTTAACAGCTACCCTCATCTTCTATATCGTTTATAGTCAGTTTCACAAGTTCATCTCTCCTTAGTCCTCCAAAAACACCCATTATTAGAACTACGTCATATAATAGATGAATTTAATCCGAAGCTACACTAATAAATAAATTTTTTCGGACTATATCCTTTGGATATGATTTAAAAAAAATGCAATTAACCGTGAAAAAAAAATATCGGTATTTTCATTGACTATCAGTGTAGATTTTAAATAGAATATTTCGTCCACAATGAATTTGGAGAAAATTTTCGTACTAAATTAAAAACAAACTAAATAAAAAAAATCAATAACATACCAATTCCAGAAAGTAGGCTTTGGCAATAATTTTATTTTCAATTTCCATTGAATGAATTGTTCGTATTTCTTGCCGTACAAGGGTCTGGATTTCTCCGGCAATGAATTTTTGGTTGCTTTGGCTGCATTTTCTTTGATATTTTTTGGTGAATCGGTATTTATTTCCATAACTTTTATAGAACGTATTTAACACAAAACAGCAATGACATTCACCAAATATAATGAACACTGACAACAATTTTCAACAAACTTCAAAAAATGAACAAATCCCATGCCCACTGTAAGAAGAAGAGTAGAAAGAAAATGCTAGGACCAATGAACCCATTTAAAAATCAGTTTTTCATTAAAATATAATGAATTTCTCGTGAAAAAGTTCATAAAAATTCCTTGAAGCAGTTAATGTATACGAAATGAAACTTTTTGTCACGGATGAGCTTAGTTTCTCAATAGGTTCATGAAGTAGTCTTGACGTAAGATATCATTTGGGATTTTACCGGATATACGGAACAATTACCTCGATGGGAATTAAAGTTCGGTAAATATCGCGGTTTTTCCGTTGTTGTTTACCAAAAAAAATTTTCAGCAAACACGTGACAAACAAATTAAAATAAGAATTATGCTAAATACAAGTCAACAAGATTTATAATTTGGTTTCAGTTGATTTGATAGATCCAAGTAACCCTATGATTGATTCTAATAATTCATTCTTGAATAACTACGTTCTGTAGAATCATCCAAATGAATGGAAAGAAACATGTTGTACAAATGGTATATTTCTGTTCCTGTGGTTTGGTCCCTCATATAATTAATGAAATAACTGAAAGGATATATACGTGAAATCTTAGTATTTGAATAGTAATGAAATTCAATCAATTTATTTTATTCTGAATTAAAATAATACTTATTCTATAGGAAATTTTGAGTAACCTGAAATCAGGCTTGCAATGCCTATATAATAAAGAAATTAATGCTTCCGAAGAATGATCTGTCTCGTTGGAAGGCTCGATTCGAACGATCTTCCCTGGTCAGTATATAATATCTCACTGAATTATCTAACTCTGTAGAACAACTGTGAAACATTACTTCGCAGTACCATAAAATCGCTCAAGCTCTCTGCGGACCCTTCAGAATAATAGCCCAGTCATTTTACGTATTTCCTATCTGCGATATACGTTTAACAATTATTTTTCCTGACCACAGATAAATCCATTGAATACAATATTTATTTACTTACAAGCGTAGGGGATCAAAAACCCAGTGGGAAAAACGTTTCTCCTACGCTCTTCTAATTCTTATTATTAACAATATTTTCTGTAACCTAATTATTCTCTCAAGAAAATCTTTCATAAATCATCATGGGCATATATGAAAGGGCATTTTGAGATGATAATTCAACTTTTTCTCATATCTTCATGTAATAAAAACTAACTTTTTGTGAAATATTATATCCTACTTTGACTGTATTAAAATGGCTTTCGGTGAGCGAAACTACGCTCTTTAATTGCCCATACAAATTATTTGGGCAGTGGTCCATTTCAACATCTGTTTATCTGTAAACTGTGAATTTCGTCGAATCTTGGAAAAGTACATATTTCATTAAAAATAGATATTGCATTTTGCTACAATGTTACGATTATGAATTCATTCCAGTAATATTTTGTTTATCAAAATAAAAATATATAATACGTAGTAGTGTGGTACTTCCCGAAAAAAAAAACCATCTAGAAGAGTTCTGATATTTTTTAATGATGAATGCTGTACATTTGTAAAAATGTCAACAATTTTATGCCTGAGGTATATAATTTTATCTATCGTTCGCTACGAATCAATACATAGGACTTTCATTATGAAATGAATAAATGGAAATAATCTCCATCAAAATGTTACCGGTATTTTCACTTCCGGTTAACCTAGGAATAAATTAACCAATGGTTAGAATGTGCTTTTGCTTATCAATAAACGTTGAACAAAAGCATATTCTAACCATTGGTTAATTTATTCCTAGTATAACCGGAGGTGAAAATACCGGGCCTCAGGAAACAAGTACTTTTCTGGCTTAGACGTAATATACAATTCCACAAAAATATTAAGAGCTGATACTAGAGATTCTTATGAATATTTGGATCATGACATGAATGAAAAATGGTGTTCTGAGCCAATTGAAAAATAATGTACCGATATAGAAAGATCCAGCGTCATTTTTGTATATATACCGAGAGTCTGGTGATAGGCTGCTGTGGTGTTCATACGTCCAGCGGACAGATTCTCACCTACTTTTTGAGTGCTCAGAAATCACACACTTGTGAGTATAGACTGCTTTGGAACTGCAAACTATCACTAAGACAACTGCTTGGGCACAATTAGATTACCATGATGTGGGTGTTAGCTCACGTGATTATCAAAGACAATGAAGAAGCTGACAACCTTGCCAAAGAAGAGGCGAACCGATTCCTCAATACGCCATGGGCAACTCATCAATAATTCCCAATATTATAATTCTTTATTGAAATTCACAAATAGTTCTCATCATATATTTCGGTATAAATCAAAATATGACCTCGATGAATCGTCATTTGTACAAGGAAATTAAACATTTCCCAAGACGTATATTTGTTATTCAAATTAAATCAATTATGTAGTTTTCTTCCTATTACCAATGTCATTACTGGCCAATCTTCATGCGAATTATCATTTACTTCGGAGCCCTTGGAATCCAAAACAATTAAAAAAAATTCGGGGGTATTGTGATATTCCTAGGTCTTTTTCCATTGGAAGTACACAGTAATTTTTCCATCGATGTAGCAACGTTTTCTAAATATCCAACTATCATTACTATGTTATCAAAAAATACATGATATTTTGATCTGGATGATTTCCAAAAGTATAGCAAACAATTCACAATCAAATCCTTCAAAGTAGAAAATAACCATTTTCGTGCCACGTTATCAACTGGAATATTTAAAAGTACATTTCTATGTTGATATCAATTAAATTCAAATGAATATTGAACACTCAGTTGAAAAATACCGAATGACGATCTTAGCTTTGAAATTTGTGTGAATAGTGTTACGAATTCTTCGTCCATCTACAGCCTCACTCTTAACTTGACTCTCAACTACACTGTGCACGCTCTGAACTCTGAGGGCTGACTTTCTCTGTCTTGAATTCAACATATGTTTTACTCTTCGATCTTCTGAGCAGCTTAACAAACGCCTGTCAGATCATCTTGAGACTTTTTCGGTCGGGTAATGACGAAATGGCAGTGATGTAGGGTATTCGTAAACTGCTCATCTCTAATCTTTCGCCTTTCCAGACAGAAATGTTTTACTTAGCCCCGCGTTGGATCTCAGCTAATCAGCCTAAAACCCATGTGGACCCTCATCCTACTTTTGCACTCGTATCTCCAACTCTCATCAAGTTAAATTTTTGGGACAGGAATCAGATTCCAATGCTGGTCTGCTGGGATGGCCTGCAACGTACCTGAAGCTGCTCCTCTCAGTGCCTCTATAGGAAGTAGTAGATTCTTTTCCTTCATCATACCATCTATTAGCCGTTGCCTCAGATTCAAACTGTCCAAGATATAGTGACCATAGAGTATGACCTTCATTCAAAATTCGGTGGTTTGGTCTCTCTTTTGAGTTGGTAGCCCTCTCCTGTTAGATTTGAGAAAGCTATCAATTTTCAATGTAGATCTAGATTGCACTCCAATTCCGAAATGGTTTCCCAATTTTCCCAAAGTGGTGAGCTTTTCCATAACTTAGACCACCAAAAACATCACTGAATTTGGAACAACATATCATAAGATACTAAAAATTACTTCTGTTCAGTTTTTCGATAGAAATATTGTTCCTATCAGATACTATACAGAACTGCAAGGGTAATATGCAGATATAGATTCCAGGGTATTTTGCAACATTCAAATATATCCGAAACATGTTTTCCTCTGATATATTTCTCCGCGACCATAAAAATAATAATTGCGATGTCTTTGAAAGAAGAATACGTACTAACGTATCCTGGGGTCAGTGGCTCAATGGGAGAAGTGCCAGTTTTCCAATCCATTGAGATCAAGCTCTACTGTCGGAGATTTTTTCCAAGTGGTTTTAGTTTCCAATATAATAGGTAAAATTTACGTTTCCTATTATAAAACACTTTTTAACACTTCAAGCTATATTGACGTATGTATCAGTACATAAGGTATTTTTCGTCGCCTGTAGGCAACAATAAACTCATTTATTGTTGTTCTTGTGATGGATTATTCTCGATAATAAAAAGATTTTATGATATTATTGATGAGAATATTACTTGACACTTGATGGCATATGATTGATGCAAGGCTAACGCGTCCACCATTAATGATTTGTTTCTTCAGTTCATTTCTAATGAAATTCCTTAAGTACCTGAAGTGTACAAATATGTAAATGATGGTGGAATACATGGAATTCATCAAGTACCAGTACGTAATTTCGTAAAATCCCACAGATGTAATTTAAGAAAAAAATCGATCGTATCTCTGAATGAAATGTTCTAAGAAAACTCTCAGTCACACTCCATAATGTTTATTACTTCTAAAACAAGGATGGTGCTTGTTTTGAATCTATATAGGTCCGTCATCAGCCAAAAGCAGAAGACTAGCACTCTGTGAAGGTTACATCATTGTAGAAACACTATGGATAAAAATAAAAAATTCAGCCAAATATAAGTTTGTTACGCACATGGGGTATATTATTAAAGAAAAAAAAACGAAATTTTAAGGTTGTGTATTATAGTTCGATTAATTTTTTTCACATATTTACTTGCTTTGCCGTACTTCCGGTTTGACCGGAGATGACCCCAACTTTCGATTTTTCAAGGGGACATTCTATATATTTTTACCAATTCTAAATCCAACAACATTTTAATATTTGACAATTAAAGTTATTTTAATTCCAATTTTTATTTTTCCATCTAGAATGCCATGAATCGTGTAAAGGCTTCATGCTTGATCAAGTAACATGGGAAAAATACGACTTTGAGACTTATGACTTCACAGTCGTTTTGAGAATGATTCAGAAGTCGCAAAATAGTCCATTACGGTTCTGAATTTTCAAAATGACCTTGTCCTTGATCACGGCAAAGTTCGACTTTTTCAATTGTTGCGCGCACCACATTGATGTTCTGGAACGTTACTCTTACTTTATACTCTAGTTCTTCACGAGTAGCTGATGCTGTGTTATACACCTGATTTTCAATTATTTCTCACAGAAAAAAATCTAGCGGAGTGAGATCTGGTGATCTAGAATATGAAAAAGAAATAATACATTATGAAAAAATATGACAACTTAAGAATGCACCTCGCAGACCACTGAATCGGTCCATAAGTGCAAATCCACTTTTCTGGAGAGGTGTCATTCAGATGTCTCTATCTCTATCTTGTTGAAAATAGATATCAACTTGGTTAGCCAGTGGCAAATTTTCAATGAAATCATCAATTTGATTTCAAAGGAACTGTAGATATCTTTCTGTATGGGCCCCAAAAGTGTTCCTCCGATAATACCCATCCAGCAATTGAAACCAAATTGTCTTTGCTCGAAATTAAAGAAATTGTTAACTTTTCTCTTTAATCTTTTATCTTTATTTCATAAAGAAAACTGACGTATCTCGCCAAAAATTACAACTCACTGAGTTCGGTTTAAAAAAAAATAAACATGTCATTTTCAATTATTTCAATTGTTCCTTGATGGGACTGGAACAACCTCTTTCCATTAAGAAATGTGTTTCTTCATCTGTTCACTTCCAGTCTGCACAGCTCAGTAACGGGTCGTCGATAGGTATTATTTGCTCTTTTCACTCTGCGACTTTTCCGTCATTCCCTGGAAATACTCCTGTGACTTTCCCTGATTTCCAGGAGTGTCTAGGAATATTTTCATCCACTACAATGACAATATCTCCCAGTTTCAGTGATTGATTATTGGCAATCCATTTATTCCTTCGAGAAAGTGTTGGAAGATATTCTCTCGTCCATCTTTTACAAAAACTGTTGACCAGCATTTGTGATTTACGCCACTCTCTCCTCAAATGGAGTCCTGAATCGAAATTACCTGGTGGTTCATTCAAATTTTGATACCCTGTGAGGAAGTGGTTGGGCGTAAGTGCTTCAGGGTCATCGGGGCTCATTGAAACATAAATGAAGGGGAAACTATTGCTCACATTTGAATTCGAAAAGTTGGCGGTGATTCATTTATCACCAACATGAAAAATAAGGCAAAGTTACTAAATTCCATGTGTCAAAGTATGAAATTGATTTATTTGGTAATGTATAAGTAGGATTTTTTCGATAAAAACGATGATATTTTGTGCAAAGTTGTGCCGAAAATAAATTGTTCAGGGTGTATTGTTCATGCTGGTAAAAAGAAGGAGGCATTTTGAGTGAGTTTTGTGCGAGAAAACGGTGCTTGAAAATGAGGTTAATTTTTTTCTAAAACTTCTCCAGCTCGGGAACGGTATGAGACCGCCGCATTTTTTGGATTCGTGTTCAGGAACCAAAAACACGCTATTGGATATGTAAAGGTTAAAAGAGATATTTGAACATTGAAATGCCGAATCAGAACATCATGATTTGCATCCATTTCTATCGACTTTTAGGTTCGAAAGCAACAATAAAAAACAACTTTTCGGGTGCATTAGTAGTTTTATTTAAACACTTTGGCACAATACACAATTTTCCAGTTCACGGATTCGACATTTTTATCAATTTTCGACGCGAACTTCATACACACAGCTTGGAAGCAGAGCACGCACTGACCGCGACCGTTGTAAAGTGACGTCACAGCGGCCAATGACTCTGCGTCGTCGCACGCCTAGCTAAACAATTAAATATCTCGGAAACTATAAGACGTATCAAATAAATATTTTCACGGTATTTTTTAATTTTTAATAGAGTGTATTGTAAGGTGAAAATCAAAAGTTGGTGATATTCTTCATTAAACACTTGGCATGAGCTGAAAGCATCGGCAAGGAGGAATAATGTTTCGCCGACTCTAAATTTATCCGTGGTAGCTTTGATTCAGTCATGAATGCAGAATATTCCAAATGGAAGCTGGAAAAATTGTGTAGCGCACTTACAAAAATTAGAAAAATCATATGTAAATATAGATTAAGTTGCCAGAGAAAAACTTGTTGTGAACTTGGATGACGATAGTGACAGTGAAACTGACTTAGGTTAAAATGTAGTAATTACTTTTATGACACTCTACTTTTTCGTATTGTATAAGTACCTGTTGAGCTCAATTTGATAAATATCATTTATTTTTCAACCATTTTTTACAAATACATAATTATGTCAACAATTCAGTCATATCTGTGCCCGAAATTCATGAAGTTGAGTTTTTATATGCTACAAGCAAGTATATTTCGTAGGTATATGCATATTACGATTACGTGCATATAGATAAATTAGTGTCATATATTGATTGTACACTCTACTTTCCCGTACTGTTTATTTATTACTTGTTATTACGTTATACATCAACATTACGTTTATATATTATTTTTTACTTTTTTTCGATACATAAAGAATAAGTACCCATTTTTTACTGGTATTTGGGCAACTGTTCTTTGTTGCCTACTAGAGGATAAAAAGCATATTTCAGTTTGAAAAAATTGTAGTTTAGAAAAACTCATTGGCTACGAATCTACTGTAAAGAACCACCTTCCACCATCGTAGTAAATATTATAATTTTTACCAACAAAATAATTTGTTAAACCGAGCCGTCAATTAAACATATCATCTTGTGAAAATTTCATTATATCTGCTCGTGGTCGGTCCCCGTTGAGCCTTATCGGCAATGAATAATAATGCGTCTCTTAGATGTTTGGCAATACTATACTATTAATCTTTAGTAATGAGGCTAGAACCATAAAAAATGGGCAAAAAACTTGTTGCGTAGGTGGTTGTACTTTCAAATCTAAATATCGTTTCTGATTCTGAACAACTTTTCTGAATAAACTTTTTTGATGATGACGAAAATAAGGGTAGTTTACTCACGATCAAAATTCATGTTTTTTGTTGTCCGCTATACACCGTTTGAACAACTCAAATGCAAGTTTTTCGCAATGCACCAATTTTGTGTCAAGAATAAAATTTTCTGACAAATAGATGAATAAAAAGTTTCCCATATGGTGGAAACAAATTTGAAACTCACTTTATAAGACATATCGTTTTCCGCTTAATTTCTATTTTCTGAATATTTTCTCTGGGTCTAACATCAAACATATTACTTATCTCCCCAGATAATCCTGGAACATAATTATTTCGATAGATATGATGCTATGGATTCTGTCGAGCTGTTGTACTATATAATATCTCATATATGGGCATGGTTTCCATCCCTGAACAATGATACTGAATAATCTCACTTTATTCAAACCCATTGTTTACGTCTTGAATAAGAATCTGTCTGAAAGTGCTGTTCCATATAATTACGAATAGAAGATCTTTACGAGAAACTCGAGGAAGTCTCCTGAGAAATGATATCGATAATATCATTAAGTCCTAGCAGTCCAATAATGACAGGATTGATATGGGATGAGTCGTCAAAATAACTGTCGAAGACTTGCGGCTCTCAAAACGTTTTGCGCCACTGAAATATTTGGGGTTACACTGTCTAGGCGTTTGAATTATTCATATGTTTTTTAAAATTTTCACACATATATTTTTCTCCCATACAGAAGAAACATTTCTATGAAGCCTTTCATATAGTTATTTTAGTAGTATGATTTATATAAAGAGTAGTTTTGTGAAGACGCCAACCTTCGATTTTATGCGTATTCAAATGCAATCAGTAATCACCTAATACTACGAGGCTTCCTGAAAGTCGTGACCTTTCTTTCCTTATATCAATAGTTGATGCAATACCGTACAGAAAATTTCAAGGAAAAATATTCAAAACACTGATATTTGATTTCGTAGGTGCGGTTATTTAACTTTCCGAAATCTGAATCTGGTTGTTTATCGAATAGATGATGACCTAGAGCGAAGATCATTTCTTGTTGTGGGATATCCGAATAATCAAGAACTTGCTTTTCCTATTTTTTTTTCTTTTTAGGAGAAAGAGGCGCATATGTGCATACCGTGTGGCAGGAAGGGGTCCTTCCTGTAATTTTCTTAAAAAATAATACTAATTACTTCAATGGCTTACCATTATTTTTATCCAAAGTGAACACTTTGTGTTTATCTGCCACTGAAATTGAAAATCAGTTTTCGACAGCGTTGATAGCTGTCAATAGCACCATACTCTACGTTATTGAAATATTTTTATTTCAAAAACTTATATGTGTATCTTTGAAACATTGTGCCATATCTTTATATGATAAAATGTCTGTATTTTTGAAAAAAATATTTGTTGTTTGTTTACCTCACTTTGCGATACACCCGGTATATTGATGAAATTTCAGATGATTTTATGCCTCACCGTTATTACGATTCAGTTAAATTTTCGATTTGGGATAACAACTATTTTACTCACTCGCATATTTCAAGTTAGTAGGGACATTTATATGTGTGGGCAGGTGCATTTCTTTTTCGAATCGCAATCGACCATAGGCGGAAATTTATTCTTTTACTTCAATTTGTAACTTTGCCTATTTTCGTTTAAAAACAAATTTCAGTAAACTATCTGGAAAAAGGGATTATTAAATTATTTTCAAGGGATTTTCACTAATAACATTTTTTGGTAAGTCTATAGGGGGATAATGAAAAACGGTCTGAAAGTTAATAATAATTATATTTTTTGTATCTAAGCAAAAATATTGTAACCGTTTTTTATATTACTCTGGGTTTAAGATATATTCGGGATATCGGATAATTTCTTGGTAGGTGGACTAGTCAACTTTTTGAAAGTTTTGATCTTTTCGCTTTTTTTTCCAGAGAATGATCTACGACATATCCTTGTTTCCTCAAGATTTGTTTTGTGTTGACGAACAATTAGATTTCGTCTGCCTAAATCTGTTCGAACATTTGTATAATTGTTTTTTATGGAGACTGTGTTGGATTTGAAGGAAAATTTAGGAATTCCGCTTCTCCATTTTGTATGAAAAATAAAATTTGGTATTCGAGGAAAGTCTTCCAGATCTGGAATGAATTTATTTTGTTTCGTATTGAAGTTTTCTACCGAAGCACATGTCTTACATTGGGAATTTTCCACAATTCCAACGTAATTTTTTTAAATCCCTTTCTATAAATTGTGTAAACTTTCCAATGTGAGTGAAACATTAAAAACAATATGTGATCCTTTCCCAACGCAACGCATTTGTGATTTCCACATCTAAGAAACCTTTTTCCGAATTAAAATTTCATTTGTCACAGAAAATGGAATTATAAAAATATTTTCCCTGAAATCAATGAGAATAGATTGGACTTTTTTCTTAGTTTCAAATATGAGAATATTATATTTTTCTTCTTGCCTTAATTGTAACTCATGTTTATGTGAATCACTGATTTGGGTTTTCCACTTCGTCAAAGTACCATTGTCATTTTTGAACAATAAAAAAGAGTTTTTTTCACTTTTGTTACATCTTTGGAAATGTACGAGATATCATTCGAAAATCACATCGAAATAGCAAGCAAAAGATATTGACTTCTACTGTTTAATCTTCGGTGAAACAAATTCAACAAATAATAATTATTTTTACGGCGACCTCGTATCTTTTAATGCATAATTGTGATATATGCAACTAAACAAACACTGAAATCGACCATTTAAAACCTGTAAATGGTCGATTTGGACCATTAATATATCATTGTGGTATAGGGCAACTAAACATACACGAATTCGAATATTAATCAAATATTAAATCATATTATCTTCGCACTGTCAAATATATGTATTTCATAATCCAAAATATTGTAAGTTTCCTCCTACTTGAAGGGAATTGATTTCGAAAATTTCACGTTGACCCCAGGAACGTGGTCGACCGAAAATTTTTGTAATCAACTCGTATTTTAAAATGGCCATTAATGATCTCGAACTTTAACGCGCTCGCTTCGCTCTGGCGTTAGAATATCTCGATCATTAATCGCCACCATTAATACACAAGTTGATTAAATAACTATAAATCAATCTAGGCAAGTATCCTGACGTTTTGTTTAATATTGATCACCAAACTTTCTAGGAGGTCGAGGTTAGAAGCTTTTTTTTTATATATAATATTTCAAACTCGTTAACAAAATCTTCCTGCCATTTTGAACCTATTGGCCCATTAACTGATAAATGAGTAGGTTTCAACAGTTCCATTGGTTGTTGTACAAATTTAAAACAAATTTGCTTGAGAAAGAAATTTTATGTGGATGCACAACATTTTTCTTGTAGATATTCACATAACATGGTGGCCTCTGCCCAGACACACACAACTGTTCTACTAATAGATTCTATTGTATATACCCCAAACCCGATGAAGTAATCTGTAGTGGTTTACGGTAATGCATGCTATAAGCGGTCTGCAAACTTATCTACTGTTTTTTACGCGAGAATAGTTTTCACTTAATTTGGTCTACTATATATTTTATACGGGGAATTATATTTATCTATTTTTCCGGTTTCCTTCATAATTCATTATTATGATAGGTACGATTTTGAACGAACCCTATATTTTGATTCCAAGATGAATTATTCAACTGAGGATGAATATACTATAACAAAACGAAGGGAATTGATTTCGAAAATTTCACGTTGACCCCAGGAACGTGGTCGACCGAAAATTTTTGTAATCAACTCGTATTTTAAAATGGCCATTAATGATCTCGAACTTTAACGCGCTCGCTTCGCTCTGGCGTTAGAATATCTCGATCATTAATCGCCACCATTAATACACTAGTTGATTAAATAACTATAAATCAATCTAGGCAAGTATTCTGACGTTTTGTTTAATATTGATCACCAAACTTTCTAGGAGGTCGAGGTTAGAAGCTTTTTTTTTTATATATAATATTTCAAACTCGTTAACAAAATCTTCCTGCCATTTTGAACCTATTGGCCCATTAACTGATAAATGAGTAGGTTTCAACAGTTCCATTGGTTGTTGTACAAATTTAAAACAAATTTGCTTGAGAAAGAAATTTTATGTGGATGCACAACATTTTTCTTGTAGATATTCACATAACATGGTGGCCTCTGCCCAGACACACACAACTGTTCTACTAATAGATTCTATTGTATATACCCCAAACCCGATGAAGTGATCTGTAGTGGTTTACGGTAATGCATGCTATAAGCGGTCTGCAAACTTATCTACTGTTTTTTACGCGAGAATAGTTTTCACTCAATTTGGTCTACTATATATTTTATACGGGGAATTATATTTATCTATTTTTCCGGTTTCCTTCATAATTCATTATTATGATAGGTACGATTTTGAACGAACCCTATATTTTGAGTCCAAGATGAATTATTCAACTGAGGATGAATATACTATAACAAAACGAAGGGAATTGATTTCGAAAATTTCACGTTGACCCCAGGAACGTGGTCGACCGAAAATTTTTGTAATCAACTCGTATTTTAAAATGGCCATTAATGATCTCGAACTTTAACGCGCTCGCTTCGCTCTGGCGTTAGAATATCTCGATCATTAATCGCCACCATTAATACACTAGTTGATTAAATAACTATAAATCAATCTAGGCAAGTATTCTGACGTTTTGTTTAATATTGATCACCAAACTTTCTAGGAGGTCGAGGTAAGAAGCTTTTTTTTTTATATATAATATTTCAAACTCGTTAACAAAATCTTCCTGCCATTTTGAACCTATTGGCCCATTAAATGATAAATGAGTAGGTTTCAACAGTTCCATTGGTTGTTGTACAAATTTAAAACAAATTTGCTTGAGAAAGAAATTTTATGTGGATGCACAACATTTTTCTTGTAGATATTCACATAACATGGTGGCCTCTGCCCAGACACACACAACTGTTCTACTAATAGATTCTATTGTATATACCCCAAACCCGATGAAGTAATCTGTAGTGGTTTACGGTAATGCATGCTATAAGCGGTCTGCAAACTTATCTACTGTTTTTTTCACTCAATTTGGTCTACTAAATATTTTATACGGGGAATTATATTTATCTATTTTTCCGGTTTCCTTCATAATTCATTATTATGATAGGTACGATTTTGAACGAACCCTATATTTTGAGTCCAAGATGAATTATTCAACTGAGGATGAATATACTATAACAAAACGAAGGAATTGTTTTTCATGACTTAATGAACTTATTTCCTTCTTTTCCAGGATATGACAGAAACAATGAAGATAGTAGTCGACATATACCAAACAGTCCTAGACAAAATAAGTGGTGAGTACTCATAATGATCAATTATAAGATTTTATGGAAAATGAGTCGTAGAATGACAATTATATTGAATCAACATCACTCATTTCTAATTCAGTATGAAACATACAATTATTTCTCGAGGAAAAAATAAAATCTATTATTTTTTCAAGCCATATTGATCTAAACGATTCGAGGAATTGGAAAAATAACATGGTTGCAGAGGAAATCCGATGATGTGTGCCTAATGAGAGATCATACTCACCTGCATATCTTTTTAGCTTTTAATTTTCTCTAAAATTCAAAATGGTGGTAATTAGTCCCTATACCGTTATTCTTCAAAAAAATATCAAAACATATCACGATCGGTACCGAATTGAAGAGTTTGGACGACTATTTCTAGTGAGGAAGTCGATACCTTTATCCAATTTCACTCGTTGAGGTACATTTTGATACATTTTTTGGCGTTTTCGTCAAAACTTGACATGACGAATCATTTCTCAATGAATTTCTATATTTTTATACAAAGAAATCACAAACTATTATCCTGATTGGATTTCTTGTTCGCAACTTTTTTTATTTGGGGTTATTTTAGGTAAGACAGTAGTACAATTGTTCAGTCAGTTAGCACAGAGAGCTAAACAAGGGTATTTTGTGCCAAAGCTTATGTAATTCAATGAATCGAATAAATCTGTCTTCTTTTCGACATTTACATATATTCAAGGTGTGATCTAACTCTTGCATACCAGTGAATGACCAAACTGTTTCGATTCACTCCTTCGTACTCTAACTGTGGGAGTTGTGAGTTGGGTCAAATTCTCATTGAACTTTTATCACACTTCTTATCCCCCAGTTGTGGTTCAATTGAGCCGTTGTGAATAAGGTTTTTGAATTTATTGTCTATGGACACCACCAAATTCTTTTCAATTGCATGTTTGTGATCAGGACAGGTCTCATTAGACTTTCCCCTTGAACGAATATTCAATTACGAAGACTTAAATTTCAAAATTTAAGAATTTTGCCTGGACTTCCTTGGAATATTGAACGTATATTTGATAGGACAGTCCCTATTAGATTGATCATCTTCAAATCTGGTTTTCGTATGCCATGGATATTCTTCTCATGATTCTGATATCTCCATGTCAATCTAGTTCAACGTTCACTTGTCAATCTTGTCATTTAGGTCCAGCTATCACACCTTAATAATGGGTTATAGAGAAATCGAAATGTAATTTCAAGTTTCATCCTGGCTAAGGATATGTTTTTTAACATGTTTGTCATACCACACTCATTGAACATGAGATATTTTAGGATCTTTTTGGCTTCTTGTACACCTGACGAGTAAGTAACCTTACTTTTGAGAAATTTTTCTAATTTCCCGTCTGAAAAATTTTTTCAATTATTTATATTGTTCTCTATCAATTACAGGTACGCACTGATGATTACCTGTCGGTCGAAAGCGCTTTGCTACGATTTTAATAAATTATTTTCTTTCCTCGATTATATCGATACGGCACACAGTCAAACTTTTCAATTGATTGACATAAGACTTATTTGCCTCAATGCCATCACTTTATTTCAGTTAGTTTGAAATAGATTGCTCCTTATTATTATTATTATAACGGACAAACAAACAAACAAAATTTGTACACAATGGATAAGCAGACAACGAAAGCGAGTTAAAATAAACGTGGTAAAGAATAAAATTCAACCATTAATTTGCTTGTCTTCAATTTGTCGCGAATGTATCTGTATTTTATGTATTCTATGATTACTTTTATATTGTTTCGTTGGTTATTCATTGATTTATTTGCGACCAATTTTGTTGTCGTATTGAGTGACTGGTTGGAGGGCAGTTATATTTAATGCACATTGACTCATCGATCCATTCTGTTGGTGCTATGGAGAGGTTGTGTCGTCCTAACCTCACTTTTTGCTCCGCAAACGTTCTACAGACCCACGAACAAACAGACAGACAAGAAAGCAAGTTACTATTGCATTGTCATCCAGTCCTGACTATGTCTGAATTTTCAAGTCTATAGCTCATCGGGAAGATTTGTACCGAACAAACAGAAACGAAAGCGAGCTAATATAAACGTGGTGAAAAAGATCATTTTGAGTAGTGTTTATAGAAAAAAATAGTTTTTTTTGAGCGGGTTTCGTTTTTATAACACCAGAAAACCTTCTCGTTTGTTGTTGTTTCAAATGACAGTGAACAAAGCATCTTTGTTGCCTGTTTACTATCATAAAAGAATGTTTCACCATAAAAAACCATCATCCTCGAGTACCTATAGTGGAAAGTTTCCAGTGCGTCGGTAGAAAATATTAATCAGTAGCCGGCCTTGAAGAGTACGATCAACTATTTCTAACCGGTGTGTTTTTCTCCTTTTTGGGATTACAACTCGATGTCTGCATCTGATATACAGGGTGACCTCAAAATTGTTCACCTATTCAGAATTCGTTTTTTGCGAATATCTCAAAAATTATTGCAGTTATCGCAAACTAAAAAAAAAACAAATGAGCCGGAAATATGATAAATAACATCCTGACTCCCAGAACTCGACCACCACTATTTGTAATATCAATTTAGGGGTGAATATAGATTCCTTCATATTCACAAAAAAAAACTTGGTAACGAAAAAATTCAGGTATTATTTAGATACATGATTGAACAATAATCCGCAAAAAAAAGTCCGCAATTTTGTTATTACTCATGCTTCTGTAAATCAACATTGAACCTGAGATTTTTCCACTTCTGGAATCAATTCTTCAAAGGGTTTGAGAGAGATCCCCGTATACACTTCATGTATCGACTGCCGTACCGTGAGAAGATACCCGAGTGAGCTCCGCAATAATCTCTCAATAGTAGTGAAATATATATTTCGAAAATTCTAAGTTAATGTTAAAGTTCTTGGTTATAACCAGGGAAATCAAAGATGAAATAAAATCGGCCGTAAACTCTGTTCTGAACACCATATTGAAAAACGTCGAATTTATAAACAGCATAGCAGATAGAGTGAGCGAGGTTGTAACAAAAAATGTGAATAAAAAACTTGTGGACTCAGATCGTGTAATAAACAATCTTGAACAAAAAGTGCCCAACCTTAAAATGGAACAAAACTCGGTAAATGAAAAAGTTGATAATGATCTTATCGAAATAAGGAAATTGCATTCCAAAATTGCACGGAAATATGAAACGGGAACGATAATTCACAACCTTGGAATCTTCAATTTCGGTGAGAAACCGATGGAAAATACGAAACTGGAAGTTATCAACTTCATAAATTCTAAAACGTCCCTGAATCTATAACAGGATGACATCGTTTTCTGCTACAGGATATGGTGCCAAAGACATAAATGCCAATAGATCCCGGGGAATACTCCTGAAATGTACACCTTACAATATAAAATAAAATATCTATAGCCAAAAGCAGGGTACTGAAGGGCACCGGTATCATCATTGAGGAAGATCTTACCAAATTGAGGTTACAACTGATGTCCAAAGCCATCGAAAAAACGAATCTAAATAGTGTATGGTCAGAAAATGGGAACATTCGAATGAAAATAAACAATACAGTGATGAAAACAAAAACAGAAGATGACCTGCAGAACTTCATGTGAAGTGATTACATAAATTATTGATCCTTCACAATGCATTACTTATTATCTTCCTAAAAAATCACTAACTTGTTTTCCAACTTTCTTAAAATTTTCCTTATAATTAAATTAGCATTTTCAGGTTTTGTTTTGATTATGTCTAATTCAAACCTTTCATATTCTTATTTCATTATTATTTTTTGGATTTCTATTTGATATGTTCAACACTTCAGGAGCTTGCACACACATATTAGAATAACACGAAATTTGACTTTTTCTTTCAAAATAATTGAGTTTTTGGATATACTTGATAGGGATGGCGGAATCAAAACCGAAGTGTGTAAAGATGATGTTTTAGAGATAAGTGACGAAGTGCATTTTCTTAGTGTGATTCACTTTAATATTCGGATCATAAGGAAAAATTTCGAAGAAATATTGTTATACCTGCAAGGAACAAAAAAAAAATGATTTCATTGTACCCTCGGAGTCCTGAAATTTAGAGGCGGTGAGTGATTTCTGTATCCCTAACTACAGTATACACTATAATAAATCCAAATGGAACCAGGAAGATGGGCTTATAGTCTATGTTAATAACAATATTTCTGCACTAGTTGGGAAGATTGACTTCACTCAGACTAAATTACTGAGACTTACTTATAACATTGAAAAAATCTCATTTGGGCTGACAGCTCCATATAGATTTATACTTTTCCGCCTTAAGAAGAAAACAAGTTGAATTTTTCGTAGGTGATATAAACATAACTATATTTAACCGACGAAACCAAAAAGGAGGAGGTTCTCTAGTCGACGCGTATTGTTTTTTTTATTGTTTTTTATATTTGATCACGCATAACTTTTTACTGAGACGTCCGATTCCGATAATTCTTCTCTCAGTGGAGAGGGTGTACTTCGGAGTTGGTCCCATTTGGATTTAAAAGATGAAATACACCCCTACGGGTAGCAAAATGAAGGATATTGATCACTCACCCTCTGAATTCTGGTCCGTTAACAGATTCTATCAGCTATAACTTTGTACTGGGATCTTCGATTTGGATGATTCTTCTTTTATCAGATAGGGTATACCTCATAGTTGATATATTTGGATTTTGAATGGAATTATCCACACTTACGGGTACAAAAATTGGGGATAATTGGTTTTTTACTTGTGAACATTGGCACACATATGTAGTTGACAATGACAGATCGCTAGTGTCATTATCACAATAAATATATTCTATGAGAGGATGGAATGATATACAAAATAATGAAATAAACTAACCAGAACAACAAAAATAATTTATATTACAACAAATAGTAAGAGTAGATAATCATATTATTTAACTGGTAATAGTTGAGGTAAGGTGGGTAAGTAAGTATTTTGGAAGTAATCAAAAAACAAGCAGTTAGTAATTAGTAGATTTCAGCCACAAAAAATTGAAAAATAAAAACTTTTTAACAAAAAATGAAACCGATGAAAAACGGAACTGAAAAGTAAAAAATAAAATAAACTTTCTTAGTCTCAATGAATGAGCTCCTAAACGAATGTAAGTAACTAATTTTGAGTCGGCGCCAAACAAACAATCAACGAAGATCATTAAATTACTTCAAAAAAATTATCAGAATGTCACCGCCCAACTCGATGCCATCATTTTACGCCTTACCTTATTCAGTTGCTTGTTTGTTTGTCGCCGACTCAAAATCAGTTACTTACATTAGTTTAGGAGCTTAGTTATTGAGACTAAGAAGGTTCATTTTATTTTTTACTTTTCAGTTCCGTATGTGCTTCAACACTAGTGATGTCTCTGGTCAGCGGACTTTTGGGCAAGAAGAACTTGTAGAATTAATTCAAAAGTTGGTCTATGTATTCAAATATGCTGGGAATATTCGTGATTTCTCTTAGTGCATCCAGCCGGATGTATCGACCACTGCTAGTGACGATACGAAGTAGGTACCTTGTTCTGCATCCTGTCCATTTTCAACAAAGTTGTTATGGGCCGGCTGCAGAACATCGCAGGTCTTATAATCTGATTGGGAATTCAAAATTAGTTGCCAGCGCCAGAGTGGAGAAAATTCAAACCAGACATACGTATATTGTTTGTCTGTTTTCTCAGAGGTTATACACTTGTGTTTGGAGATTTTCTAAAAATATTTCTATTTGGTATTATTTTACAGTTTTTTTGTGTAGTGTGATTCATTTTACGACTCTAGTGGAGTGGTGTATTTGAATCTTAAGACAATATCATTTGCAAAAACTCACTTCGATGGAGACAAAGTATGTTCTAATTTGCTTGCAAAAAATATCTTTTTCAAAGTTTTTGAACAGCTTAAAAAATTTTTTAATTTTTTTAAAATGTTTCACATTATTTGTGAATGATGAATTGAAAAAAAACTAACAAAAACAGTTTTTTTTATTTCATCTAAAACAAACAAGATGGAGTAAAAATGTGTACTTATCACCTAGATATTACATATATAGTCACTCTTTTTCCATACTGTATGAATATGAATATGAATATATATATGAATATGAATATCCGAAAATATGGAAAAAGAGTGACTATATATGTAATATCTAGGTGAAAAGTACACATTTTCACTCCATCTTGTTTTCGATGAAATAAAAAAAGCTGTTTTTGTTAGTTTTATTTTCAATTCGATCATTTACAAATAATGTGAAACATTTCTTCAAAATAATTCATAACAATAAT
The DNA here is from genome assembly GCA_018342105.1 of Gonioctena quinquepunctata. Lineage (NCBI taxonomy): Eukaryota > Metazoa > Arthropoda > Insecta > Coleoptera > Chrysomelidae > Gonioctena > Gonioctena quinquepunctata. The sequence goes on along the minus strand of JAFIRS010000990.1, from coordinate 328,213 downwards.
TTTGATGACTTCAGTAACTGTCCAAAAACTTTGAAAAAGTTGTTTTTGCAAGCAAATTAGAACATACTTTGTCTCCATCGAAGTGAGTTTCGCAAATGATATTGTCTTAAGATTTAAATACATCACTTCACTAGAGTCTTAAAATGAATCACACTACACAAAGAAACTGAAAATAATCCAAATGGAAATATTTCAAGAAAATCTCCAAACACAATGTATAACCTCTGAGAAACAGACGAACAAGTAATGCTATGTCTGGATTTGAATTTCGCCACTGGCGCTGAACATCTAATTCAATCAAATAAGACCTGCGATGTTTACGCTTGTCAAGAGTTCTGCAGCCGGCCCATAACAACTTTGTTGAAAATGGACAGGATGCAGAACAAGGTACTTCGTATCGTCACTAACAGTGGTCGATACATCCGGCTGGATGCACTAAGAGAAATCACGAATATTCCCAGCATTTTTGAATACATAGACCAACTTTTGTATTAATTCTACAAGTTCTTCTTGTCCAGAAGTCCGCTGACCAGAGACATCACTGGTGTTGAAGCACATCATAATCGCCCTAGAAATCATGGAGGAGTGATCAACCAAGCCCTAGATCTCTACCACGAGAGAATTATAAACTCTCCCTAAAGAAGAGAACAAATCTTCATATATATAATTCTACTGTACGTGTGTTGTCACTGCACTCCTCCTAAACGGCTGGACCGATTTGAAGGAATTTTTGTGTATGCGTTTGGGTGGCGCCCTGGATGGTTTAGATTCACAAATCATCCCCCTAAATGTTAAGGGTGCTCCACCCCTTGATTTTTTTTATTTTTCGGACAAATTTTTTTGTTTGTATTTTTTTATGATACAGCATTCAAAAATGCATACAACCCCAAATTTTCACCCTTCTATGATCAACCCCTATTTTTGTGGCAAGATTTTTATTTTGTCATGACTTGGAATAAAGAAATTCATATTACTCTTAATTCACCCTTCTACGATCAACCCCTATTTTTTTTTTAAGAAAACGGGATAACGGGAATAACGGGATAATGAAAAAACGGGAAAACGGGATAACGGGATGACAGGATGACAGGATAAGGAAATAACGGGAAAACGAAAAAACGGGATGAATAAAAAACGGGATAACAGGAAAACGGGATAACGGGAATAACGGCATAACGAAAAAACGAGAAAACGGGATAACGGGATGACAGCATAAGGGGATAAGGGGATAACGGGATAAAGAAAAAATGGGATAACAGGAAAACGAGATAACGGGAAACGGGATAACGGGAATAAAGGGATAACGAAAAAACGGGATAACGGGATGACAGGATAAGGGGATTAACGGGAAAAGGGATAACGGGGTGAAGACAAAAAGGGGTAACAGGAAAATGGGATAACGGGAAAACGGGAAAATTTTCGAGAAAAACATTTTAGGGAACATAGAAATTTGGACAGGACAACGTCTGTCGGGTCCGCTAGTAATAATTATAAATCAATTAATTTTTATCAATATATCTGTACCAACTATTTTAAGCTAGTTTTTTATCTTTTTCCGGCATTCAAATCATAACTTATTAACTCTCACAAACCTTGACGTTTCAGTTATCTGAAAACTGTATCTAATAACAAGTAAAAATCACATATAGGCAAAGCAGGAGATGTGTAATTCTTTTCAACTGTCAGCGGGGAATGAATCTCAATGCGTGTGCAACCGTTTACATCAGCGGGGGTGCTTCCCCCTGTCCCCGCCAACGGATACGTGCGAGGCATTCGGAGTATGAACAGGCACCTCCCTGTTATGGAAACATAGCAGGTTTGATGTGAATGTTTCCTACCTTCTCCCAATACCCCATGGAATTTTACATATCCCTCGAGGAATCTCCTGCAGGGAGATCATTTGTACATATGTATATATTTTATGTTTTGTATTGTTTTTTATGACCCTCCTAGGATATCTAGAATGTACGAAATATGAAATAAAGATATTTTGATTTTGATTTTGGAGCCAGAGGTCTGGGGTTCAACCCTCAACACGACCATATTTTTTTTTATATTTATTTATATTTTATGTTTGTTGTGAGTGCCAACATTTTAAGCACATTTCATTCGATTACTCGATTGGCCAGGTTTTCTTCAACTCCTAATGTTATTCGCCACGTAAGGAAAAAGCGTTATGCTCTCTTTATGGTTCTAAACGATACATTGAATCAATTAGCAGTATATGTTGCCATTAATCTCATGTTTCCACCATTTTGTTTCGTTTTCTCATAATTTTTTCCTTTGAAAGTTGACGTTTTTCATTCCATCACATTTAATTGTCTTCATACCATGCAATCCTATACCTATATATCATTTTTCCAAACTCCGCCACAATAAAAGGTATTTTATTCCTGATAATACTGTTCGTCATATTATATCAAATTGACGTGCCACATATTCAATAGATAGATATATAGTTTATTTCACCACGTTACATAATAAAATGTTTGTATAAAATAAAAAAAATAGCATAAATGTAATGATCAGATTAAACAATCAAAATGGTATAAAATGATCAGATTAACAATTAAAATAGTATAAAAACAAGCAGGAAACACAAATACAAAAATATAAAACGAAGATGACATTATAAACATTCAAAATGATTCACGTATTCTCTGACAGAATAGAAGCAAAAACTCGAAAAATAATTTTTCATTGTTTTTTTTTAATTTGGACATACTAAGAATTTTAAAATTATCGGGAAGATAGTTGTAGAGGTTGAAATCCAGAGTATTCTTTTGCGATTTACTCAAACGATAGCGGTTTGTTCGAATTTTGTTACAATGTCTGGTATCATAGTCATGAAGGTCTGATTGCTTAATTAATGAAGTTGATTTTTCATGAATTTCTATGAGAACGTTGTACAAAAATAATGTGGGTAACGGCATTATTCTCAATTTCAAAAACAGAGGATGACAATGATCTCTATAACCAGAATTTGTTATTACTCTGATAGCTTTCTTCTGTAATTTATTGTAAACCATTAATCCAACTTCGGCATACAAAAAACATAAGAAATTATGTCCAAAATAGGATATAATCATCTAAACACACGTTATATAATAATATAAAAGAAACAAAAATATCTTCCACGTATTACCACTCAACGATAATATCCGACTTGTATTCGCATGTATCATTTTAAATTTCCCGGAAGCAAGGGCTAGGCGCTTGTCACACAGACTCGTATATAATAGAAAAAGACAGAGAGAGAGAGAGAGAGAGAAAGTCGCATGGAGGAGGCATAACGCTTTTTTATTACGTGGCGATTCCTACCAGTCAACACCTACCGCAATCCGCTTGAAGGAGCTTCGTTCCAAAAAAAAATATGCTTACGTTCCATGTACCAAAATTTAGAAAAAAAACGAAGAGCTTTTAAAAAAATTGGTGAAAAACTGATTTTTTTTGTTGAATATCAACACCCTCTATCTCTGAAATGAAGCGCTTGCGGACCTAGGTCAGAAATTCCTCTGGAGGGGAGTATTTGGAGCAACAATTGCAAGAATCAAACATCTATAAAAAGTTCATGAATCCAAATATTATTCGATTGTTACTGGTGTGTCAACAGAGTTTCATCACACCCTGTATAGAAAAGCAATCTTTCAGATTACTTTCTTGCCTCTTTGGGATATAAGATCAATAACCTCCATCAACCTGGTCGTCCAAAAATAATTCAAAATCCATGTACCTCTATGATAAATACACATGCGAAAAAACTATAATTTGATGAAAATTATGCGCCTGCTAATAATAATGGCAATACAATGAACACAGTTACAGTTGTAAATCCAATATTGCGAGTGACGTCTTGGATTCCCGAAGAAGAAATATAAAAACTGAAATAACTGTTGATCTGGGAAAACCCCCAGGATGTTATCTCAAGTTATTATGAATCATTGATGATGTAATGATTTTGAATGGAAAATTATGAGTACATTAATACGTATCTCCTGAGAAACTCATTGACCTTGACACTGAATTGTAGAGGTGAAAAATTATCGATAGTCACCTATGACGATATATCGATGGCAATAAACAAAAATTATCGATTACATCGATAAACAGCAGAGTTGTCTTTATGTACTGTCAACTCTCATGCATAGTACATGCACATACATATAGTAATAGTGGTTCATAACCTAAAAATATTGGAAGTTGAAAGCAATAAATAAAATACTCTCAGATAAAGCTAAATTTCCTGATGGTTTTGCCCATTGCAACTAAATTTTTTAACAACAATTGATAAATATTTAATATTTTCATATTTTCTTCTTCTTCCATCACAATGGCGACCGACCAATCAGGTACAATTCGCCAGTGCTTTTTCTCTTACGTAATATCTTTTGTAATCGAGACTTCGTCATTATGGGCCACCCTAGATGTCTCATGATACCACGAATACTCCGCTGATTTTTCCGCAATGCACGTATCCGGCAACATAACTCATACAGTTTTCTTTATCTCACATAAAGTCACCCCCTTCTTCCGACAAATCCGTTGTCATCCCGTCTGGTTACCGGCGTAGAGAACAAGGGAGCAGACTTTGTATACATTCTGTTATTTAACTCTACTAACTTTTACATATTTCCGAAACGCGCGTATTTTTATGGCTGGTCTGTCACAAACATCAATTCGACTTACAACTCACGAGGACGCCGCCTGTCCTCCACCATGGTCAGATGTCGAATCATTTTATATTTTGTATTTTTTTATTGGCAATTTGACAATTGACACCATCATCCATCATATCAGAACACACTGAACACAAAACATCAGATTTTTCCACAACTTTGTCAAAAACTATCGAGTAACGAACTATCGATAATATCGATATAAAAATAATATCTACTAAATTGAACATATTAAATTTTTCAAATCTAACAATATCGGATACCCACTTACAGATATGTTCCATTTTTGAAGTGGGATTTTTCCTGATATTTAAAAAATGAACAAATTGATACCAGTAATGAAAAAATAATATAGATTCACCTGGGAAAAATCCCGATAATACCAGTTGTAGGTATGATTTTTGAAATCGTTGTGAAAAAACACTCACGGCGTATTTCGATAAAAAAATTCAGTATTAAGGAGAAATCCATCTACAATACAATCCAGAGCAGTTTTTCGAATCATACATATGTGGAAGAACTCAATATGTTTTTATAATAACATTATGTATCCAATAACATCCGGTGTGCCCCAAGGATCAGTTCTTGAGCCACTTCTGATTTTAATCTTCATAAACTATATATTCATCGTGTCAAACTATGCCAGTGTATCTTTTTTCAGATGAATTTTTATAATCTTGATTCAAACCCAAGAAAATTGATTGACAGAGGAGTATATTGAAACATCGAACAAAATCAATTGATGTCTCCCACCTCATATTCTGATTCTGCATAATATTACCAACAAAAGTTAATGACATTGTCTGCGAATTCTTCCCCCACTGCAGATGCTCCAATCAAGCTTCTATGTGCGATGATGAGGCACAGGAAAACTGATTCTTTTTTATTTTTTGTCATTGCGCAGCCGCAACTGAAAACGGTGCTCTGGCTCTGATAGTAAAGTCAAATGGACTGAACATATAGACCGCGGTAGTCTGTTGAAAGTTGTCAAAACAAATTTTCATTTTGAGGCACTTGAGAAGCACCTCGATTGTTCTGTGGATATGATACTTATCACTTTTTCATATAACTTCGAATTGGCATTGCGATGCTTGTTGAAAATCCATTTTGAAGCAAACAAAAGATACTCACTTCACTTTATGATTTTCAGTAAATTGGGTTTAAAAACCATGACACGTGCTTCTTCAGGTGGAGATTATACTTACTGTATTATCAGTATTAGCCTGTCCTGCATATTTTTATAATAAATGTTCCTCATTATTCCATTTTTCCTGATTCATTCCTAAAACTCAATCGACTATAAGTATAAAAATATATAACATACAAACGCTCAAGTAAGTATATTGGATTTGGATACCTCTGATCGGGATTAAATTAAAACTATTAGAAGTTTACTGTGAAATATGGGTGTTGGAGTTCGATTGTGAGCACGCGCCATCCTAATACTCATTATTTAAGGAAAACATTATAATTTAGGAAATAACTTGCCTCTAGAATTATGTTCTTAAATTCCTCAAAAATTTTTGTTTATCAATTTTGGTTACTTGAAACCAATACTTACGTAATAAATTAGTACGTTAGATGCAGTACTGACGACATAAAATATTTACTGAATGTTTCTTCCATTTCTCTAATAATAGCGACCAAGCCTATTCCTATAAATGAGCCAACTTTTAGAGAATATTACTTCGAAGTGGGAAAAACTGAAAATCCACGACTCTGAAGTTCCTCTCACAACAAAGTGGCCAATGGAACCAAATTGTTAAGTTTTCCACCACTAGAAAGTGGCGCCCATGACTCACCACTTCCGAGTTATAACCTAAAAATTACAATAGGTCTTATACTTTCAGAAGGCGAATACGACGTGGCCATTACAACCTGCCACTTTAAAGTTATAGTTATTGCGGGTAGCAAGTATGGTGGATTTATGCAGCTCCAATTTTCAGGTATCAAGTAATAATGATCAATCAACAGGTAATGAAAATGATGTCATTTATGCAAACTGATTTAACAATTAAGGTAGGAATATCAAGCAGGCGCACAAGTCAGAGATCCGATCTACTCAAATTAACCTTTTTGAACAAAATAAAAAAAAATTGTATTGAAAACGCATAACCGACTTCATTGCAAATAAATATCATTTACGTTCCACTTTACAGGTAAAATGAACTTTTTGTAAGCCACAATAAAATAATTTGAGAGAAGTTAGGTTAGCTTTTGTCATCGCGCGGACCGATCCACGGTCACTTGATGGTGAATTTTAAAGGTAATTGTAGTGACTTCTATCAAATGCGAACTGACGCCTGAATGCATCGTTTGTCAATTCTAATTCTAGTTCCCCAATCCCGTTTTTGTAATCTTTGGCCTGCAGCTATGCACCGTCAGCAGATTGAATAATCCAGTTGAAGATGATAAAACGTCAAAATTGTCAGTTTCGATTTTTTATTTTCAAAATGACTGATGGTGAAAACACAAAAAGAATCCCCAATTTTTCCCCGGAAGAGAAGCAGAGTCATGAGGATATACTCTTGAAACACGATAATATTATCGAAGACCAAAAAAAACAAACAAAGATTCCAATGATGATAAATCTCAAGCTTGGAAGCGAGTTACGGAACAATTCAACAGCACTGCACCTATATTCTGCTATACGACCGTCGAATTGAGGGAGCCGTTATACCACCACACCTCGAATCACCGAAAAAGTATTTATGTAGCCAAGGAGTAATATCCATGAAATCAGTTGTGTTGGGTGAAGGTGCATGAGGTGGGGTAATCTACTAGCCAACGTAACCCAAAGAAAGACACTCCCTTGCAATTATCAACTTACAAATCATTCTGGAATTCAATTTCGTCTTCTATGTTTTCCAGGAAACTGAGAACTATAGGTTTTGTAAGTCGAAATCTTTCAAAAAATGAATAATTGTGCATTGTGTCGAAATAATTACTCCTTTCGTAGACTCTGCGAGGAAAACCAAAGTTGATGATATCGAGGATATCTAGGTCATCATCAATGAATATTCCGTCCTCCATTTCATCCCAATATAATGATAAACTTGCAAAAAAACTCAACACTCGAAAAATCGGTGTCAAAATAAAATAGACGTCATTCGCTAAACCACGCTTCGTTGACCGATTAGAAAATCTGAAGCTCAAACCAGGTTTTTCTTGCGGTGCATAATAAACAACAATCTAATCCAGGTTTCCGTAACTAATCCGCGGGATTAGCCTACGGTGCATACGGGCGTGAGACAATCACTTATGGAGATTGCAAGAACGTGGCAACCATGGAAGTTACTGAAACGTCACCGAAACTATCATACTGTATTGAAAGTGATTGTGACTTCTGGGTGATATTTGAGTGGTACAGGATGGTTACCACAACGGTTATTTTCAAGTATGGAAACCTTTAAGGTGGTTCTGCTCAGTGGCCATAATGTTTCAGACACCTCAATTGACACTAACAAGTTATAGAACTGTGAAGTGGCTACCATATATGGGAATCACGTGACTACAAATATAAAATTTTAGTCATTTTTACTGAATAGAGGTAGATTTCATTGTATCCTCAGTAACATCGATAATATAGTTATTGCTACATTCGGAAGATATATAGAGAAAAATGTCATCTACCAAATTGCTATTCCAAAAATACTCCAATCCGCATTAAATTTATGCAAATCGCGTTTTGTCACTTCATGACATAACAATTTTTGTTGAAGAATGATTGTGAAATATTTGGTGCGATAATCAAAGAAGCAAGGTTCAAAAACACCACATTTGAATGAAATTGGTGAATATATTATTGATATAACTCCGGGGTATCAATTAATAATAGCAGTCGAACCGAAAGATGTTGATATGCATTTCAAGTCATCCGAGGCTATTCATTTCACTATAAATCAACGTTAAAATATTCCATAATCGCAATTCTGAAATTTGGTTTCTCAATGAAGTTTTCAACATTCTTGAAATTACTCAAGGTGGTATCGAAATGTTTTCTCCCAGATCTATATATAATCATAACAAACACTTTTCTCTTTGATAATTTTAATTCGCAGAATTCGAAGTTCAATGACAAATTCCCTGATATTAGTTTTCTTCAATGTCATTGAATTGCTGAGAAATATGGCAGTATCGCCCTTTTTATTGAATCAAACGGTTTTACTCAGCTTGCCTTGTTTGTGTCTTGGGTGGGTCAAATCTAGTAATTGACATTTTACCCTCTTTCTGTTGACCAATTGATCTGAAATTTGGTACACACCTTGAGTTGTGATGACAATACAATAACGTGTATTCAGTATCATTGTAAATCCAAGATGGCCGCCGCAGATTACATATTTTTTTACAACCCCCTCAATATGGATATCAAATGAAAGGATTTGACTAGTAGAATACAGTACAGCATGGAAAAACTCCAAATCCAAGATAGCGCTCGAAACAAAATGGCGGATCATAGAGTTTAGACAGTCAATACAACCTCCACAATATGGATATCAAATGAAAGGGCTTGACCAGTAAAGACGATTAAAAAAAGGTTATTTTTCGTGAATGTCCGACAGAAAACAACTACTTCCCCGGCTAAAGCCACGCTGGACATTGAACAACATCTGATAGATATTCTGAAAGGACCCTTACTCAAAAGACAAAATCTGAAATTGAAAATTTGCTTTTTCTTTCAGATAGTTATTTGATTTTCTATTCCAGGCTTGATTAAGAACTCATATAGATAAATGAGGCAAAGAAGAATGTTTTCCAAAAGAGAGTACTCACCAGAAATCATCTGTAATTTAACATTGACGCAAGAGAGGCATCGCATTCACTAGGTCTTCAATACAATTTTGTCAACGAAAATCTATTTCACGCTTCCACGATCATCAGGATGACCGGAAGAAATGAGAAACACATGTTCTAGAAACAATCTCAGTTTGCAAAGATGGAAAAAAGTTTGAAACGTTTTTTTTTAAAAAACACTTTAAAATTCCAAATCTAAAACGGCATCCGAAACAAAATGGTGGATCATAGAGTTTAGAAAGTTGATACATTTAAACAGAAATCTAGGTATCTAATCAAAACAAAGAACTTATTCAACATAGAATCGTGATTCAAGCATGAATCCCCTACCCAAGTCAAGATCTCGTATCGGGACGAAGACTGTGTGGCGTCAGGGTGGTTTTAAATGATACGTCGTTAGCGGTACACCACCCAAGTTAAGGTAAAAAGTTAAAGCTCGCCGAGGACTGTATGGCATTAGAGTGAATGAAAATAAGTTTTTTTTTCAAGTTGAAGGGTTTTATTGTGAAAAAACATAACAATGATGCAGATAATGTACTAAAAGCTAAAAAATTACCAGGTAGGTACTAGTCATTACACTACTCTCCTCATTGATATAGGGCATTGATCAGACTAAAATAAAATCGTGGGGCGCGTCGAATTTCTATTATCTACAGTCAACCGCTCATATCATTATATGCTTTGGATGCATCTTCTCAATAGAAACCTTAAGCAAAATGTTACGCTATGCCACACGATTTTATTCCAGTTTGATCAATGCCCTATATTGATGACCAAAATATTTTTTTGCTTCTAGTACATTATCTGCATCATTACGTTTCTTCGCAATGAAACCGTTAAACTAAAAAAAAAATATTACTTATTTTTTTGTAAATAGTTTTAACTAGCTAGAGTATATCTATCCGAATTGATATTTTTGAGATTTTGCTTCGCCTACCCATGTTCTAAAATCCCTTTTAAAATAATTGAAAATTGCAAATTTTTCTACATCTTTTTTGTTGATGAAAAACGATTTTTTAAAAGCTTTTATTTAGTTTCATCTGTCCCAGTGTCTGTCTGTAATCAAATCAAAAAAGTTAAATTTGACCCACTTCTAGTTGCTCGATTGACGTGAAATTTGGCAGGTGTTCATAGTTCCCGTGACAATGCATTATGGAATTTCTGTTAGAGAAAAAAACGAAATAGCGGCTTCAAGATGGCCGACGACCTCTGTGATTATGGTCCGATTCCATTCAAAATTGGTATGTGGAGATTCTTGCGGTCGATGATTGTTGAGGTTCTTGCGGTCGATGATTATGAATTTTTTGTCAAAATTCATAAATTCAAGATGGCGGACAAGTTTTGTCATTATGGTTCGATTCTATTCCAAATTGGTATGTGGAGGTTTTCGCGGTCGGAGATTATGAATTAATTTTTTTGTCAGAATTCATAAATGGAATCGGCAGCTCCAAGATGGCGGACGAGTTAAACTTTAGATGGCCCCCTCATTAGAGATCCAGATAGCTTAGAACTTACAGAAAAAAGGCCTCATAATGTTGTTGCATTAACGAAAATGCATAGATTAAGGCGTACTCACAAAAAAGCACAAAATCATATAATTAATAAAAAAACCTTTTTGAGGACAAGCTGTCATTCAGATGCGCGAAAAAAATTGAAAATAATTGCTTTGGATGTGCGACGTAGGTTATTCCGTGCGTTATAGATTCAAAAGCTTGTAGCTTTTGTATTCGAATTGACAAGCTTTGGAATCTATAACTTATGGAATAACCTATGTCGCACATGCAAAGCAATAATTCTTTTTTTTAGCGCATTTGAATAAAAACTTCTCTTTTATTAATTATTTTTTTGGTCTTAAATAACTTTTGAAAATCATAATAAACTTATTCAATCAATAAAATAGAACTTCTCAGGTTCGTTTCCATATGCTAGTAAAAAATTAAAGTAAAATAGTTTTCACTATGCTGTTCCAATGGTTCATATCTTATAACTCAAATTTATTCAAACTTTTTAAATTCAAACACAATTTACCAATTTTCTCTACCGTAATCAAGATTCATGGAAAAACAAGGAAAACAATATGTATTCCGCAGTACAACGTGGAAACTTGCGATTTTCTACTTCAACTACTTCATTTCCTCAGTTCCTCGAAAATGATTCTCGTTTTCATTTCCGCCAAATATTTTTTTTTATAAATTTTTTAACCATATTTGTTCATTTAAGAATCCAGAATGTTTAAAAAAATTAAAATGATAAAACAAATTAAGACAAGCTCTTATACAAATGCATCAAAAAGGAAAATGTAATTCATTCAACTGTTTGACCTGCGTTATTCTGTGAATAGCAGATTCAAAATCTTGCCGCCTAAGAATACCTATTTTATATTTGCGACAAGCTTTTAAATCTGCTACTCAAAATAACCTAGGTCAAACAATTAGAGACATTATTTTTTCCTCCTTAGTGCATTTGTATAGAAGCTTTTCATAATTTTTTTATAATTTTTATTCAATTATTTTAGTTATTCATGAAATCCGTCAACTTATTGAATTCTGATAATCTCCGACCCCAAAAAAAACACATACTAATTTTTAATGGAATCGGGCAATAATAACAAACCACGACTCCATTTCGAATTCATGGATTTTGACAGAACATCATGATGTCCGACCCCAAAAAACCCCACACACCAATTATGAATGGAATCGCGCTATAATCACAAAACTCATCGCCATCTTGGAGCCGCCATCTTGAATTTATGAATTTTGACAAAAACTTCTTGATTTCTGTCCCCGAAAACCCCCACATACGAATTTTGAATAGAATCGAACCATAATCACAAAACTCGTTCGCCATATTGGAGCCGCCATTCTGTTTGTTCTCTAGCAAAAATTCCATAATGCATTGTCACCGGAATAATGAACACCTGCCGAATTTCACGGTAATCGAAAAACTGAAAGATTTGAAATAAATTACATAATTTTTTTATTTTAGTCTGATCAATGCCCTATATTGATGAGGAGGATGGTGTGATGACTGGTACCTACCTAATTGGTTTTTAGCTTTCATTACGTTATCTGCATCATTATTATGTTTCTCTACAATGAAACCGCTTAACTTAAAAACAAAATTACCTATTTTATTTTAAAAAATTTTGTGTTTTAATTAATTACTCAATATTTCTCATTCTTTTTAATTCATTTAGTGCCTCATCATTACAACGTTCTTTTTCTGTCAGTTTGTTGCAATTTAACTCCTCAATACATAATCTTTCCAAAGACTTTACTTGACTCAGTGCCACGTAAGCTTGTCCTTCCTCATACAATTCCGATCGTAAATACACAACTGCGTGGTCCACAGTGCTGCCTTACATTTCGAGGACATTGGAAGCCCATGACAAAATTAAGGGCAACATCCTTCTTTCAGCAGTCCCATAATCGAACTCTGCTGGAAACTGTATGCCCAAGTCTTGAGGAAAAAACGCTAACGACATATCATCTTTATCCGGCCTAATGCCATACAGATTCATGCTTGAATCACGATTCTGAGTTGACAAAGTCCTTTGTTTTGATTAGATACCTAGATTTCAGTTTTTATATATTAACTGTCTGAACTCTATGATCCACCATTTTGTTTCGGACGCCATCTTGGACTTGGAATCTCTTCATGGTGTACTGTATTCTACTAGTCAAGCGCTTTCATTTGATATCCATATTGACACTCTAAACTCTATGATCCGCAATTTTTTTTCGGATGCCATCTTGGATTTGGAAATGTTTCATGGTGTACTGTATTCCACTAGTAGAACCCTTTCATTGATATCCATATTGAGGGGATACAATATTTAAATTACTAGATTTGACCCACAAAAGTCACAAACAAGGCAAGCTAAATAAAACCGTTTAAAAAGGATTTTTCGATTTTTTTTTATTTGCCAGATATTGAAAACAGATTTAAATTCTCGAACAGTAAAATGAATAAATGGAACTATATAATTTTCAACAATAGGTACAATTAAGTTTTTGAAACGAATTCTGTTTTCTAACCTTCTTGGCGGCAAAATCATGTATTATTTTTTTCCAAATTCAGCTGCCTAGCTGATTGTGACTCGATTGAGAACATTGCCAAACCATCAAGTAGTGTCTGTCTCATAATCGAACGCAAGTAATCTTTCATTCTGGCCAAAGTACTGCATGATCTCTCCGCTTCGGCTACGGTGACTTGTATCGAACAAAATATCATATACTTGCCACGCAATCTTTTGGAAACTAGCTCTGTACTTTCTGTTCGAAAATCATATTGAGTAGTGTCAAGGACTGCATGTTGTCTTCGAATTTTGTGGACTGAAGAGTTTTGATATGATTAATTTATTCACTGAGATCGATGGTAACGTCCCCCGAATAAATAGAAAAAAAATTGTCGCAATTCGTTAAAATGAAGGTTTTAATGCATCTTAATAGACATAGACAGTGGCTGCTTGGCCTCACTTGGGTATCAGGTGTGGGCATTGAACAATCTTTTTTTTTTAATGAAAAAGGGGGAATTTTGTGGCATAGAAGACACATTATTGAAATGAGGAAAAAAAGCATCCTCAAGTGGGAGTCGAACCCACCACCTTATGATTTCTAGTCATATGCTCTACCGTCTGAGCTATTCGAGGACATAGAAATCGACACACACTCGTAAACCCTTTCCCTCCATGATTCAATATTCAAGTGAGAAATGAATCGAAAATCAAACGTACTTATCATTGCCTGTCACTCAACTTCATCGCCATTCGAAAATTTCAGTAGCAGATCTAAGCGGATGATCTCTAACCACTGATTTAGCCAAATATATAAGGTGAAAGTGGAATTGTGTCCGAAATATATAATGAAAAAGGGGGAATTTTGTGGCATAGAGGACAAATTATTAAATTAAGGAAAAAAAGCATCCCCAAGAATGTTCCATGAGGACTCCGAGCCCCCTCCCCTGTACTCTCGGGCACCGGGAGATTCACCCCCCCTTTCTCTCCCTCTCACCGGGCCTGGTAGCATATCCTGATGTTCTTGTCAAAATTCATGAATTCAAGATGGCGGCTTGAACATGGCGACGTATTTTGTTATTATGGCCTGATTCCATTCCAAAGTGGTATGAGGGTTTTTTGGGTCGGAGATTAACTTTATTTGTCAGAATTAAATAAGATGACGGATTTCAAGAATGACTAACAAGAATTAAATGATAATGATTGAAAAAAATTCAAAGACAAGCTTTTATTCTAATGCACTGAAAAGGAAAAAATTATATATTTAATTGTTATTCTGTGAGTAGCAGATTCAAAAAGCTTGCCGCGAATATAAAATAGGTATTTTTGCGCGGCAAGATTTTGAATCTGCTACTCACAGTATAACCTAGGTCAAACAATTGAATAAATTATTTCTTCCTTTTTAGTGCATTTGTATGAAAGTTTGCCTTAATTTTTGTTATCATTTTTATCAGATCTACTGTCAATAATTCGTATGTCAGAGTTTGTTTGTATATTTTTTAAACTTGAATATGTGACTATTATTTTCCGAATCCGAATTCTATGGATGACCAGACGATTGAAGAGATTTATGATCATTAACAGAGAAGCAAGGTCATCTTTTACAAATTGTTATATCCGGAAAGCAAAGGAGAATACATTTTTTGACACATCATGAATAGTAATAGCTATGTTTAGAACTAAAAGATTATTAGTTAGCAATGGAAACGGGTTTCACCACAAATTATTAATGGATTATCATCGCAATAATTTATGAATGATAAAAAATGGTAATTTAAACATAAAAAATTTGTTTTCGTTTTTTTTAAATTCTATTAGTCCAGTTCATGCGTGACCAGTTAAGCGGACGTTTCCTGGTTCTTGCCAATTTACCATTAATTTGTTTCCTCAGATATATGACTACAATCCGTTTTTTAATACGAAAGATATTTTCAAAAATATTCCACCTTTTTCAGTTCAGTTCAAGATTTGTAATAAACCCATACCTACCACGAAATAAAAACGTTTTTTTCCTAGAACGAATCAAATGAAACCCTGTATAGTAATTTCTATGTATTTACCTGATTTGTAAACCAGCGAGCTGAACTCACACATTGGGAATCTGCACTTTCGACAATGTACAGTACTTTTTTAGGAAATTGTTAAAAGAAAAACTATAATTTTCAATATTTTTTTTCAGACCCTCGTACATCGGACTGGCCACTGATGCAGAGTCCATTGCCCACGCTCATGATGGTTTGCGGCTATCTTTACGTCATTCTTTTATTGGGCCCGAGAACGATGGAAAATCGGAAGCCTTTCAAGTTAAGGGAAGTACTGATCGGTTACAATGGAGCCCAGGTGCTGTTCAGTCTATTCATGTTATATGAGGTAGGGGTGATACTACTAAGTATTCTATATAGCACTCTCATGGATTACCAGGTTGCCGTCAGGTACTACAGAGTACTGTCAAATGGTCATTTGACATTGGTTTAGCCGAAGGCAATATAATTGTTAAGAGACACCTTATGAAGATCAAACTAGTTATTTGCCTCATAAATACCATGTTCGGCCTTCTCCTTCACCATATCCTAGGTGGCGTCGTTAAAAAGGAGAACAGTGATAGGGAATTTGTGTATGATATGAACAGCAGAGGTCTAAGTGTTGTTCCTTGTGGAATACCGATTTTGATAGTTTTGGCGTTACTATATCCATACTTTACGTTTCCGACGGGCCGCACAATCGGGTTTGTCTGTTACGGAATCCTAATAGTCACAAATACCATGATCTTCATACATCATCCATGATAAACCTACGGCCAGTTTTGCCAAATTTTTTTATAAACAACAATCGATGTCGAAAAATTCAGTTTTCAGTCCGTAGAACTTTCCGATTATTTTTGAGAGAAAAGTTGTAGCTATTAGAAAGTTTTTTGATTTAATTTTGTATGCGTTAAAATCGATGAATAAATTCTCGAAATAATGTCGAAAAACCTTCTTTTTTGCACTTTTTCAGAAATATTGATTATTTTTGCAATAATTGTTATGAGTGACACCTTGGTTAGGAGGTAGACCAATAAACATAGAGTTTTTCGTGACAAAAATACTACCAGGAAACCGACTGTGTCATCATACGGTAGATGGACTGTAGTTATATCCTGTTATGCTTCATACTCCCAACTGTCATTGCTTGATTTGTTAAAAACATTAAAAAAAAAGTTTATCGTTTTTGACTTGTAACTTGAAAACTAATAAAGCAGTTTTGATACTATATTAGTAATGAAGAAAAACCGGAAATCCAGAAAAAATCTGCGTTTTGTTTTAATTCATAACATCGCCGTTTTTCAAGTTTTGAAGCAGGCTCTCCACGACATAGTAGTGATTGATATGTGCTTCATGTGGGGAAAACTCAGGCACTAATGGATTATTAGTTTTGGCATAAATGCAATTTGATTTTTTTAATGCACTTTATTGCAGCAGACTTGGCTGCGTCATTCAATAGTTCTAAAATATTTTGAGAGTTGAAGTATAGTACAGTACTACAATATGATTTTTCTCATTTTGCGTTGAAATGCTGCGAAATAGGAGGTGAGAAATACTTGACCAAAAACCGGAGAGTGTATGAAAGCGGCTCAGGAGGGGGGGTAGAGCAGCAGATTCCTAATGGGCGCAGCGCGCTTGTATTGATATACATACGCTTCTCCGCGACTGCTGCTTTATCCCCACTACTCAGCCGCTTTCACGCACTCGCCCATTTCCGGTCATGTTTGCTAGCACCTATTTTGCAGCATTCTAACGCAAAATGAGAATATACGTTGTGTACTAATATACTTCTACTCTCGAAATCTTCTTGAAAAATTGAAATCGGACTACCTATTACGCATTTAGGTCTGTTGCAATGAAGTGAATTAAAAAAATCAGATTGCAATTATGCCAAAACTAATAATAGAATAGAATGCAACAGTGCCTGAGTTTTTCACACATAAAGTACATATTGATCGCCACTATGTCGTGCAAAACCTGTACTACAACTTAGAGAGAGGCTCATGAATTAAAAAAAAACAAATTTTTTCCGGTTTTTCTCCGTTACTAATAATCTGATCGGGTTGCGTCAGGCTCATTTTTTTGCATTTCAATTCTCTCCAATTCGTCTATTGAGAGTATCGATATTGCTTGATTGGTTTTCAAGTTACAAGTCGAAAACGATGAAAAATTAAAAAAAAATGCTCTTTGATGTTTATAACAATAATTTAGAGTTGAATTTGGAGCGGTGGTGCAATTGGGACATTATTTGATCAGCATCACGACTTCTGAACTATATAGAAAATTCGAGCGAATTCACCGAAAGCCAATTTCCCATCGATGCGGTGCGAAGTTGTCTTGTCCAAAGAGACAACGTCTGTCGGAGCAGCTAGTAAAAAATTATAAAGTTATGATGGGTTGTGGAGTGAAAAACTTGATCTTGGTTTATCCCTCAAGTGTACTATTGATAAGTGGATTATAAACTTGTGTGAAAAAAGAAATGTGAAGTTCCGATCGGAGGTGTGTACAGTCAACGAGAGAGAGTTATGTCACACTCAATCCGCTATTGTCAAAATCCCTCGGGCGAGTTCGTTCGAGATCGGGTCAGACTGGCGATCAACGCACCGCTAAGCGACAAGGCAGCGGGCGACGAGGGTTACGCGAATGGAGCGTTGTGGAAAACGCGATCAGTCTGCCCTGCAGTTTCTCAGTGCATAGATTGTATGTTAATGTCCCCCCGTCAGAAATTGTTGTAATTAGAATGTTTATACTATTTCATATTGCAATCAGAACGATTCAAAGTAACCAGCACATCCCATTTTCCGAGAAAGAAGGTTGCATGGTAAATTTCATCAACCAAATGAAAATATGTGTAATGATCCCAAATTATTTCGTGGATACAGCCGGAAACGTTCTACTACCTAGTGAGCACAATCGAGAGTGAATTTCAGCACAAAGGAAGGAACAAAATAACAGTTGAAGAGATATTGATGTTGACCTTCCATTTCTACATAGCCCCCATTTTTATAACACTGCATTTTTTCATAACACCTTATAAGTATTCCCTAATTGAGAGTGATAATCATCATCAGATGCTGAAGGATTGGTTTGGTGACCTTGCAATTCTGTGAGTGCAGTAGACAAATTTTTACATTACTGCGAAATAGTAGTTTATTTATACAGGAAGTTGTTTAACGTGGGTAATAGAGATTTGAAGAAACTAATCGTTGTTTTCCCTTGGGGTGCTTGGATAAGAAAATCTATCTTTTTTGCTTCAAGAACTAACGTTTCCTTTTCAAAATCAGTAGTAGTTGTCTACGTACGGTTGAAGCAAAAGTCTTGAATATTTCAACCTCTTGTGATACTCGCATTAGCGCCGTTTACATAGACGTTCCATTCTGTCGGTTTTGGAACGCATTCCAGCGTCTGAGGTCGTCGCGCTATTGTGGAGAGTACGCGCTAAGCGCGTGATACAAAAATTATATGACACTCCAAGTATACCCGCCGAAACTGCGTGTCTGGATGCGTTGACGAGAATGCAAAAACTGACAGCTTTGGACTGGCGCGTGGAACTTCCACAGGGTTGGAAAGTTCAAGACGGCGCGTGACCAGCTAAAGTGATATTTTGATGAAAATAAAAAATCGCAATTTGTTCAAATTTCTGAAACTAACAGTAGGTTCTTCCTGATCAAGAGTAAACAGGAGCGAATCTACCGACGGTTTGGTTAATGCGTTTTTCCTTGTGAGCTCTTTTTGTTTCACTAATTTTTTTCACTTCTTTTCGAAATGTCCCACATTTACCTTGAATTTTCTTCACCACAAAGTATTGATTCACAAAACGGCAAACAGTCTCTTTAAAATTTTTGAAAGGCCGCGTTTTTGAAATTTTTGTTTGTGTATCGATCACATTTTACCTCCACAAACAGAGGTAACCTCTTTAAATTTCAATAAATTGCCCAAATTGTTTTCTTGACCATGACAATTTTCAAACTCAAGTCTGAATGGGGCGGCGTTCGCGACTACTTGTCGGGCGCAACTGGCGTTCGGTCCGTTTTTTCACGTTCCACATGCCGTGGCGCACCACTTCACCCAGCATTTACCCGGAGATATTCAATTGCGCTTTTGGAGTCTACGCGCCAAAACTGCGAGAAAAACCGTATGTGTGAAGGCGCTATTTCTGTCCGCGACTCTAGGAGCGCCCAATTCGCTCTTTCGTCGATCGCGGCTGGTTGCTCAGGTAGGACAAAGCGTAAATGTTTATCATAGGCGTTTCAATGGGGTTTGGCACTGTACATCCCGCCAGCCTCAAGAGTTATCAGTTAAAAAAAAAAACAAACAAGTAATCACTAACAACAATACAAACGCAGTTCTCGCATGAATGTCCTTTCATGTCTCTGTGACTCTTCACGGCAAAACACAAATGTCAGTAGCACTTCGCTTGAAAACACCAGTTGAAGTTTTAATATTCACAACTCGGATCACCTCGTCATTACCAGGATAGAGCGCCACAAATCTTCCTAGTTTCCATTGCAATGGGGGCAGTCCAGACTCCAGACTTCCATTTGCAGCGCTGAAGATTTGTTAGGTACTCAGCCGACCAACGCTGCCATTAGCGTTAAACCATCTGTCATAGTCGATGGTACAAACTCACTCTCTGAGTTTATCGCTCCCTTCTGAGCAGGTTCATCGCTCACGTCTGTTTGTGAAATCGCTACTCATGAGTTGCCCAGAAGAAAATGACCAGAGGGGTTGAAGGAACGAGGTCAGAAGGATCGCAAGAGAGTGACGTTAGAAAACGTGAGTTTAAAACTGCCTCAATTTGACACAATACCGTATAAAGATCTTCGAATGCTGAATGAGCGTTGCCAATTTCACGAATTAAAAGTTTCTTCGCCGATTTCACGGCTGCCTCTGAAGCCCACCTTGATAAGGAGCAAACGGAGGGTTAAAATGCCAAGAAATAGTGTTTTTTAAAAGGAAATCAGGAAAATTTCATGATAATGTAGTTTTTATCAAAGATTTCAACTCATTATTCGCCCCCCTAAAGTTGGAACAATTGTCGCAATATAGATCTGAACACGACATTCCAATTGTTTATAAGCAAAAAACACCCCTCTTTCAAACGGACTTTTCAACAACAATTTTTTCAACAAATAACATATTTTCTCAACTTACTTCGGAGTTCAACCTTCCAAGAATCCATTCCACTTTGTTAAACATCTCTAGATCTCTTGCCTATGACGATTGTTTAAATAAACGGTATTTTGGATAAACATATGCAATTGATTTGTTGAAAATATAAACAGGATGTTCATAAAATCAGATGTGGAATCATCTGCGACTGAAAGATAAACTTTAGTCACTATCTTCCATCGTCAAGATAACCTCTTGTGGGGTATTCATGTTGAAAAGGGAAACATTCTCAATTGAATATTGATAGAAAGATTTTTCTGTGAATTGAAAAATCCACGATTAAAATGAAGTTATTTTTTGTGAATGTCTAACAGAAAACAACTACTTCCCCGGCTAAAGCCACGCTGGACATTGAACTACATCTGATAGATATTCTAAAAAGGCCCTAGCTCAAAAGAAAAAAACTGAAATCGAAAATTTTGCATTTTCATTCAGATAGTTATTTGATTTTCTATTCCAGTCTTAATTGAGAACTCATAAAGATGAATGAGGCAAAGAAGAATGTTTTCCAAAAGAGAGTACTCACCAGAAATCATTCGTAACATTGACCCAGGAGAGACATCGCATTCACTAGGTCTTCAATACATTTTTGTCGACGAAAATCTATTTCACGCTTCCCTTTTCAACATATGCAATTATTCATAAATTATTGAATCGATCCATCTCAAATTTGGCATACTTATAAATACCCATAATGCCCTCCTAACCAAGGTGATATACGTCACTTATAATAGTTATTGCAAAAGTTCTAAACATTTCTAAAATATTGCAAAAAAGAGGGTTTTTCGCCAATATCTCGAGAATGCATTCATCGATTTCAACGCATGATAAATGAAATTAGAGATCTTTCAATACCCACATCTTCAATCAATACAATTTTTCTCTGAAAAGTAATCGAAAAATTGTACAGCCCGAAAACTGATTTTCCGATCGTTGCTTAAAAAAGAATAATGCAAAACTGGCTGTACGTTTTTATCATGTACTAACCCCATCCCTATCGCCTAATACCTTCATTCAACTGTATTAAATCAAATCAGCTCAATTTATCTACAGACTGGGCTGAATGAACCCTTCATGTTTAAGATCTGCTCCAGTCCGACGGAATCTATCAATGGAAATAGCCCAAGTTCACGAAGTTCCTTATATAATAACAGTAATACGTACTTTTCAAAGGTCAGGTGTAAAGCAGGTATCGTTTTATGTAACTTCATTAATAACGAGTACCGTTTTGCTTCCGCGAACTTTCTCTGCAAGGACGTTCATTGGCTTTCGTTTCAAGGTCGAGACTACTCGAGATTTCACGGACATGGAGAAAGCTATGTTTGCTCATGTAATTGTCTTTACATAATTGAATCTGCATCAGTGTCAAGGTCCTGGGAGGCTTTGTTCTCAATAGAGTGCGTTTCTCTGTTATGAATAAATGTAAAGGATGGAGATAAGTTTTTCATTATTGTATGAGATGATGTTTTGGGACGAGACAATATGCGACGGATCTGGATTTTTTTTCTCATAAAACGAACAATCGGTGAAGGATTTCGTAATATATATAGAACTTCCAATAGTTGAACATGTGTGATGTACGTTTATGCAGTAGTACAATTTTGTGTGACAATAATATACCCAACCTCAAATCTATAGTGAATTAATTTTATATATGGGGTGTCAACGAATCTATTAGACAAGTCATAACTTCTAGAATATTAAATGTATCAAAATGAAATTTGGTGTAGGTAAATAATATGTGAAGAGAAGAGTTTTCGCATATTTTTTGCTTTCTGGTCACCGGAAATGGCCCCGGTTTTGAATTTTTAAATGGAACGCCCTGTATATTGTGACATTTTTTTATTTCTGAGACAATTCTGAATCAGAATGTGACATTTTAAAAAGTTTTTTTGCTTACTTCATTTTTTTAGAGTCACTTTTAATATTGCATCTAGGTGGCCATGATCGGACGTAAACTAATCTGAGGACCTCAGGTGATGTCAGAAAATTACAATCGCAAAGTTTCAGTGACTAGTATGATAGTTAGGAATAAGACAAGTTGGCACAATAATATTTTCGTGTCTAACTATTATTTTTCAAATGGTGACAATTTTTTGACAAGCACTTTCCGAAAAAAGCATTTTTTGGCGAACCCAACGATACTAATTTATTTGCGATTGGATTAAAAATAAGAATATAACTCAATTATAACTAAGGAAAATACTGGATAATAATTTATTCACTCTTGTCAAGTGTGCCATGTATAATAATTCATTTACTTTCACTGTAGTCAATTTCCAAAGTGTATTCCTTTTTGTTCAAGACACATTTCAGTAGTAGTAATATTTAATTTATGTCCAATGCAATCGCAAATGAATCAGTATCGTTAGACTCGTCGAAAAATCGAGAAATTATGACTTGCCTAAAAGATTCATTGACACCCGGTTTTGAATATCAGCTAACATTACTTCATATCCAGCCTCTGTAAGTTACCTACTCAAATTTTGTTTCACAGTTATTTTTCGAGATGAAAATCATTTGAATGAAAATTGACAAGAAAAATCAACTATGGTGAGATTTTTAATATAGCCGGACCTTTCTGAAATTTTTTAATTTGTTGCCTCTTCTATTCCTCCTTCTCTTACAGTTCCTATTTTCCGTTCAGAATTTGCTTTATATTCGAAATTGCAATTTTGTGCGAGTTGCATACTATACTTTTTCTATGACAATCTTCTACTCATGTTCAATATTTCAATAAACATTGATGCAAATAAATATAAAGAAAATTGAGATCTGGGCTGCTTTGATTGTTTGCTCACATATCTTTAACTGAATAATTATTATAATGTATTCATTTAGCATCAGTGGTACATAAAAATCACATGAGTTGGCAATCAGGATATGTTACAAACATTATTATTTAAAGGAAAACTAAACTCAATTTTATAAAATTCAGATAAGTTCTCGAAAGCTTTTAGTTTAAATTATCAAAGTTTTTGATAGTAGCAGGTTGTTCATTCAACACAATCAAGCTTTTGTATGAAACGGAGTTTAGCATTGGGGTGGTGGTGTAACATATATCTAATAAAATATAATTTCTAGTATTATAATTATGTACATCTCTAAATACTTTAAGTTTTTCACAGATATATTCAAGTATAACATTTTGTTTAGTTTAAATATAAAATATTAACATTAAACATAGTTCTTTGTTTGATAGATAACAAATTTAGGACACTCAACATTTATTTAGCAGATGTGTAACTATTCGTTTTAAATTCAGTCTCATAGCTCCGTTTTGGATTGTTTATAACTGACTAATTTTATATTGTGGTAATTTTGTGTGCAATGACAGATTCTTGCCCATTCTGGTTATAAATCGAACTTTTTTGAAAAAATTTTTATAGCATATTCTGAAATGAAATTTTAAGTTGGAATTTAGAATTGCACCCAAATATGTAATTTATTTATCAAAAAGTATTTTATCCATTGAATTTTCTCAATATCTACCAAACTTCTTTAAATTTTTTGACGAATAAACAAAATTAAGATTAACTCGTTTTAAAACTTGATATATTATCACAGAGCCAGTTATAAAGATTGTTGAGTTCATTGTTCATATCGATTTGCATTTGATGCAAGTTTTCACCATTATATCGTCCGCAAACGAAATAATTTTACATTTTACCATATCATCGATGTAGAACAGAAACAATAATGGGTCCAAAACCGTCCCTTGCGGTACACCGTATTTTACACTTAGTGATTCAGAAACACAATTTTCATACATTACACGTTGGACTCCATTGAACAAATAAGATCTAAAGAACATAAATACAGTTATTGTTACCTCGGGCAAACCCCAAGGGTTGTACTTGGGGGCCTTTACTTCTGTCAAATATTTTAACGAAATGCTTTCAGTTCTGTGAAATCACATTGTTTTCAGATAATTTGAAAATCTTCTCACTTGTAAATACTTTGAAAAGTGTAAAATGACTTGAATCATTTTATAACCATTGTATAATCAACAAGATCCACTTGAATTCATGCTGTTTATTTAATTTTCGGCAATTCTGGTTTAAATGTTTTATGGTTCTTCTGGGACCAAATTGCATATACAGAACGATTGGAGAAACCGAATAAATCAATTTTCTCGAAAACAGTTGCTCCTTGTAGAAAATCTTTATCGGTAAATCTGTGACGCACCTTCTCACAAAATCATAAAATATCTGTTCCATTATTCCAAGCTCTTTTAATGAATGGAATGAACTGAAGTGACTTTCTGAATTTATTAACCTTGAAACATTGTTTTTTCAGCATCTGATGAGCGGTTGGTTTTGGGATTATAGCTACAAATGCCAACCAGTGGATTACTCACAGGATTCGAAAGCCTTGAGGGTAAGTATCCTGAATTTTTGTCCATTTTCAGTTCCTTCATTATCAAATTATATTTATCCAAACTATCTGGTTTTAGATTGAAATGTAACAGTAAAAACTGGCATGTCACCATGCACCAAAAAGTACAAAGTAAAAAACTGAAGGAGATTTGGGAACAACGTTTTTCAGAACAGTTCAATATTACGTGAAGATCCTTTGGGAAAGTAATATTGAATATTTATTTCAAAAAACTTAAAAAAATATGTTATGATGCACTAGACTTTATTTCAATATGTTTTTCAACTCTATGAGAAAAAGTGTCAATTCCCAACGTTGGTACCCAGCGATTTCTTTCCATATTTAAAAAAAAAAAAATTAAATCTCCTTTTTTGATATTATTCTATTTTTTTTTCTAACAATATTTCTGCCTGAGCTGAAACAGGCAATATTTTCCTATAAACGGCAGTCCCCCTTCCAAAAATGTTGGATTCCAATTAACTCCAATTATTTTCCACCAGTAGATTGAGTTCATGGAAGTTTTCATATATTTTTTGTCGATTGGTATTTCAAAGATTTTTCATTTCTACGTCAATGTTCCATAATTTCCAATTTTCTCGATGAACAAATCATTCAAAAATACAGGACCATATAGTACCGTGTTTCAATATCGTTTCATGTTTTTCCGATGATTTTTTCAGTCAATTATGTACTCTATCTTATCTCTTGCGTGTGTATAATGCCATTTTATAACAAATTACACTGGTTAAAAATATGAGAACCAAATTAAAACGTGTTTTGTTCTTTGTAAAATTCTACAACATTTTGGGTAGCGCCACCCGTTTTATTTTTCAGATTTTTAACCAGTGTGAGTCGTTATAAAATGGCTTTATACACTCGGCATTCACGGGTGTGTAAGAGGTTATGGTTACACCCTGTATATATACATATATATACATATATATATATATATATATATATATATATATATATATATATATATATATATATACAGCTAGTTTGAAAAATGGGATTATTATTTTGTATAACATTTGATCACAAAACGTGTTTGAGAACATTAGGAGAGATTGTTAAAATTTCTATGTTCAATGTCTATTTCTTCTGGGCTAATTAAACAATCAAAGAAGATACACTCATCGCATGGCATTCTCTCCTCGACTCGAATCATTATAAATTTAATCTCTGGGTCATCCGTTTCAGGTTTTTCTTGAGCAATTGTATTTCACAACGGTCTGTATATTGTAGATGGCGAACCTCTGCTGGTGGTACTACGTATCCAAACTCACCGAATTCGCTGACACGCTCTTCTTCGTGTTGCGCAAAAAGGACAGCCAAGTGAGTTTCCTTCATCTCTACCATCATAGTTTGACGCCCGTGGAAACGTGGTGCCTCGTCAGGTTTCTCGCAGGTAAGTTGAATATTCAAGGCTGAAACTATTTAGCATTATTACAGGATCATACTTATATTTGAAATGGTACATAGCAAGTGACAGTTTAATGGAGATGCAAGTGGTTCAGAATATTATTACATCGCTTTCGCAAGCAACAGAAAAGTGAAGAAATGCAGCCAAGCCTAATTCTGATGAAACTTCCCTAGATGCTTGAAAACATAATGAAAATATTCTAGGAATGCATTTTTTATTTTGTGGAACCTACAATTCTGGGAGAAATGATCCTTCAGAGTTCCAACAAAAGTTACAGTCTAAAATACTGTGGAGGGCTATAACTTTTTAAAGCAATACTAACTGCGCGTCCAAGTGAATGATTTATATTCCAGAGAATGTATGTATAGATAATGACCTCGCGCATTTTTCCCTAACCTAACCCAATCTGCAGGTCGGAGACTTAGAAAACATTGGCAATTGCCAATGCACTAAACTTCTGAATATGTGGAATTTTAATAATAATAATAATAATAACATTCATTTATTTTTCCTGAATAAAATGTTATACAATAAACTTCACCCAGAATACAATAGTGTATATGGAATTTCTATAACTACAAATTACAGAACAGGTGAATGAATGAATGAAAACCCTAGAAAAGCTCAATGAGAGCTTGTCATTATTACACAGAAATTGTTCAATCAAATGAAATGTATTTGAATCAAACAAATAAAAGTATTGCATATGCACGACAAAATAAAATCTCAAAATGACTAAAATTATTTCTTGGTTTTGGATCAAATTTGAAGTTTCAATCATCTGAAACTAATTTGCATGAACCAAATATTTGGCAGAAATGTTGTTACAACCTAGTAATTATTTTGTTGGATTGAATAATCAGATCTACAAAAGTATTTATGTCGAATTGATGAATTCAATAAAATGTTAATTCAACAAAATAAGCTGATCTCTTCATTAAGAATCATTATTCAAATGAGTAATCATTTTGTTAATCCACTGAATTGAAAATATGGCAACCCAGCATGAGATTCTACATCAGACATTTCAGTCCAGACGTTACAACGATGATAAGTTGGCTTTGGTATTTAGTAACATTATCTGAGTCAAGGTCAGTTTTGCGAAAGCTGCGCCATCTAACACATATAATTCAAACAATATAATATTCTTCAATCTATTTCCGTTGTTTGATTCAAATGAATAAATATTATAGTTGTGTTGAAACAAATGTTCATTCAATATGAGTTGGAGATTGTTCCAATAGATGAACATATATTCAAATCGAAGAAATGTTAGCATTGCATTGAGAAATCCATTTTGTCACCGCAATATGATAATTCTATCAATCATATAAACCTGTGTTTTGGGATGAATGTTATTTAGTCGGGTCGAGCCAATAAGAGTGACCAAATAAATTTGGTTGAATCAACAAATAATTTTTTTCTGTGTAATGAATTTTGAACTGATTATTTGAGAAATGTAAAAAGATAGTTTGAGAATTCTTATTGTAGACAATAATACTTCAGAACACTGATCAATATTTCTCAAATATGGCTCACCTACACCCACAAATTGCAATGAACGTCATCTCAAAAGGTCGTTCGACAGAAATGCTCTTGAAAGTTTTTGTGAAAACGAGGACGGTTGGTTATTTCAAATTTTCCAATTGTTGATACTGCTTTCACTCATTTCTGTGAAATGTTCTTATATTACTTTGATGAACATTTTCCAAAGAAGTTTGTGCAATATCGCAGTGAAAGAAATAAATGGGTTTTGGGTGGATTGAGGAAGTCTAGTCAAAACTTCAAAAATGTACATAGAATGGCAATAAGTAACAGTTCTCTGATGAGATTTTACAAAACATCAAAACGAAAACATGACAGACTTACAACAGCAACAAGAACAATTCTATCAAAATGAACTTACTAATTCAGAAAGTCCGTCAAAAACCGCCTATCAAATTGTGAACTCCCTGAGTAACAAAAGTACCATGTCAAAACAAACGAAAATCACTCCATTTGACGGAAAAGATATCCTGGTAGAAGATGAAAAGGAGCTTATGGAACTGTTCAATACATATTTTCAATCTATACCTTATGATACTATTCGTGAAATATCAATGAGCAAATCAGACTTCAGTGAATACTTACAATTTTCCAAAGCAAACATGAAATCGTTTTTTCTCAATCAGTATTCTGAATTAGAATTACTTAACATATTACATCCCGATTTGAAGAATAAATCCTGATGGGGGCATGACGATTTTCCTATGTTCGTTTTGAAAAAATCCTTGTTATTTCTTATTTCTCCTCTCACACATATTCTCAATTCAACTCTCTCAACAGGAATATTTCCAGAGCTTCTCGAGACTGGGAAACTGGTACCAATACATAAAAATGGTGATCCACGGCTTGTAAAGAACGAGCGACCAATTACAATACCTTCCAGCTTTTCAAAAATTTTCGATTATGCTTTCTTTAACAAATTATCAGCATTCTGCAATGAGGTTGAAATTTTCTCCAACAACCAGCACGGATTCCTATATGAAAAATCTACAGTAACAGCAGTTGACTCGTATTATGAGAAACTAGTGAATTTGATAGACACAGGTGAATGCCCTGTTGGGATATTTTGTGATCTCAGCAGAGCTTTTCACTGTGTCCATCATGGTATTTTACTGGATAAACTTCAAAGATACGGAATAAGAGGTATTCTCCACCATTGGCTGCAGAGCTTTCTCGATTCAAGAAGCCAATATGTTTCTATCGACAATATGCGGTCTTCAAAACAAGCAGTCACAATTGGAGTCCCCCCAAGGCTCGGTTTTGGGACCTGATCTCTTTATACTTTATCTGAATGATTTGGATAATTCACCAGTGCAGTTCTCTTTCACTATGTATGCAGATGATATATCGCTTATCTTGAGAGATAAATCAGACAAACTTCTGTCAGATGAATGCAATTTCTTTTTCGAGTGTAAAGGATTGCATTAATGCAAACCTCCTACATCTGAACACGGAGAAAACGAAATCAATTAGAGTAGTTTATTTGACCATGTTATGTACAAAGAACATTTATGGCAAGTCACAAAACAATATAGCTTTAACCTCAATATTAACAGTTGAAAGTATAACACATAATATTTACAAAACAACAAATTTACATAAAATATTTAAAATTAAAAGTTTACATATAAAACTGTAGCTGAAAAATCAACAGTATAACAACCAAAAAAACTCTTCATAATTGGGTATATAAATTGTCAGAACAATACAGAACATTTTAAAAGAGAATAGAGATGAAAAAAATTAATGAGAGGTAAAAATTTTAAATACACAATGAGCTGGCTGAAGCAACATAGCTATCAATATCATAGAAACAATGGCTGAGCAGAATTTTTTTTATCACAATTTTGAATTACAATATTTTGGCAGAGTTATAGAGATTGGGCTCAGATAATTTTTGCAGCTGACAGCTAATCTATGTCGTGGAATAGATAGTAAATCAGCCAATCTTCTGTTATAATCGTGCGAATCAGAGTGTCTGGAGAATTTGTTCGCGTTTTGGTGTATTTCTAATAATACTGTAAAAATGTTAAGAGAGTGGCATGATACCTAGTTGGATGGAATGTTGAAGAAAATGGTCTCTGTAACCCAGATTTGACAATATTCTGATAGCTTTTTTTGACATCTGAAAACTGCTATAGAATTCGATGAATTTCCCCAAAGTAAAATACTGGATGGAATAGGGAGTAGTATGTCATTCTCGATGTACTGCAATCTGCGATATGTTTCAGTCGGCTCAATAAAAACAGAGTAGTGGATAATTTTCGAAGAACATGATCTACGTGATTGTACCAGTTCAATCTATCATTAATTATGATACCAAGAAACGTAAGATTTTTTCCTTCTTGATAATTTGAGTTTGAATAGACTAGCATATTTTGGGTTTTGTTTTCATTTAATTTGAGTTTATTTTGAACGAACCATTCATTGGCTGAACTAAGACTCCCCGATTTATATTCAGTAAGGTTGGTATACGATTGTCCAGAGCAAATAAGTCGTTAATTTGAACGATAAACAATGAAAGTCCGAGGACTGAGCCCCTTGGTACCCCATGATCATTTTTTTTTTGTAGCCGGACTTTACATTGTTCAGCTCTACCCATTGAAATCTGTTTGAAAGGTAAGATCGAAGCAGGTCTATGGTGATGCCTCTCATTCCATAGTGGCTTAGTTTAATAATTATTATATCGTGCGATATACAATCGAAAGCCTTTGTTAAGTCGCATAGTGTCAGTGGGGTATGTCTGTTTTGATCAAGACCCTCTACTATATCAGTCACAATTTTGAAAGCAGCTTGGGTCGTGGATTTATTTCTGCGGAAACCGTATTGTGATTTGCTAAAAAAAACTTTTTTCGAAATAGGAGTACAGTCTATCTTTTAGAATATATTCAATGATTTTGGCGATAACGGAAAAAATGCTGATTGGACGATAATTGTCCATAGAGGATTTGTCTTCCTTTTTGAATGATTGTATTACTTTAGAGATGTTGAGTGCATCCGGCGAAACGCCTTCGTTAAAAATGAGATTTATCGAATTGTTCAGAGGTGGAACAATCAGTTCAGCAACTGCCTCAATCAAATAGCTGTTAAAATCATAGAGCTAGAGGAGCTCAGTCTATCAATCGCAGCAAATACTTCTTGGGTTCCAAAAAGAAAGTTGATAGGACAGGGGAAAACTTCTGAAATTATATGTGCTATGAGAGTCCGTCTTCGGAAGAGATGTACTGGTTTCCTCAGCTATTGTGCAGAAAAATACATTAAAGTCGTTTTCAGAAAATTCTTTTACGGTATTGTCGTGATGTGATTCATTTCTCTCGGAATTTATTATATTCCAGCGCGCTCGTGATAGATTAGGAGAACTGACAATGTATTCATCATATGCTTTTTTTTGCCTTGACAATTCAGACTTACATCTTTTTTCATAAGTTATATGCTTCAATTTCCTCAGCTCCTTTAGAAACCTCAGATAATATTTTGAAAGCTTCCAGATTACTCCTCATAATTTTCAGTTCATTATTGTACCAGTTCAATTTAAGAAAGCTTTTAGTTCGTGATGTCTTCTTCGGAAAACAGACTCTTGTAGAATTTTGTAGAGTATTAATGAAAAAGTCACATTCAACGTTAATATCATCGTCACTGGGATCCAGAAAACCCCAATTTACTTGGGAGAGAATCGATTTGAATTGATCCAATCTTGCTTGTGTCATTGATATCCCAATGATCGCAGCATTATGCTCATGAGGACATTCTTACATAGTCAAAAATTGACCTTTATGGTCAGAAAGGCAAGGTTCAAGTATACCTACCTCAGAAGTGTCAGCACTTAAATCTGTAACTACTATATTATCAATGCAGGTGGAGTAAGTTGGTGTGACTCTGGTATGGTCGAAAATTGTTTCAGATAGGCCAAAAGACTGTATAACTCTCTCAAGGTTGAAGAGTGTTTGTGAATTTGACATGAAGTCAATACTGTAGTCGCGAAGGAGCACAATTTTGTTTTTTTGTTTTGAGTGTTTGAACAGAAAGCCTTGAAGATTATTCAAAAACACTTGATTATAACCTGTACATGATCTCTATAAACAGATTATTAGGATATTTGAAAGCTGCAAATGTATGCCGCAGTGGTGTCTAACTTTCCTACAAAAGTAAGTGGCTAAGTGGTTATTATTGATATTTATAGACATTAGATTCACTTTCGTTTCTGATGTGATAGAGAGCAGACGTCTGATAGGGAGCTGCTTTCAAAGAGGGCACGTGAATGTCATGTCGGAAGTGGGAGTCAGTTTTATGTTTGTGAATGACGCCATCTTTATGGGCTTGAATATTTATATATTTACGTAAAGCAAATTACATGTGTGTGAAGTTCAACAAGTATCTCTTTCTCTACGCTGGTAACCAGGACAGATGACAACGGATTTGTAGGAAAGAGAGAATACCCGATCTGGAAGATATTCCAAGACTTCTGTCTATCATTGTATATGATTGGTGTCTCTCACATGTAACTTCTGGAAAATTTCCAATCAGAATTTTTTTGAGATCATCAGGTTCTGTGTTTGGGTTGAACCTCGTCACATGCAGGGATGTATATTTCAGAATTGTACTGATGCGTGTGTTATTATCGTTACCACCCACCAAAAATCTGCGGTTTTTCCTTAGAGATCTTCTGTTCACCACTTTTTCTTTTTCTTGCTGTCTAAATCTAGAACTTCTTTCATTTTGCTCATGGATTGTGCATTCGAAATAGCGGCACTCACTTCCTTGCGGCTGATGAGCGATTTTTTATATTGGATGTTCAGGTTGGGGTTTGAGTCAGAAGTTTCTGCATGATATGGGATTTCAGTGGCAACAGTGGCAGCACTGTAAGGCTGTTTTCTCTACGATGTTGTTTTTTTCAGGCTGAGGCGACTTAGAAGTGGAATGAATCAAGGTAGTTTGACCTTGGTCGTAATTAGAAGTTTTAACTTCGTGTTTTGTTGAAATTTCGTGTTTTTCTGACAGAACTGCAATTTCCTCTCAATATATCGCATTTTGATTCCAACTTCTCCACTAGCTTGATGAGTAGTTTATTTTCTGCAAGATACCTTGTGGTACTGCTGTTGGTTTTCTCCTCCTGATATTCTTGAATCTCTTCACAATCGTCATCATGGCGACATACCGCATTTTTTGCTCGTGATGATTGAAACATGCATCGAGGATGAAAGTAGTCATAGCACTTTTTGCACTTCACATGATTTACAACTGTTTACAGACGATTTTCGGGACCGCGTTTGAAAACGACTCGCCTTCGCTCGTCATCTCTATTAGATTCCATAATCGTCAGAAAAGCTTTTCCGATGTTATAATATCTACAGAAATTTTTGATGAAGTAAACATTTTTCAATTAGTCAAGTTTCTAGGCTTTGAAGTGGATGAGTGTCTCACATGGAATAATCACTGTCCAATTGAATTGTCATATCAATTTAGAAATCTCAAACTAGTACTTGAGAGCAAACTCTACCTTGATGAAACGGGAAGCGGTTTTAAGCCTTCAGTTTGAAAAAAAAAATTTTTTTTTTAGCAAATGATTTAACGCATTAGTGTAAATTCGGGAACTTCAGTGATTTTTGGTTATGATGATTTTGAAGATAAGAAAGTGATATGACACGATGAATGGGAAAAATCAAGAGATTCCCGAATTCTTATGGGACCAACGAGTCTATACAAAAAATATATTTTCCATGAAATCATTGGCTTTTGCAAAAATCTGCATATATGTTTATATAAATCGTAGTAACTTCACACCGAATAATTCCAGGTACAAATACAAAACTCGTCAAAAAGACCATTTTTATATTCTTTTCAGTAATACAAAAAATCATTACAGTTCTTCTAGAGCAGTGGCTTATCGGATTCACAATTCATTGCCGGAAAAAATTTAAAATTGTAAAACAATTTATAGATCATAAAAAAATTAAGGAATTTCCAGTGACACAATTTTTCTATTCTGTAGAGGAATATCTTCAAACTCAAAATGTTACTTTCCTTCTATCTGTAGATGTATCTTGTCTGTTCAGTTTAGTTATTTGTAAGTATTTGTGAGTTATTTTTTATTTTACTCCATTTTACTCACCTGTATTGACGAATCAAATACAATTTTCAATTGTCAGATGTAAAATAAAGGTATTATTATCATCAGTAATATTCGTTAATAACATATGATATTCAAAAACCATAATAATATTATAATCAAAAACGACATACAAGTAACGATTATTGCAATATCCTAATATCCATGTCAAAATTATTAAATGTAAGTGCGCTGGAGTTTGTTCTTTTTACATACACACTACAGGGTCAAGGTAAACTAACACATGTTTGTCGAATTATCCAGCGGGATTCAAACAACGAAATTTCGGTAGGTTTTTTTTCTTACATTTCAAGTACTTATCGTAAAAAATATACAGGAATCGAACAAGATGAATATTTCCTTTATCATAATTTGTGTGCAACCTTGATTTGGAAATTCAAGACCAAGTGAGTTATGACCATTTAAAAATTGTGAAGCTCTTATGAGAACAAATTATTTTCCAATAACAAGTAGGTAATGGGGTTACTTATTTGCTCGAGTAGGAAATGGATCATTATGCAGTACTGTGAAATAACTGATAATTATGTAGGTGTTTGCGGAATTGGTCATTTAGTTATTCAATGATTGTTGTTTGCATGAAAAAGTGCAGCGAAATTAAAAACATAATTATTGAAAAAAAAATGGGTAGAAATGTGTTATTGAAATGAACTATGCAGACAATATGAAAGTATTTTTACGATTAAATGAAAAACAGAGTTCTGAACAGAATCATTTTCACCGAGTTTGTGCATCCGTTTGAACAAGTTCCGATGATAATTTCTGCTTCCCCAGATTTTACTGTGTCATGAATCGTCTAAGACGAAAATTAATAATGATTTACACATGCACATGAAAAATTGATGGTGGTCTCTAGAAGATAAAACGTTGCATCTGGGAACTGGCATCATCACAAATTGACTTATCTCTCAGCGAAGATACTGTATGCGAGATGATCCTCCAGCCTGAAGGATGTACGTTTATGAGTTATTCGTCTTTCGTTTCATATTGGCATTGGAAGTGTGTGGAATACGTGGAACACCCCTTTCCCTTTTGAAAGAATACCCCAAACATATTATGTGAATTATTAGAATTAAAACTAAGCCAAGTGAAGAGAGAACAATGAAATGCGGTGTCCCACAGGGAACAGTTCTGGGACCATTATTCTTTTCACTATACATAAAGTACTTACTCTCATCTCGCAGCTCTGGCAGAATCAACAGCTTTGCAATTGACACAGCTATTGTATATACTGATGTTTCATGGGAAACACGTCATGAACAGCTTCAAATAACGTAATAATTCCATTAAAATTTAAAATGTTTGATTCATCAAGACAGCTGACTACAAAAACATATACAATAGGTGTATGTTGGTCGCATATCCATAAAAAAACAACTATTTCCCTGGCTAATGCCCCGACGGACGTTGAATTACATCCGTCCTAAAAGATACTTCGCAAATGTTTGTTGCGAAAGGGATAAATATTAACCACTTATATTTCTATATATTTCTATATTTCTATCCTGGTATTCAGGATGACATTCAAAGGTGGTAATATTTCAGTTGCAGTAATTGAGTTCTGCTAATTCGATCCCAGCAAATACTTTGAAATGGATTGACATTAATTTGTTGAAAATATGAACAGGATGTTCATAAAATCAGATGTGGAATCATTTGCGACTGAAAGATAAACTTTAGTCACTATCTTCCATCGTCAAGATAACCTCTTGTGGGGTATTCATGTTGAAAAGGGAAACATTTTCCATTGAATATTGAATAGAAAGATTGTTTTGTGAATTGAAAAAATCCACGATAAAAATGAAGTTATTTTTTTTTGGGAATGTCTAACAGAAAATAACTTCTTCCCCGGCTAAAGCCACGCTGGACATTGAACTACATCTGATAGGTAACGCAGACATTAATCAATGTCTGGTTGGCCCACCGTGTACTGATGAGGGCCAAATATCCCGAAACCAGCCTACAGGTGGTCAGCTTGAGTGAAGTGGTTAATATTTATACATTTTGCAACAAACATTTGCAAAGTACATTGTAGGACTTGGCACGTTTATCCATCGGATGTAATTCAACGTCCGTCGAGGCATTAGCCAGGAAAATAGTTGTTTTTTATGGATATGCGACCGACATACACCTATTGTATAGGTTTTCTGTAATCAGCTGTCTTAAGGAATGAGACATTTTTCATTTTTAGAGAAATTATGGCTGGCTAGCAAGAATGTTTACAGATTTGTCTCCTATTGCACGTAATAATATGGTTCAACCATAGAACAACAGTAAATGCAGATGAAACTGTTTTCTTGCCGTTCACTTCTTATAAGACCAACCTTTCGAACTATAAGAAACTCTAGATAAAAAAAACAACAGAAAATAGAAGCAATATACTCCGAAAACTCTATCGAATACCTCGGTACTACAATAGATTCCCACTTATCATATAGACCACATCGTTAAAACACTCAGACTTTTGCTACATACGTTCGCAGGTACATGAGAAACCGATTATGAACAGGATGTTCATGAATTCAGATGTAGTTCAATGTCCGGCTTTAGCCTGGGAAGTAGTTGTTTTCTGTTAGATTACTAAAAATTAAATCATTATTGTCGTAGATTTTTAAATTTTCTCAAAAAAACTTTTATTCAATTTTCAATTGAGAATGTTCCTCCTTTCTACATGAGAAACATTTTAAAGATAAACTATATGAGAATCGTTGTCTCGAATTCGATATGCGGTTCTGAGCTGGAGATCTGCACTACTAACCTATATTGAAAAAATTTGTATCTCTCGCAAAAAAAATCCACCAATATGGCGATGAGATTTGTGGTTATAGCCCGGATCCAATAAAAATTGGTAAGTGGGGGTTTTTGGGGTACGAGATCACGATTTTTTGTCAAAATCCACGATTTTAAGATGGCGGCTCCAAGATGGCGACGAGTTTTGTGATTATAATAATGATAATAATAATTCAAAATTGGTGTTTGGGGGTTTTTTGGGTCGGACATGTTGACATGTTTTTGTCAAAATTCATGAATTTAAGATGGCGGCTCCAAATTGGCGACGTGTTTTGTTATTATGGCCCGAGTCCATTCAAAATTGGCATGTGGGTTTTTTTGTCAGAATTTAACAAGATTACGGATTTCATAAATGACTGAAAATAATTGAATGAAAATTATAAGAAAAAATTAAGACAAGCTTTTATACAAATGCACTAAATAGGGAAAAATAATTTATTTAATTGTTTGACCCAGGTTATCCTGTGAGTAGCAGATTCCAAAGCTTGTCGCAAATATAAAATAGGTAATCTTACGCAGCAAGGTTCTGAATCTGTTACTCACAGAATAATAACCTGGGTCAAAACGTTGAAGAAATATTTTTTTTCTTTTTAGTGCATTTGTATAAAAGATTGTCTTGAATTTTTTTCAATCATTTATATTTCAACATAATACACCAAATATCTTTGTTGTATAACACTGCACTCTTTTGCAATCGAAGGAAACTATAAAAAGCAGTATTAATGACAATGAGTAAAAGTAGGAAATCTTATATTTGACAATGATGTGTTTTGACTGTGAAAAATAGGAAAATTATTGGAAAATAGGTGGATATACACGAAATAATTCATAAGCGCGATGAATTGCACCAAATAATCGTTAGATAAATTGCTAAGAACAATATCTCAGATAAATCGTACATAATCTATTAATGCAAAGTTTTATTGGACCAATATTTCTCGTCAAATTAATCGGTCCAATTTATTTGTACGTATACCGGGTGACACAGGATATCGGGCCACCCCTGTAACTTCCGCATTCGTGAACGGATTCTCAAATACGGTACAGTTATATAAGCAACCGTTTCGGATTTGATCACATTACAATCCAATATGGCGGACATCCGGTTTTTCTGATTGGAACGATTATTGGGTCAAATGTAATCGATGTATCTGTGATCGGTGATCCTTCGACATTTCAAAAAAAATGACCGATTAAACGTTGAATTTGAAGAGGTACGAGACGAGATTTTGGCGTTTAGTGGTCTGAATTTGTGCCTTGTACAAGTTGAACATGGACGAAACTGCTGCGTTACTTGTTGGGATGATAATGAAAAGAAAAAGAAGAACAAGGAATCGTTCAAAGTGGGTCAAATATGGTTACTGAAAAAAGATTTGAATCATATGCCGCTTCATTGACAATTGCGAGAAGATAACCCTGACGATTTCAAAAGTTACCTGCGAATGGATGACAATTATTGGAGTTAGCGAAAGAAAAACTAACTTAGCAACATACTGTAATGCGCAAGCCAATTCCACCAGATAGTTTGAC
This sequence comes from Gonioctena quinquepunctata, assembly GCA_018342105.1. Classification (NCBI taxonomy): domain Eukaryota; kingdom Metazoa; phylum Arthropoda; class Insecta; order Coleoptera; family Chrysomelidae; genus Gonioctena; species Gonioctena quinquepunctata. The sequence goes on along the minus strand of JAFIRS010000990.1, from coordinate 289,743 downwards.
AGATTTATCTGCAGATAAATCGTCGTAATTTCAACCGACGAAACCAAAAAAGGGAAGGTTCTCTAGTCGACGCGTATATTTTTTTTATAATTTTTTCTATGTATGATCACGCATAACTTTTTATTGAGACGTCTGATTCCGATAACTCTTTTTTCAGTGGATAGGGTGTACTTCAAAGTTGGTCCCATCTGAATTTGAAAGATGAAATCCACCCCTGAGGGTAGCAAAATGAAGGATATTGATCACGCACCCTCTGAATTCTGGTCCGTTAACCGATTCTATCAAGCATAACTTTGTACTGGGATCTTCGATTTGGATGATTCTTCTTTTATCAGATAAAGTATACCTCATAGTTGATCATATCTGGATTTCGAATGGAATTATCCACCCTTACGGGTAGAAAAATAGGGGATAATTGATTTTTCACTTGTGAACATTGGCACACATATGTAGTTGACAACGACATATCGCTAGTGTCATTATCACAATCATTATATTCTATGAGAGAATGGAATGATATACAACGTTATGAAATGAACTAACCAGAACAACAAAAATAATTTATATTACAAAAAATAGTAAAAGTTTATTAATCATATTATTTAACTGGTAATAGTTGAAGTAAGATGGATAAGTATGTATTTTGGAAGTCATCGGAAAAACAAGCAGTTAGTAATTAGTAGATTTCAGCTACAAAAAATTTCAAAATGAAAACTTTTTAACAAAAAATTAAACCGACGAAATACGGAACTGAAAAGTAAAAAATTAAATGAACCCTCTCAGTCTCAATAACTTAGCTCCTAAACTAATGTAAGTAACTAATTTTGAGTCGGCGCCAAACAAACAATCAATGAAGATCATTAAATTACTTCAAAAAAATTATCAGAATGTCACCGCCCAACTCGATGCCATCATTTCACGCCTTACCTAATTAATTTGCTTGTTTGTTTGGCGCCGATTCAAAATTATTCACTTACATTAGTTAACGAGCTTAGTTATTGAGACTAAGAAGGTTTATTTTATTTTTTACTTTTCAGTTCCGTATTTCGTCGGTTTAATTTTTTGTTAAAAAGTTTTCATTATCAAACGACAGAAAGTATCGCATTAAATTATTGCCACGTATTTATGGTAGGGTAGACTGGGTACGGTTGAAACAAAGGACGGTTGAAACAAAAGCAATATCTCGCGAACGGATACGCGGGGAGTGAGGGTGCAGGGGGAGAACGAAGCAGACGACAGATCCAAACACGAAACTTAGTGTTGCGCCCGCTCTCCCGTGGTGTTGTTGTTTACAGGAGGTCGTATTATATTTTTGTACCCAAAAGTAAGTATTTTTATTCTGAGATTTATGCTGATATCGTCAATTCTATTAAAGTCAAAGTATTGAGTGTGTATTTCTGATTTTTATGAAGCTTTTAGAATACGGAATAATAACTAGTTTTAATGTGTTATTATCACTACCATTTCTATTAACCGTATCATACGAAAGGCGGGGTAGGGGACGGTTGAAAAAATTTTTGTGGGTACGGTTGAAACAGTAAATATATTAGTTTTTCTTATTTTCTAGATGCCGAGAGTTCGCGTAAGAAAGACTTCCAGAGGACAGATTGAGTTGTCGAGGTATAGAGATGCATATGAAGAGGTGAAAGCTGGAGATTCACTACGAAATGCGGCGGACAAGCATGGAATGAACCACTGTTCTCTCCTGAGATATATTCGAAAACGAGATGCATCTGGCGAGGACGATCAAGTTATGGGGTATAGAGCACACAACCGAATTTTCAATGAAGAGCAAGAGCAAGAATTATCAAAATATTTGATTCGATGTGCAGACATATATTTTGGACTACCTAAGAAAGAGGTGAGAAAATTGGCGTACGAACTTACTATTTAAGTATAATTTATCACGACCTCGAACTTGGGAAGACAACCAGATGGCTGGTGAGGAATGGTTTCGGATGTTTATGAGAAGAAACCCTGAACTCTCCGTACGCGCCGAGCAAGCTACAAGCCTGTCAAGGGCTACTAGCTTTAATAAATCGAACGTCGATGTTTTTTATGACAATTTGACCATTGTCATGGACCGTCATAAGTTTGAGCCCCTAGACATATACAACACCGACGAAACAGGCATAACAACGGTGCAAAAACCTGATAGAGTTGTAGCTAAACGTGGTGCTGGTAAGTAGGTTCAGTAACTTCAGCTGAAAGGGGTATTTTAGTGACAGTAAACTTTGCAGCAAACGCCATCGGTAATGTAATTCCTCCATTTTTTGTTTTTCCACGAGTGCGTTACCAAGACCATTTTGTTAGGGATGGGCCAATAGGGTCTGCTGGAACTGCAAAGCCCTCTGGTTGGATGCAGGATGAATCATACATGCATTTTCTGGAACACTTCAAGAAATATACAAATGTTTCACCATCACATGAAGTGTTACTCGTACTTGATAACCACTCATCACTCATTCATATTAACCCACTGGACTTTTGCAAGAACAATGGCATTGTCTTACTGTCTTTCCCTCCCCATTGCTCTCACAAACTCCAGCCACTTGATCGATCTGCATATGGCCCTTTAAAGAAAGCTGTAAATTCGACCTGTGATGCGTGGATGCGAACATACAAGCCGGCTTTCGCAAAACAGGAATTTACCCATATAACCGGCATCTGTTTACTGAGATCGATTTCGCTCCTGCATTTGTAACGGATAGACCCAATCCCGAAAATACAACTGAGGTAACAGATAGACCTAATCACGAATATACAACTGAGTCTGCAGTTGTTTCTACATTGAATGCAATTCCATCTGAAGATAAAACGCCGCCAGTATCGCCTTCTCTTTTAACTGAGGGACTACAAACAGAGACAACGGTGCAACAACAGGCTATCAATAACTCACCAGTTCCAACAAAAGAGCAAGAAAACGTTGATGAACGTCAAGAAACTTTGAGTACACCACCTAGACGTTGCATCAGCATTATCAATCAGGAAACTTCACCGAGACCGTCTACTAGCGTACAAGCAATTTCTAAAAATCCTATTGTATTCACACCGGAAGCAGTACGGCCATTACCGAAAGCTCCCCCGAGGAAATCTAATAAAGGGCGAAAAACTAGAAAATCTACAATTTACACTGATACACCAGAGAAAGAAGCCATAAGAAAGGAACATGAAACAAGATTGGAACGGATTAAAACTAAGCAAGTTAAGAAGAGCCTGGATGGAAGAAAAAGTAGAAAAAATACTTCAAGAGGAAAAAAAGTAATACACAGCAGGAAATGTCATCAGAAGAGGAAGAATGCTACTGTATTGTTTGTTTGTCACCATATTCAGAAAGCAGGTCCGGAGAAAAGTGGATTCAATGCATCACTCGTAAACAGTGGGCTCACGAAGAATGCACAGAAGGTGATCTTAGCTATGTTTGCCACAATTGCGACTCAAATTGATCCCTATGCTGAATTTTGATTTGTTTCATTTTAGTTTATTCTGAAATTATTTTCGTTTAGTTTGCTTTGTTCAAAAGAATACTGTTGATTTTCAGTATTTTTGTTAATTACGTTGATTGTTTATTATTCGTAAAAGGCTGATAAGGAATATCTTTCTGAGGACTAAAACCTTGAAGACTAATTAATGTTGTCATACGGTGCCATAATTATGCTTATAATTGGGATCAATGGTAAATAAAACAAGTTGTAATATTATATTTTGTATTATTTGCATGTGTTTCAACTGACCCCAATCACTGTTTCAACCGCCCCTGGCATGGGGACGATTGAAACAAATCGGATTTTTTTTTTTTATTTTGTATACTCCTAAAAATAGCACCCCAGGAAGTAAAATGGTATAGCCCTTTCGTAGTTAGAAACGCGTTCTTGTATTTGACATATCATCATCGTCGCTTGGTTTATAAACAACAATACTATGAACGATGAAATCCAAATCGTTTCAACCGTACCCAGTCTACCCTACAACTTTATCACTTTCTACAGTCCCCTAACGAACCGTTTTATCTGCACAATTTTGAAAATAGATCTATCGATAAATTGCTCAGATCGGTCGACGAATTGTTCGGTGTATATCCACTCAAAGGCAGATGATTTTGGGTGTTTTCGTTAAATAAATGCGGACCGATACTACTGAAAGTATTGGAGAGAGCTGGGTTTTGACTTGGGATTCATGTTTGAGAGGCGGTTCGTGAATACCATCAAACGACATATTTTTTTCTATGTTAATATTTCAAAACGAGAATATTTTCATTCATTGATGGACTATCAACTAATTATTAAGAACACTAAAGCGAAAATATCCAAAGTTTCCTTCTATTTCATACTCTGCAAATTTTCAACTGGCACAAAAATATCTAGATATCACAAAAATTTGAATTTAATTAAGAAAGGTTAATTGATGGAACTGTACAGTATATTTCTATTATTTTCGAGATAAACGATCGAATCGAGGCATGAACATTGCAAAAGTTATTCACGTATTTATGAAATCCTAATTACTATAATATAAACTCAGGTGAAATTGAATCTAGCGGATACATTCATTCGACTTCTCGATTGCAAATAATCCTGCTCCTTGATAGTTGAACAGGCTTGGACTCAGAATATTCCTATGCCCAACAAATATTTTTTGATTTGTATCCCCCTGTAAGTACAGAACATCAGTTATCTGTGAAGAAGACGTTCTGAAGTTGAAAATATATCAAGAATATTATGCACGATAATGTTTGTATTATCCCAATCTGTCATATGTGCCCCCATTTGTGTTGATAAACGTTCAGCTTATTTTGATGTTCCAATTCCTCTTTCTTTAATATCATTGTTGTGTTTAGATTTTATTATTTTCGAAAGTCTTGACGTTTTTTCTATGAAAGTTCTTCCACAAATGGAAGGGATACTATGTAGATATGTTTCTGAAATTTGTTCTTTATTCATCATTTTGTCTGCGTTGATTTCGATCAAACTCCACTGTATGATTTCTCATTCATTTCTTGAGGACAAGCGCAACATTATTTTGATGAAACAATCAATACAATAGATAGTTCTGGGAGATTCCAAATCGCAATGTTCCTGAAACTTTCCTATACAAAACTAAAATATTTTTCAAGTGATAAATTTGAAAATGCGAGTCATACTAGATATTCGATATGATGTATGTTTTTTTTCACGACCAAGTATTGCTATGGCAGTTGTTTCCTATACATATCACATTTCCTAACTTTTCAACATTGGATTCCCCTTTGTAGTATCTTTCATCTCACCCCTTAATGACAAAGTCTTCATCAGCGTGAGGTCTGGTAATCTTGTAGTCCATTTACTGATAGAAACGTGTGTTCCAGACCACTGCTCGATACAGTTCTGGGGTTGTGAGGTAGTACTCCATCCTGTTAGAAATCAACAGTATCTGCTGAAAGTTGAATAGATGCTTATTGGCTTTCGTCCAATAGTGAGTATAATTCTAATGCTCACAACAAAGAAAGGTAAGTTCTACCTTAAAAAAATTCAGGAGTGGTCAATTTTACTCAATTTGACCTGACAATGACCTGAATAACATCTAGTTTCTTGACTATATCTCTATTTCAAAAGATTCTAAATTAAAATACCTACTATAAAAATATTCAAACAATACCTACAATATTCTTCTGAAACAATTTTCGGTAAAATAAATAGTTTCAGAAGTGTTTTTTTTAAACCTACGTGAATGCTAACTGACCGAAATAGTACTCACCATCGATAAAAAAAAAATTATCATTTATACTTGTTTTCAAACCAATGAGACTCTTCTTCATTGGGAAGAGTCTTATTGACATATTTGATTTTATTTGGTGTTTATACATTCTTTCGTTTCAACACTCTGTATGGACCAGGTGTGCTTACGTCTACTTCTGTAGTGAGTGAGTGTTACTGTTTGTTTTCACAATGTTAGATCTCTAGAAATGATTTGGGGAAAGCTAAATGTCTAACACCTAAAAAATAGAGCAACCGGAATTCCTCATTAATATAGTGCTTATATATTTCTGATCTCTACATTTATGTTTCGAACCCAGGAACAGTATAACTTCAGAAATGTCAATATGTTTTCATTCTTCGCAAATTTATTCTCATCGATAAAAATGTGTACGCAAGTTAGACAAGAATTCTGCGGTTTGTAAAGATATTCATCCAATTGGATTCCAACTTTGTCATACTTCTGGAATATATAAGTTTGCATATCCGCCTATCCATCTTTCGTTGCATACTAATATTATCATTCATGTGTATTATTTCTATTTATTTTTACGAGTATTAGTGATTGCTTTATTGTTTAATAACTCGTGCACAAGATGGCACCTCAAACTATATTTCACGCAAATCAACGTCTAAAATATTTATAGGTTGATGACTACAACTCAAGCTCTGCTTAGGTAGCTCAGCCTTTATACTATGAATCAATGAACATAAGCTATCACTAATGTAAATTACCTGGATGAAATTTCTTTCTCTTTCTCACTATATAATGCATTATAGCTGAATACATCACTGCGCTTCAAGAATCATTTAATTATGTTTCGGTAAAATCGCTTTCTAACCGGTTTTGCTGCAGTGGTGATTTTATCGAATCTGAAATGGTTAGGCTAGTGCAGGCCGATTGGCTAATTATTGAACAATATATACAGTTGAGAAATCACAAAATTGCTGAAACTTTGTAGTTGTAGTTAAAAGTTAAAAGGAGTGCGAATTCTAAACGCAAGTTTGGAGTTTATTACAATTTTTTTATGAAAAAAATTAGAGCGAGGGGGAACTTGAAAATGAAAGGAAAAATGAAAAGAGGAGAAAAACAATGTTAAAAAAAGATCTGAGAAAAAACAATTAATACATCAAGTAAAATAAATATAATAAATTTTATCACTTTGAATGCGAGTCAGGAAGCAATTGAATGATTTTTTTATTGTAAATATATGATATATTGACTAGCATATATATACAGTGTGTCCGTAAAGTATGGAACAAATTCATTTTTAGGTAAACAGGTCATTTTAAGAAATAATCCTGAAACACGTCGATTTTTGATGTTAATTTACCGTATTTTAAAATAATAATCTAATATACAGGGTGAATTACGTTCGAGTAATGACGTCACCATTTTTTTTTAAACGGAACACCCCCATTTTGTCTCAATTTTCGGATTACTCTAGCTGAGCTGATTCCAAAAATGTATCACATGTTGATTCCAATTGGTACAGGGTGGACAAAAATACAATAGTTTTGTGTGTGCTCATAAAGTAACGCGTAACATTCTTTATTAGGTAAATTAACAATATTACCAAAAATACTTATTGTCTAGCGGCAATTGGTTTAAATGTAACACCCCGTAGTTTGCTACATGTTTAGAGTAATAAAAATGAGCTGTTTCCAAACATGTTTGGTACTTGTGGTCTAGCAGACAGAATATGACAAAAAATATTTCTTATCTATTTATAAAAAACATAGTCGTCTACTTTTTTGGGAAATGTCATTATTTGTTTAGTAATTTATTGATGTTCAGTGACAGTTTAGTACTACAATATTTTTGGTATTCGTGAATATTCGAATGATTGGAAGTAGAAATGGAGTTAAGTGTGAAACAAAGAATTGAAATACTTATGATGATTGGGTATGGAGACAGATCGCGAACTCAGATGGAAGTGTGCAATTTGTTTAATGATAAATATCCAGAAAGACCTATAACGCGTTCGACAGTCAGTAAGATTGAAACGAAATTTCGAGAAATTGGTAATGTTGAAAATGTACGCAAATCAGGTCGTCCCCCTGCAAATGCTGATACATCATTAGATGTTTTACTGAGTTTTGAAGAAGATGCGCACACTTCTGTTCGTAAAGTTAGTCGCTATATCGGTGTTAGCAAAACAACGGTACACAATCTATTGAAGCTTGAAAAATGGCATCCTTATAAAATCAAACTTGTGCAAGAATTAAACGAAGATGATCCCGATAGAAGACTCCAATTTTGCGAAGAAATGATGGATAAATGTCACCAAGACCCTCTCTTGATACAAAACATTATTTTTTCTGATGAGTCCACTTTCATGTTAAATGGTGAGGTTAACCGTCAGAATTGTAGATACTGGGCAAAAGAAAACCCCCACTGGATGCGTGAGCATCATACACAATACCCTCAAAAGGTAAATGTATGGGCTGGAATTGTACGAAATCGAATCATCGGACCCTACTTTTTCGAAGGTAATTTAAACGGGGCAACGTACCTTGAGTTTTTAAGGGGGTATCTCGTACCTACTTTACGTAATTTGTTTCCCAGCAGACGTAATCCTGGAGGTTTTGATGAAAGTTTATGGTTTCAACAGGATGGTGCACCTCCACATTATGCTGTAGATGTTAGAAGGTACCTAGATGAAATTTTTACGAACAGGTGGATTGGTAGACGTGGACCCACTGAATGGCCAGCGAGGTCCACCAGATTTAAATCCTTTGGATTATTTTCTGTGGGGCCATCTGAAGAATGTTATTTATAAAACGAAACCAGCAAATATTGCAGATGTACAACAGAAAACTCGAACAGAAATAAACAATATTACGCAAGAAACCATACACAAGGTTCAACAAGAATTTGTACACCGTTTGGGTTACTGTCAAATACAGCAAGGGCTGCAGTTCGAACATTTATAAAGTCATGTATTCCAGCATATTCTGTCCGCTAGACAATAAGTATTTTTGATAATATTGTTAATTTACCTAATAAAGAATGTTACGCGTTACTTTATGAGCACACACAAAACTATTGTATTTTTGTCCACCCTGTACCAATTGGAATTAACATGTGATACATTTTTGGAATCAGCTCAGTTAGAGTAATCCGAAAATTGAGACAAAATGGGGGTGTTCCATTTAAAAAAAAATGACGGTGACGTCATTACTCGAACGTAATTCACCCTGTATATTAGATTATTATTTTAAAATACGGTAAATTAACATAAAAAATCGACTGTTTCAGGATTATTTCTTAAAATACCTTTTAGAAAAATAATTTTTCCATATTTCGGACACTTATATATATATATATATATATATATATATATATATATATATAATATATATATATATATATATATATATATATATATATATATATATATACTTCTGCGGATTTTCTTGGGGTTTCTGGTTCGTGGGAATAAGACAAATTCAGTGATTCATTATTGAATTTTTAATGAATTTTCAATACGTTTCGTTTCGGGGCTCCAAAACTTCTTCAGTTACATTTGTTTTTTCTGAAAAGGGGGGTTATGGTTATGGTATGGTGTACATATAATTTATCATTCTTGGGTGTGGAATGGAAAGTTTTGATTTGAACAGCAATTTACAGAATCCTGGTTATGTCTGTTTCACTGAAATGTATCTCCGGAGCTTTAGTTTGCATTAAAAACAACTACATGTCCTATTTCAGTAACCTCTTTCGACTTTGATAAATAGGTTAATTACAATGATCCTGAAATAATAAAAATAAACATAGAACGGTTTGTATACCGCAACCGAGTGTGAATTCCAATAAATTTACTTTTAGTTTATTTTTTGGTTCGTCTTTAGTGTTGAGTCTCGCAAAACAAGTGCATCATCCTGCAATGTGCAGAGGCCCTGAAGGGGATTCATGTATGTTTATGGGTAAGGCGCAAAAGATTCGAAATGCTTTTGACCTCCATTATTTGAATGATAAGGGAGTCATAACTTGTAGAAATGTCTGGATTACCAGAATATATGCTGCATACACATTCGAGAATTATGAAAACTTTCATTTGATACAGCCCCATTTTCCGAATCTAAATAAATAAAAGCGATAAGACTGGATGCGGATATTTTCAACTATGTCTTTGACGATTTCATCGATTTTGGATGCACTTGTTTCGTTCTTAAAAACTATTGAAGGTTTGATTGAACGTATAATGCGAACCTTTATGAAAAAATAACTGAAGTAAATACAAACAATTCGAGAATAGAAAGTTTTGAGATGATTAAAAATTTAATAAAGAAACGAAATAGTGAAGGGCTCCTTCAAACTGTGGAAAAATATATAAATGATATTCCAAATGAAAAAGTCATAGATATCTAGTATAATCATGTTAGCAAAATTCATGACCCGAACAAAAGGCCAATGTATTCGCAGAAGTGGGAGAGTATATAGCAGATAAGATGTTTGATTCTTTTTTCAGAAGAAATCAATATCTTAGAAAATGTCTTGGATATTACATCTTCCGAACAGAAACAAATTCATTTCCAAATACTAAAAACTTGTGAATTTTGATCGCAGCGCTGAGATCTGCGATCTGCCAAGTAATATGGTTCACAGAACAATAAGCATCATTTATTCGTATAAAGTGGAAAAGAAGTGTGAATCAACATGTTTGTTACTAGAACAAATAATGTCAAATTAAAGAGGAAGCAATGAGTGCTCAATCATCTATAACCGCCCAATTGGCCACAAAAAGTAAAAAAACACCAAAAAAATTTAAAAAAAGGAAATACCCCAAAAAAAAGCAGCAATCGCATATCAACATGAAGAACGTTCATGATTTGTGTTTTAGGTAAGAAAGAGGAAACAAAAAATATAATGTACACCATGCCATAAACAATAACCCCCCCTTTTCAGAAAAAACAAATGTAACTGAAGAAGTTTTGGAGCCCCGAAACGAAACGTATTAAAAATTCATTAAAAATTCAATTATGAATCACTGAATTTGTCTTATTCCCACGAACCAGAAACCCCAAGAAAATCCGCAGAAGAATATTAAACGTAATGGTTCAAGAACCCACACAATCCATATATATATATATATATATATATATATATATATATATATATATATATATATATGTATATATAATAAAAAATTTTTGTCCTTATTTTAGAAAATTATGAAAGATAGGACAGGACAATGTTCTGAGTCATTTAATTTGAATTTACAGGGTGATTAATGTATTTGAGTATAGATAGATGAGTTTTGTTTTTATATTTTTGAATTATATTCGATCAATTGAGTTCAATGATAGAATACTCCTGGTTTGAATGATGAAAATATAGTAAATATAAAATTGTAAGTTATGGGGGCTCTGTCTGGCCATCCAAGGGTACTACTTTTTTCAATCCATCTGTTTGTAGAAATTACGTTAAACTAACTAGATTATTTTATTCGCCTGGTAAGTTAATAATAGCTTATAACAGTTCTAACAATGAGAGCAATTTACACTGAAGTCAAAGATAAAATTCCTTCACCGTCAATGTCAACTGTAATTTATAGTATCCCTTGTCAAAGTTATAATAAACAATATAGAGTGCGGCGTTTTATAGTCCCCCCCCTGTTAACTCTTGAACGGTTCGACGTAGAACACTGAAAAAAAAAAGTTATTGTATGATATCACCGATACTACTTTTGAAATGAAAGACATTGCCTGATAGATGGCGCGGGGGTGCACATCAACTTCAAAATTCTAAATGGCATGGGGGGTCGTGTGGCACATCCTTGAGAAGATAGTTCAATTCTCTTTCCAACCATCTAATTGTTTTCATCATTCCGTTGATTTGTTTCTCCACAATGTGCATTTGAAATGTCAAGCATAAGTGCGGCTTTTTATAGCCCCCTGGTTTGCCGTAAAACAATGAAAAAAAAAGGTATCAAATAATGATACTTTTTGAAATGAGACATACTGATTGCCCGATAGATGGCGCGAGGGGGCCTCAACTTGAGAATTTCAAATAGCATGGGGGGTTATGTGGCTCATCGTTGAAAAGGCAATTCAATTTCCTTTCCAAACATCTGTTTTTTTTATTTCGTTCATATGTTTTTTCACAATATGCATTTGGCAATTACCGCAACTTCCGTATGCTCAGTAATTGATTTCCGGCCAGCTACACTGGCCCTATGAACATTGCCAGTTCTGTTGAATTTTTCAACCAGTTCCTTCAGATACTTTCGAGTTATTGGATGATCAGGGAATTGTTGATTAGAAATTCTCTTTGCTGCATGGTAGTTCAAAATAATACTAATAGAAGTAGAATGGAACTCTCATTGTTACATCAGAAATTCTTAAACATCGACAAAATAATCCAATTCCATAATGGGCATTTCTGGGTTACTTCTTGATTATCAGTTTACTCAATCCGATGAATGATACCCTTTATAATTATGGTCATCAAAAATAAATGAGTATTATTTGGGTAAAAAGTCTTGAAAAAGCTATAAAAGGCTATTGTATTATATTGGTTTGTAAACTCAGTTTAGTGGAAATCATTCAGTGAATTGAGTGTCTTTTGTTCACTTGAATGTGGATTTTCCTCAAACTATCAGCCGCATCCATTCAAAAAATTGGATTACTTTATGGATTCAAAATTTCTACCTGATTAAGCTTTGAAACGAATTCGAAAATGAAAAATCATTTGAGTAATCAATCTTCCTCTATTGACCGTATTCAGTGTTACTTGTCGTGATTGTGATTTCGTAGAACAACCATGGTTGAAACTATAATTGAATTACCTTTTCAACGGTGTGCAACTCGACCTCTATGCCTTTCGAAATTTTCAAGTTATTATGCCTCCAGCGTCCTCTGTCGAGTAATTGTAATTATTCTTCCCCCAAAAAGTAGGTTCGGTCATACTATTAAAAATATTTTTTTTCCCATTGTCTCATATGAAACCGTTCAAAGGGTACCATTCAGATCCGCATTTATGCTTGACATTTCAAATGCAAAATGTGAAAAAACAAATCAACGAAATGATAAAAACAATTATATGGTTGGAAAGAAAATTTAAGTACCTTTTCAACTAGGTGCCACATGACACCCCAGCTCTTTGAAATTTTGAAGTTGATGTAGCCCCCCGCGCCATCTATCGGGCAATCACAATGTCTTTCATTTCAAAAAGTAGTATCGGTGATATCATACAATATCTGTTTTTTTCATTGTTCTATGTCGAACCGTTCAGAAGGTATAGGGGGGGGGGGGCATAAAAAGCCGCAAAGTCACATATCAAGAAATGAAAAAAAAAAGAAGTTGGGAAAAAGAGTTGAATTATCTTTTCAACGATTTGCCACATGATCCCCCATGCTATTTAAAATTTTTAAGGTAATTTCTCCCCCCAGCGCCATCTATCGGGCACATCATAATGTCTTTTATTTCAAAAAGTAGTATCGGTGATATCATACAATACCTTTTTTCATTGTTCTACGTCGAACCGTTCAAAAGTTAACAGGGGGGGGGGGCTATTAAAAACCGCACTGTATAAACTTTAACATGTGATCTGAAATAATCAAAATATACCCAAATTATTTTTCAAATATTTTAAAAACTAACTTTGTTATTATTCCACAAATTTTAATTTGTCATCTATAGCCAGATGAGACATTTTCTCAATCACATTGTCATTCGCAAGTGAAAGTTTGAGTTTTACTGTTATACATCACGCTCTAAAACAGAACATCTTTTTTTTTGCATAGTGAAATTTTTCTGCTAATTAGATCATTATTTTTCGAACCTTAAATGAGGCTTGGCATTGCAAGATATATTTTTCGGATCTAATCTACGTGGCGTGGACTACCTGATTTCAGTAACTTTATCAATCCAACCTTGCCTCCTATTGGTCTTTGCCAATATTTTGGTGGTATTGCCAAAGGTGTTCTTTTAATAGTCTCAATTTACAACGTGAAATACTTCTACCGAAAGTATGTCAAGAACTCACAAATTGCACAGTAATTTATCTAAAATATAATGGTTTTTTAAATTGGCTTCATTAGCTAACATGGTATCTCTTGTATTGTGGGTCTACGACAATTTCCGGTTTGGCGATGAATGCACCATATCACGAATTCCGGTTAGGTAGCTATATGAAAAAAAAAGATGCAAATACCTTGAGATCAAAAACCATCGAGGAGGTGGCCTCACTTGCCCATTCAAAAATGGACATTGATTAAATTAATTATATAATAATATACATTTTCCGGCGACCTCGTTTCGACGAGTCTGTTTAATCTACATGAAATCGATCGTTAATGACCGCTAGTAACCTTCAACTTATCTTTCAATACATAATTGTGATATATGCAACCAAACATACGCCGGAATCGACCATTAATAACCTGTAAATGGTCGATTTGGTCCATTAATATGTAATTGTGGTATAGGCAACTAAACATACACGAATTCGAATATTATTCAAATGTCAAATCATATTACCTTCGCGCTGTCAAATTCATGTATTTTAAAATCCAAATATTGTGTTTCCTCCTAGTTGAAGGAAATGGATATCGAAAATTCCACGATGACCCCTATATTAAAATGGCTATTAATGATCTCGAACATAAACGCGCTCGCTTCGCTCTCGCGTTTAAATATCTTAATCATTAATTGCCATCATTAATACACTAGTTGATTAAATAACTATTATTGTCGCATTTACTGATTGATTCATCACATGTTTTGCCCAAAGGAGAGACATGTAGAGCTGAAATTTAGTGCAGTGTTTCTTTACTTTGGTAGAGAAAGTTAGAATTGATATACTGGAGATAATAGAAGAAATTGAGAGATATATCCCTATTCCCTTGATTTTTTCGAACAAGCAATTGACGAAAAAAATTCGCACGGAACAGTTTGGTATTTGGAAGTAAGAACAAACGTCAGCGAACTCATATTTGTCGATATCGACATGGATATTAGGATATTCCAGTAATCGTTATTTGTGTTTCGACTTACGATATAATTACTGTTTTGAACCGACGAAATTAAAAAAGAGGGGGTTCTCTAGTCGACGCGTTTATTTTTTTTATGTATAACCACGCATAACTTTTTACAGAAGAATCCGATTCTGAAAATCCATCCCTAGGGGTAGCAAAATGGAATATTTCGATCGTTCACCCTCTGAATTTTGGTCCGTTAACCGATTCTATCAGGCATAACTTTGTAGTGGCTTTTTCGATTTGGATTTTTTTTTTTAATAGGTAGGGTATTTCTCATAGTTGATCATATTCCAGTTCAAAATGTAATGAACCACCCCTATGGATAGAAACATAGGGGATGATTTTTCACTTGTGAACATTGGCACACATATGTAGTTGACATTGACAGATCCTCCTACATCCGTCACAATAATTACATTCTATGAAAGGATGGAATTTCATACGAAGTGATGAAATCAACTAACCAGAACTTTCAAAAATAATGTATATCATATAACAGTTAAAGTGGATAATCATATTATTCAAGAGTTAATATTTGAAGTAAGCTAGATAAATAAGTATTTTGGAAGTAATCGAAAATTAAGTAGGTAGTAATTAGTAAATTCAGCTAGAAAAAATTGAAAAATAAAAACTTTTCAACAAAAAATAAAACCGACGAAAAGATTAACTGAAAAGCAAAAAATTAAATAAACCTTCTTAGTCTTAATGATAATTGAGCTCCCGAACTAATGTGACTAACTAATTTTGAGTCGGCGTCAAACAAACTAGCAATTGAATTAGGTAAATCCAAAAATGATTAATTCTTCAGAATAATATATTGTTCTCGATAATTGTTTGTTTGGCGCCGACTCAAAATTACATTAATTTTTGGAGCTCAATTATCATCAAGACCAAGGTTTATTTTATTTTTTGCTTTTCAGTTGATTTTTTCGTCAGTTTAATTTTTTGTTAAAAAGTTTATATTGAACATTATATTCAATTGTAATTTCGGAATAATGTATTTTATTGATGACGCAAAGACGCCAAGACTTGGAATTTGCCAAAAATTTATTTGAACCATTGCATTTCATTATATATATGTTTCTTCGTAGATTTTCGCGGGTATGATATATACCGAGGATAGGTATCAATGTCAACTGGGGTTGACCTGAGTGGGGCGATGGATATTAAGACTCATCATCGATATATCTACTACAATAATTACGGAAGATACAAAGGTGTTTCCATGAGAAGTGAGACAAATTCGGATTTTTCAGCGATTTTTACTAAAGTTGGTGTCCTGATCACGAATCCGTGAGAATTTTCATTTATATATATATATATATATATATATATATATATATATATATATATATATATATATATATATATATATATATATATATATATATATATATATATATATATATATATATATATATATATATATATATAGAAGTTGAGGTTGGACGACTGTCTATATTAATGAAAAAGGGATCTTTATTTTGGGTATGCAGTCGTAGGGATGAAGTGAGTATACTCTTTTTTCTATTCGAGCTTTCGAGACTTTATTGACTCTTCATCAGGAACTCTACAATGATAAATTGGAATGTGTGAGAATTTGTACATTACCTTAAAAAAAATTTTACTTACGAAAGTGAGGTTAACTTCGAGCAAAACTTGTAAATACATGGAAACATATATATGATGAACATACAACTAATGTACAATGTGTGAATAAAAAAAAAATTTATGTAAAAAACACTTATGGATTGTACTGTCAATAATATTTTTTCTAAATTAAAAAACGAAGACCCCATATTAGAACAATCCAATGTAGTCTATTGCATTCCTTGTTCTCAATGTAATAAAAAATATATCGGACAAGCTAAAAGAAAACTCAAAGATAGAATTTGCTCGCATAAAAGTGATATTAAGAACTTTAAAAAAAGTTGCACCCTAGCACAACACACCTAAGAAAAAGATCACAAACCAGATTATGACAATGTCAACATATTAGATCATGAATCCAATTTAAAAAAAAGAACTTTTTTGGAAATGTCTTACATATACAAAGAACCAAATTCAATTAATGCCAAAACTGATATCGATAACCTTAGTATCATTTATTCCTACTTATTGAGTCTCCCTCCACATTCAGATAACACTATTAACCATTTTTCACAATCTCTTCTACAATAATTTTTTGAAGTTGTCACCCTAATTCATGACTATTGACCCAAATCATGAAATTGGCAACACTACCTTTCAAAGATGGTTAATACTTCAATTCCTCATATCAATCATTATTTTAGACAGAAATTTCACTTGATTGTCAACATTGTGTCAAATGAATCTCTTTCCTTAATGTACAATCCATAAGTGTTTTTTACATAAATTTTTTTTATTTACATATTATACATTAGTTGTATGTTCATCATTTATATGTTTCCATGTATTTACAGGTTTTGCTCGAAGTTAACCTCACTTTCGTAAGTAAATTTTTTTTTAAGGTAATGTACAAATTCTCACACATTTCAATTTATTATTGTAGAGTTCCTGATAGAGAGTCAATAAAGTCTCGAAAGCTCGAATAGAAAAAAGAGTGTACTCACTCCATCCCTACGACTGCATACCCAAAATAAAGATCCCTTTTTCATTATATATATATATATATATATATATATATATATATATATTTGCTGGACTAGTTAAGATCAGGCTATGTGTGCTAGTTGGGTAGGCAGCATGCAGGAAGTATACTCTTGTAACACTTATTCCAATATTTCGACAAACTTTACTGTCATCATCAGGGAAAGCTACAATGTTGTTGAAGTACAGTAAACAGTGACAAAACAATGGATTCTAAAAATACTTATAGTGTCTATGAGGTTATGTGCATCAGATGGTATAAAATAGACGTGTACATTAAAAATATATTGAAAAACAATTCGTGAAATGTCAATAGACAGATTTATATATATATATATATATATATATATATATATATATATATATATATATATATATATATATATATATATATATATATATATATATGAAACGATGTATTTTCGACCGTACCATGAGTTGTGGATTAGGTAGTTTTTTTCAGGTTTGCGATCTGTGACAAATGAAACTCATTCGTTTTTGAATCTCAGTATTTCGTCAATGTTTAATGACTCCATCAGAAGGCTAAAAGTAAATAAGAAATGGACATACCACTGTAGTCACACACAAAATTGACAGATTACTTAAATACAAGTTGAAATATATATATATACATATGTTGGACGGCACATTCAGACTGGGAATGCAGAATTATGATGAGAGAGAGAAGAGAGAAAGAAACTCGAGGTAAAAACCCAATTATAAAACAATGATTTCTTTCTTCCTTTTACAATGTGATTAAGAGTGAATTATCAATATGTACAGATACAGGGTGTTAGAAACAACCAAGGAGACAAGGAAATAACAAAACAATACATACCTCAAGGAAAAAAAAGTCTGAATGTGCCGTCCAACATATGTATATATATATATATATATATATATATATATATATATATATATATTTCAACTTGTTTTCAAGTGACTGACTCTATGTTTTGTAAGTAATCTGCCAATTTTTTGTAACAACAGTAGTATGTCCATTATTTTATTTAATTTCAGCCTTCTGATGAAGTCAATACACATTGACGAAATATTGAGATTTAAAAACAAATGAGTTTCATTTGTCACAGACCACAAACTTGAGAAAAACTACCTAATCGTCAATATATATATATATATATATATATATATATATATATATATATATTATATAATTTGCATCACCTGATGTATATCATTCTTCATAATATTAGCAATCTTCATGGAATCTCGCGAAACATAAAAAACGTTGATCTTGAAATCATTATCCAGACCATTAATTTTATAATTGTGCTAATATAGAATTGACCATGAATATGACAAAAAACAATGAAAAGTAAGTAGGTATCATTTATTTCCTTTGGAGACAAATATAGATTTATATAAGAATAGTCAATTGTGTAACTTAACCTAATTTAATCCTAGAGATTAAAAGATTTAACACAAAAAATAAAATGTACCTGAACATTTGGTATGAAACTTGGACAGTAACTCAACCTAACTCAATCCTGAAGCTTAAAAAATTTAACACAACAACACAACATATCTGAACATTCGGTATAAAACTCGGACAGTGAATAAAAACTTTTTTCTAGTAAAAATTCTTGTAGGTCGTTTTTTAACACATTTTTTATGTTTTATTTCACATGTTAAAAATTCGCAGGCCAAGGTGTGAAGGAGCGTTTCAGGTTATTTTATATTTACAGTAAGGCACATGAAAGTTATTTTTTTGTCTAGTTTTTTTTGAATGAATGTTTCTCATTTCTTTGAAAGATTTCTTATTGTTGAAAATATATGCAAAGTTCCATTATCAGAAGACATGCTACAGTAAAAGTACGTAGCTCTCTGAATATTGTTCTACATGTTTCATTTTGTTTCATTCCCGCGATTATTTTTATAAGTTTCTTTTGTGCGATGAATACATCATTGGATAGCGTAGAGTTACCCAAAAACATATACCGTATTTCAAAGTTGATGCTGCCAGGCTATGATATACAAGAAGTAACTGATCTTGCCGCAGAATTGGTCTTAGGGCATATAACCCAATTAATTCAGTTTACCAATGACGGCTTGACAATGACTCCTCCAGCCAAGGTTTTCATCTATCATTATCCCGAGAAATTTTGTTGTTTTCGTATTCTGTATAGCTGAACCACTCAGTTGAATCTCCATTTGAGAACATGTTTTTTATCGGATGTGGAAACGGACTAATTGGATTTTTTTTATATTGAAAAAGAGTTCATTTGTAATGCACCACTCGGAGATATCATTCAGTACACTGTTACATTTGGAAATAAGGGTATCGTCATTTTTATTGGAAATTAATAGAGATGTGCCATCTGCATAAATGGTCAAAAATGCTTCATCTGTTATCGTATCCATTTCGTGAATGTACAACAGGAACAAAATTGGACCTAGTACGGATCCTTGAGGTACCTCTGTGACATGGTACGTAGGTTTAGATTTTTTTTTTATGTGTCCATTCTCCACGGATGTCAGGCTGATATTTTGTTGCCTATTTTCTAAGAAGGAAGCTACCCAGTCACAGGCATTTCCACGAATTCCATACTGATACATTTTTGACAAGAATTTACTATGACTGACACAGTCGAATGCCCTGCTGAGATCGCAAAAAATCCCAGAAGGACACTCGCCTGCGTCGATCATTTCAACTAATTTTCCAATGTATGCTAAAACAGCGGTGTTCGTAGATCTTTTTGAGCGAAAACCATGTTGGGTGTTCGTCAAAATTTTTTCGCTCTCCAAGAAGTCCATGAGGCGGTTCAAAAAACTAATCTCAAAGATTCTTGACATACTTGAGGGTACTGTCACAGGTCTATAATTCTCTATCTCCAGTCTATCCATTTTTTTGTGCAGTGGCACGATCTTTCCCATCTTCAGTGATTGCGGAAACTCTCCTACCCGAAATGAAAGATTAACTAAAAAGGTAATGGGTTCAATCACATATTGTATAGGCTTTTCCAGAAGAAATGCTGGAATTTCATCAAAGCCTGATGATTTTTTATTTTTTAATTTGAGCTTCAGGAAAGAGACAAGCTCAGGTTCGGAAAAAGGCATAAAAAAAATTGTGTTATTAGGATTTTTTGTTGCCACATAAACTTGATTGTGAGAAGCTGGTATTTTTTCTGTTAGGTCACTTGGTGCGTTCACGAAAAAACTGCTTAAAACATTTGCCACCTGAATGGGATTGACAATGATATGACCGTCGTGTAAAATCCTTAATTTTGTTGTTGTTTTTTTTCGATTAGATAACTCATTTATTACTTCCCACGTGGCTTCGCAAGTATCTTGAGAGCTGATTATTTTGTTCTGGTAATACGATTTCTTTGTATTTTTTATGAGGAGTTTGTGTTGCTTTTTTTGAGCTTTGTATTGCTCTGTTAAGATCGAAAAACGCGATTTTAAGATAAAAAGATCCTTTAGTTCTCTGCTTGATATCTTGATTCCGTCCGAAACCCAATTTTTGCTATTTTTATTGTGAATTATAATATTTTTTGAGTGGAAAATATTCGTTAAAATGAAAGAGAAATGTTCTGTGGAAGCTGTCAAATGCTTCGTTTATGTCATTTTCCTTATATAATTCACTCAATTCTGCTCGTTTCAATGCATTAAAGAATAGTGAGAGAGAGTGCTCATTAAAGCTCCTTCTTGTCTGAGGAGTACTGTTGTTCCTAGACTCATTTTTTTCTCCAGATACCTATGGTCAAAAATCTCATTGTCAGGCACACATATTAGAGAATGAGGTATGTTTGTGAAGCAATGGTCGATCACGGTGGATGAATGTGAGGTTACTCTAGTTGGCCAATAAATTTTGGAATGTAAATTGAACCCTTTCATAATATCACTCATTTTACTGAAATTATTTTTGTTAAGTGAATTGCTGGATGAGTCAAGATTGAGATCTCCAGTTAAAATGATATTGATAGCTGGTTTGTAAAGTGACTCTAAAACAGAGACGATGTTTTGAAAAAATACATCTAATTCGCCATCTGGCGACCAATAGCATGTCAATAGAACAGTTCTGATATTCTTCTGGCAAACGGAGAGACCGCATATGTCTATGTGCTTGTCAATGTAGTATTTCTCTGAAAGAAGTTTTTCACAGTTCAAGTCCTTTTTCGAAAAAATGGCAACACCGCCTTTTTGATATAAAGTTCCACAATAGTAACTACTAAGTTGGAAACCTTCTAAGTGTCTGCTCTCCAGCGAGGGCATATCACAATGTGTTTCTGTCAAACAGATAAAATTCAAGTCTAGATCGCTAATTTCAAGTTCCAAGAGGTCGATTGATTTTTGATCAAGGCTTTGCACATTCAGAACATATATGTCAGGATTGAAAATTGTTAGATTATTGGGGTTGCTGCGTTTGTCTTCGAAAAAACTCACTGATACACGCCCCGTCAGGCCATATCTTGGGATTCATGGCGGTTCGGAAGTTGTCATCGTGAATGGTCACTTTGAATGAGGAGTAGATACCAGGATGCCTCGGTGTTATTGATTCGCACCTGGCCTCTTGATACATGCAGTTCTAGGAGTTTTTTGACTCCCTTTATGGAGGTGTCCTTATTATTCCCAACGACAATTTTCCGTCTCCAATTGTTTTCATGGTGTACCTTTCTCCATTCGTCTGTTTTTCCTGCTATTAGATTAGTTGTGGGTGCCGAGATACTACTTCCATTCTCAGTTTTCGTCAAATTAATGATTTCGGAGTATTTTAGCGTCGCCTGTACATTCATGACCTCAGCCGCTACCGTGTCTTTGTTTACTTGAGAGTTCCCTGTTTTTTTGGCTTGTTTTGTTTTCGTTTGCCTGGCTTGACCTTTCTATTTCTTTGTTTATTTGGGAATTCCCTGTTTTTTGGATTGTTTTGTTTTCGTTCGCTCGACTTGACCTTTCCGCTTCTTTATCATTGTCATGCTTCTTTGACACGGCTGTTGACCCTGAATTTATGTTAGCCGTTTTTTCTGGGTATCTCTTGATAAGTGGTCGTTTGGTATCCTTTGCAATACATTAATTTGTTGGTAGAGCAAATCTATCTTTTCACGAAGTTCTTGAATTATTATGTCTCTTTGTTTGAGAATGTAGATCATATGAATATGTACCTTAGTTTCAGTGTCAGCCGATTCTTGGATGGCCGTCGTAAAAATCGTTGTCAGAGTGTTCATTGTTGCGTGTGGCCTTTTCACAACATATCACTTCTGATTTATCTTCGGTGAACTTCACTTTTGCATAGTTAGAACAACTTATATGGAAAACATTTGCACAGTTTCTACACTTTATTCCGTTCACTACTCTTGATTTACAGCGTTTACATGCGGGGGCTGATGAACACCCGTCTGCACTACTCGCCATCTTTGGCTGCTATATGATTCTTCATGACACTTCTCGTAGTTATAAAAATTATTATCATATGAGTAACCTTGTTGATCCCAATTTCGGGACACACAATATACTATTTTCATAACCAATATATTCGGAAACCTATACCGTTGTGGAGCCCTTAAACATTTGTAGAAATGTGGAGCCCCGAATTCGACAACATCTCAATCGCTTTCTTCATGTATATGAATTACATTTTTTGTTATGTCCTGGCGCATGGAGTACTTACACGATTCATATTTGGGGAACAATGTAACTCAGAGAAAATAATGTTTAATTTCAATTTTTTTTTTCATTTAACAAAAATAAACCGAAGGAACATTCTCAAAATATGTCTCGAGTGATAGTGAAAGGATGAAAGTTCATCGACAGTGATCAATATTTTGTAAAATATTCTGCGAGAAATGAATCGAAGGAGGATTTTGTCATATCAATGCATCGGGCGACAGTGTCAAATTTTTTTTTATGCTTCGGACATAAAAATAGATTTGAATCGTGAAATCATCCACATAAAATCAATTTGCTTCCATCTATGTGATTATTGAAAGATATATTCTTGTTATATAATTTTTTACGTTGACTTTTGGCTAATATGTTGAACTTGAAGCATGCTATCTCCTGAAGAATTATTCGCGCGTCCTCTTTTCACCAAAGATTTCATAAATGACAAACGCTAGAATTAAAGCTTATTTCCCCAGTCAAACACTTCGATGAACAATTTCATGGAGGGATATTTTCCTATATTTTCGAAGATATATTTTGGAACTTCAGGACAATAAAAGTAAGAATTATTGAGAGAAACACTCAGAATATAATAAAATGGATGGCACGCTCATATACATCTATGAATACACTTTCGAAGTGATGGTAGCTTTGGGTTCTACCTAAGAAATCAAATTTATAAACATGTCGTTTGAAAAAAAACTATTTTGTTTTCAAAATAGCTTCTGGAACTATTATTCATGGGTAGGTATGATAAAAAGCTCTATTGCATATTTCACAAAATATTTATTTTCATCCTTCTAGTGCATTCAAATGGTTGTACTCAAATGTTTTGCGTTTTTTTCTCCAATAATTTGTTTCAGGCAAATCTGAACATGGTTTTTATAATTCATTTTCAGTATTTCTGTTCCTACCCAGAAAACCATAATTTATTAGTAGCAAAGTTATTTTTTGTCTGATGAGACCATGAATCACTGAACTCTAGTCCCGCCCACTTCAATATTTGATTGTGTCAAGTATGAAATATTTTTTTCTCAAATAACCTCCAAATATAATTAGTCCAGTAACAATGTCGTTTCCATTAAAATATGACTTTCTAATTTTGGTCGGTTTGAATTTATTTCACTATCGGCGAATACTACTTCTAACAGAAAGTTGGCATTGAATCAGAAATTTGCTGCTCCATGTTTGTTATTTCAAGATATTCATCAACAACTTCATATGCAATCCAATTTTGCGAATTAATCCGTGAAAGTCACTTTTTACGTGTTCGCTCATCATAATTATCGAATTTTCAGAGCAAATAAAATATTTTGCCATTAGCCAACCAATGCAATTTTATTTGTTTCATAACCTTTGTAACAATGCAATTATTTTTCGTTTTATAGGAGGCCACGGTACGTTTTCCAATCTGATCAACAACGTCGTGCACGTCATAATGTATTTCTATTATATGGTTGCGGCGATGGGACCAGAGTACCAGAAATATTTATGGTGGAAGAAATATCTAACGACACTTCAATTAGTAAGTATAAAAGGAAACGAAAGACACTCTATCACTGAATGATTTTCACCAAACTGGATTAACAAAACCACGACACGTGTTCCGTTATACAATAGCTTTTTTAAGTTGAGATAATACCAACTCATCAATCACGATGTATCATGTTGAATAGTCATGGTAGGTAGTAGCAGGTATATGAATCCAATTGAGAATATTGAGGATTCTCCAGCAGGTGTTTATTAGGAGTGAGACCAAGTAGAACGGATATTATATCCATTACCTGTTTAATATTTATTAAAACAAATTCAACAAAGGAGAATTATTCAAGTTGATCTGGTTATCAAGCAAATTTTGCGACATTTTGCACTTTCTAGAAGGTCGAGTTTATAACCTTCCTTGTGTCTGTATGTAATATTTCGAAATCGGTAGCAAAACAATGTTTTTCAGTCAGGAGTAGCAGAAGTTTGTTTTTTTTCCATTGACGAAACGGTTTCTATGTTCTGATAATCGTTTATTGAATGTTATGCCTATTTGGCCTATGTAAAAACTTGCACAAGAGTCACAAGTTATTTAAGATACTGCAGATTCATCAAATTTCTCAATTTTATCTTCATTGTTCTTGACAAATAAACTTAAACATCATTATCTGTTCTATATGCGATATTTATGTTAATCTTACGCAAACATGTAGAATTTTTTTCGGTAGGATGGCCTAAATATGTAATTACTTTGAAATTACATATTTAGGCCATTATGTTTTTTGTTTTGACTAGGAAACACTTCCATATAGTTTTAAAAAAAAAATTCAGATCGAGTTCATCAGGAGATATTGTGATTCCGTAGTTTAAAAAATAGTTACGGACTCATTGATAAAATCAAGACTATACAACTTCCAGGCAACTCCAAACTTATCTCCTTTCATGGCCAAAATTCATTTCCACCAGAAGAAACTATCACTTTGGTTGATAATCTTCCGGTTAGGAATAATGTGAATCCAATTATTAAACAAGATATATTAGACTTGCTCACAGTTGATTCATCAGAAGAAATGGAATCAAATAGGAGAAATAACACGGTCTTTACAAATCAACAGCGAGAGATGGAAAACCATAATTAATACCTCAACTGAACCCTTTACAGAATTAGAGGAGTCCCTGCTCGAAAAGGCATTGAACTTTGCAGTTGCACGAAAAACAATATCGATCGTAGACATTGTAAGCTCTGTAGAGTCAACCAGTAGCAGAATGGATCCTATCCAGGCGGAAGAGTTCAGATGGAAAGTGAAAGAGACACTCGACCACCAGCTCCCGGAACTACAAGTTATCGAAATACCTCCTACCGATTTTATAACCACTACAAAGAAATAGCAGTCCATACGTCAGGAATTCCAACATCATCAAATATATTGAACTTGGACCAGAAGATCGCTTAATCGGCTTCGAAGTGGAGAGCCTTCGCACCAATATATTTTTGAGGAATCCCTTAGCATCATCAAAATAAAATTCGAAGAGGATAACCAGCTTTATGAGAGGACTGACCTTTCCATCCAAGAAATGTTGGAATGATTTCATTGCTACCTACACAACTCATATTTCCTAGAAAAGGATCGATTCTTCTCTCAAGTCGACGGACTCCCAAAAGAATCTTTTTTTTCTCCACTTATCGCCAACATATACATGGAGTGGCTCGTAGAATTGGCTATACGGTAGGCGGAACACAAACCAAAGCTGTGGTTGAGGTACGTGGATGACACTTTCATTATATGGAATCACAGAGATAAACATCTCCAGGAGACCTCTTAACATTTCGTTGGCGAGAGTGCGAAATACTCACTTCCCATACAGCACAGTTGTGGCTTTTGCTTTTGCTCCAGGACTTGTGAGATGAATATTCTCCTGCTCTTGAATGACTGGCTTAGTCCAGATCTGGTATACCAGGTAGAGAAAGAACAACGTGTTCATCCATGGCATAATTGGGGTAAGACTCGTGATCAGCCACGGTTTCATCCTTCACGGAATTCCAATAATGGTCCAGATACCTTCTTGGGCTTCGAAATTTTCGAAAAACCATTTTGCCTCGAAATTTTACTGAGTGTGATTGGGGGTCTACCTGATTAAACCCCGAAAGCTAAGCCACTCGTAGTAGAAATACTTAGTAACAACTTAACGCGAGTAGCAGTTAAATCATGGAGTTATTATTCATTGAAACCATAACATAAACAATCAACGAGATCAACAATGTTATTGAAATTGAATTATCGGGGGTTGGACAGTCTCGTTATCTGAACCGATTACCTAATCAGCCAAAGTACAGTTTGATGTTTATATGGAATGTTCTCGTAACTGCAAATTGACAATGAATGCCAAAATACTTCAAAGGCTGAATACATGGTTTCAACTCAATAATAATCCAATATGGAAATGTTATTGCGGATGGAAAGCTCCATTGCCTTACCTTTCCTTGATGTGAACGTTGAGAGAATAGGCAATGTCATCCGCACCTCTATCCATAGAAAAAAGACACATACGGGACAGTTTCTCAACTACAGCTCCAACCATCTGAGTTCGACAAAGAGAGGGATCGTGAGAACATTGGTAGAGAGAGCATATATGCAACGACGAGGAGTCACTAGATGCCGAATTAAACCACATCAGAGATAACCTCCGGCGAAATGGATACCCCAAGAAACTCCTAGGAGAAGTATTGAAATGACTCCAGAGACCGAAGACATCTTAAGAGCAACAACCAAGCACAGTGATCTGCCCTCCGTATATCAGAGGTGTCTCTGAGGAGATCAGAAGAATCGAAACAAGTTCAACATCAAGAGGTAAACTCAAGAGGTAAACTGGAAAAAAGCTCATCAAGTTACGGTAGAAATGTTTCGGAGAACAATATCAATAACTTCAAACTCTATCTAGAAAATGAATTATGGGAAAATGTCTACAATTTAACCTGTCCAAACAAAGCTTACGAAATGTTCCATAATTTAGTTCACCATTATTTTGAAGTATCGTTTCCTCTGAAATGTTTTCGCAAACAAACAAAGTATTTCAACCCAAGCATAGTAACACCAGAAATTCGAGAATCAAAAAGCCTAGTATCTCTATACTCGGACTGTGCCAGAGTTGATGAAAGATACGTAGACATAAGTAGGCAAGTAACGCAAAGGTACAGAAAAAAACTCAAAGACAGTTACAAACAGGATATTGACTATAGAATAGCCAACTCGAAAAATTGATCAAAAACTATGTGGCAAACTCTTAATCAAATTCAGAAAAAAGTAAAAAATCTCGATAATATTATAATTAATGAAGGTGGTGAAAGTGTCCCTGAAATTGACATGGCTAACAACATCAACAAATTTTTTTTCGGATGCTGTCAAGCAAGAAGTTGTTGAGAAGTTATTGAGTTTTTTGGAAAATTACATACAAATCTGCCAAAACTCTATTTTTCTGCACCCTATAACTGGGCATGACGTTCTAGATCTCTGAAGAATTCCAACGCATGTGGTCATGACGGAATCTCAAATAATATTTTGAAAAAATGTGTTTTTTAACTAGGTGAACCCTTGACATACATCATGAATCTATCGCTGGAATGTGGAATTTTTCCTGAAAAATTAAACGCTGCACTCGTTACACCAATTTAAAAAAAAGGGGGATTCTAATCTGTACGAGAACTACAGAGGAATAAGTTTACCTCCAAGCTTTTCAAAATTTTTCGAATTGAATAACAAGAAGCAGTTGATATCCTTTTTTTCTGCTAATGAACTGCTTTCTCCAAACCAGCATGGCTTCTCGCAAAACAAAAGTACTGAAACTGCACTGTATGACTTCCATGAACACGTCATAAATGCTCTCAATGGCAAACTCAGTGGATTGTTCATAGACTTTTCCAGAGCTTTCGATAACGTAAATCACACGCTCCTACTCCAAAAAATGAAACGATATGGCGTGAGAGGTACTGCCTTGAAACCGATGAAATCATATCTACAGGGCTAGGACCCAGAAAGCAGTGATTCGAAAAACAATCAGTCAGTCAGTAACCATTGAGCAGGGAGATCCTCAAGGCTCAATACTTTGTCCCTTATTTTTCCTTATATATGCCAATGACCTGATGAAATTCTTGAATATTCTCACAGGAATACATGTAGTTGCTTACGCGGATGACACCAATTTCCTCATAAAGGACAAGAATGCTATAGCTCTGGCAGAAACAACTCAGGATATATATGAGCGGGTAGTAACATTGGCAAATAAAAACCATTTGATACTAGATATATCGAAAACAACATTAATTAAGTTCTCACTGAATAATGTTCATGAGAACTTCAGCATTTATGGAAACGAGGAGTTGCACATCGAATCTTGCTCAACAACAGAAATGTATTGATACCCCACATACACCGAACTACCATATACCAAAAAAGCCATATTTTCCTAGCCCCAAAACTGTACAATAAGCTTGATGAATCGATGAAAAACTCGTCAAATGTTAATATTTTCAAATCCAGGCTGAAAGTTGCTCTCATCGAAAAGAATTGCTACACCCTCGAGGAATTTTTAGGTTAGGTGTTTTCTCCTCCCTTTTGTACCACTTTCTGGTTACTAGAATTTTTCAATTTCAACCTGACCATGAATTTTCAATTTTTACTGTGAAATCTAATTCTAACTGTTAAGTGTGTGTGCTATTATTTTATGGATTTAAAGTGTTTTGTTACCTTTTGACTAGTATCCTTACATGTTTTTAACTTTTTCATTCAAATCCTACAAAATATATAGGTAAATGTGTCTGAATTGATTAGTATATATAAATAAGAAGAATTTTGTATGTAGACAACTCCACAAGACGTTTTCCTTGCTACTGTACTGATGGAATTATCCGCTGTCATGTACTTTAACGAGTGAAATAAACAAATTATTATCATTATTATTTCAGTCAAATAAACCAATTTATTTCATTGAAAACAATTATGTTTGAGTGAAATGAATATTACTGGAACCATGTATCGAAATCCTACATTCAATCAAATAATTGCATTGCATTGAATAATTTCCAAGATCGAAATTGAATCAAACCTATTATTTTAGTGAAATGAACCAATTTATCTTATTCGAAACAATGATGTTTGAGTGAAATGAATATAACTAAAACCAAGTAGTTTTATTTCAAATAAATCGAAATACTACATTTAAACATTCCTTTTTTGCTGTGTAGTATTATATCCACTCGAAAAAGCTATTGTATGGCGAAACAAGTGTCGTGGTTTTGTGAACCCAGTTTAGTGAAAATCATTCAGTGAAGTGAGTGTCTTTTGTTTACTCACATATATCCATGTTCATATCACAAATATACGCTAAATAAATTATTCAAAGTCAAGTATCACAAAAATCTATTTTACGCTCTCGTTTTCCATTATTTGTACCTTCATTTTAATTACTAAATCTACAAATACTGATTTTTCATCGTCTCTACGAAAATAGCACTAGGAATTTACGTAGGGAAAAGAGTTTTTCATACACGCTTTATTGGCTTCCCCTCCATGTATGTAACGGAATATTTGAAATTAATTTTCCCCCATTTCTAGACGTCCGAATTAGTTGAAATTTTGCACACGTATAAGGAACCGATGACAATTTCGAAAAAAACGACCCTCTCTATTGACATTTTTTGATAATATCCTCATTTTCAGCTACAATTCACACTGGTGTTTATCCACTCAGCCCAGCTGCTTTGGACTGACTGCGGATACCCCAAACTCATAGGCGCTTTTCTGCTACTCCACTCCACCATCTTCTTCGGCCTGTTCACGCATTTCTACTACCAAACGTACAAACCGAAAGCGAAGGTCGTCAAAGTGGAATAGCTCTCTTAGTACATAGTTAGGATTTTCAAAGATAGTTATATTTATTTTTGTGAATTGTAGCGTTTTTGAGCCAAGTTTTCTTCCGAAAAAAAAAACGATAGAAATTTGGCGGGAGGAAACTGAATAGAAGGGTAGATATTTTGGGAATTGAGATTGAGAAAAAAAAAAGCAGGGAAGAAAAAAGTTCAGTCACTTTTCTATGCTTAGCTTTTTCAAGCGGTTTATGAAACGTTCAATTACCTATAAGAAAAGTGGCATATCATTACTGCAATGGAATGAAGATAGAATGAATACTATCTTCAAACGCAATCAAGCAAGTTTTTATCAAAATCTTCATTAATTTGTCTCACACGAGCCTAGCCACTCATCTCATTGGAACAAACAAGTAATACACATTCCAACCAAATCCAAATAATAGCACAAGTATTACAATTTCCCAAAATTTGTAATCAGACTCTTCAAATTTGCGATTTGCGTAGTTTCAGAAGACAAATTTGGCGCCCAACGTGGGGCTTGTGATGTTGCTTGATGGAAGACATCACGAATTTTGGATTCCTCAAAAGTTTCGCACAAATGAATTTCGATATATCGCAACCAAAAGAATTTGGTATCTTTCTCCACAACTAACTTTGATTGGTTGTTCTATTTTCAATATCATGATCTTATCTCGTATACCTTGGAATAAATAATAATTATAAGGCACACTTACTACTTAGCTTCTGCATCTGGAAATAATGACAGAATTGTATTAAAAAAATCAAGATTTTTATCAGCATATCGAAGTGTTTTTTCCGATGGTGTTCTTTCAGTTACAACCAATAATAAAGACCAACAAATCAGGTACTTTAATTCTGAGCACGTGATAGCTGTTGGAGGGATTGATTTGGCTGTGACTACTATGCCGATGTTCGGGAAGGAAAAGTCTAAATCTCAAAACTCAATGAACGAATCTTCACAGGGCATATCAATATGAATGCACATAGGGAACCATTATAATTTTTTGATAGTGCAAAATATACTGAGTAATATAGCTATTATTTTCGACAATTGCGTTTATGCTCATACGTATATTTTATCTCAATTAGGAAGGAATTCCATTTAAAAATAGCTCATTGACATGAAATGGGTCCCTACTAATTTTATGAGCCTTGGAATTCAATTAGGTGCAATTCATAGATAATTGAAAAATATGCATTTGTTTGGACAAATTTTTTCATATATATAAATTGCAACAATGTGTTTCGAGAAAAAGCCTGAAAAGTTGCTTACTGGAACCAATAAGAAATCAACTCAATTTAATATTGAATGTTATAGAGAAATTTTAAAATTTTCAAAAATTGAACAATCGTCAGAGCTTCTCTCAATCCCAAAATATTTTATCTTGAAATGTTAGCGCTTAATCTGTGATTTCAGATTTTTTGGATTGAAGCTTGGCTTGAAATGCTCATGAGTGTCATATTTACGGAGTACGTTTTGAGATTTTTTGAAACCAATCAAACATACATGTTTGATTTTACTGATATCTACCATCAAAATCTCGGTCGTACTGTATATGGTATGAATAAGAAAATGTAAATATTACCAAAATACTCATTCGTACCCGACATTTGATCCATTCTTCAGTAACAAAAATGTATATTTTCATGAGATTGAATCGAGTGGCAATTTGGAATAATTTCATCATGCTTGAATATAATATGAATATATGATATATATATATTATTATTTATATATATATATATATATATATATATATATATATATATATATATATATACATTCTTCAATATCTTGAATAAAGGTCTGATTCAGTCAATTCGTCAATTGCTGACTAGTTAGATACAAAACTAGCGATATTGGGGTAAGCAGCAATGAAAAAGTAAACTCTTTAAGCTTTCGGAAATGTTTATTTCCATCATCAGGAAGACTACAATAGATGAAAGAAACCAATAGTAATACATATTCGAGTGCGAAACATAATGCTACTCACAACTTTGTTGAGGTTGGTTTCAATGATGTTGAACATATTCATCTAACATAGTGATACAAAAGAAACAAACGTAGATGAAGGATTGAAACAAAGTTCAAAGTTACTACAACCACTTAGCATTGTTTAAAATCATATAAATATAAATGTGTACTCTATGTGGTGTGAGAAATGAAACTGACAGGTCAGGAATAAATCCCGCAATATTATTTAAGCCAACGACACCTGACGCGTGTCACTTGGAAAAAGTTAGTTAGATTAGTACCAACATATCAAATAATAGTTATTTTCAACATTACCGCCATATAACATCAGTTGGTACTAATCTAACATTTGGCACCATGCAATTAATTTTATTACTACGATTATTAATATACGGCCCACAGAAATAACAATGGACCAAATACCTTTATTTGCTCTGTAACTATTTCCAACTGACACCCGTCAGGTGTCGTTGGCTTAAATATAATTGCGAAATTTATTCCTAACCTATCAGTTTCTCTTGTCACACCACGAAGGGTACACATTTATATTTATATAATTTTAAACGATGCTAACGTGGTTGTAGTAACTTCGTTTTATTCCTTGATCTACGTTTTTTCTTTTGTATCACTATGTTGGATGAATATGTTCAACATCATTGACACCAACCTCAACAAAGTTGTAAGTAGCACAATGTTTCGCACTTGAATATGTATTACTATTGGTTTTTTCATTTATTGTAGTCTCCCTGATGATGGAAATAAACATGTCCGAAATATTGAATATATATATATATATTTATATATATAATTCCAGTTGCTGATTGAATCAATCTGAATACATTCAAATATTAAAGGAAACATTCAAATATTAAGAACTGAATTTTTCCAAATGGCCAACTCCGATTGTATTTTCGTATTTTCGCGATTGAATTATCGTATTTTCGCCATTGAATTCAAATTAGTAAATTTCTGTATAGTAGAATAAGTTCAAATCAATCGAAAAGTGTGACATTAGTTAATGTTAATCAGTATTTAGGAGTTGTCATTGGATTTCACCCCCGACATGTATATCCATAGTTTTAATAATATTTTAACCTAGTCATAGAATTCTGTATTAAAACAGATGTAATTTCTCCAGAGTCCCACATGATGATTATTTCAGTATGCGGTGATTGGCAGGAAGTTGTATGACAAAAAGACTCATTTATAATTTTTCAGGCAAAGCTTGACTTGATGTACAAACCTAATTTTTTTTTTGAAATGCTTCTCCTGGGGTTTTGCACATTCCCGGAAAAATAGTGTTTATAAGTTTATTTCATCCCAATGTCTGACTGTCCCTGTATCTTGTTATCCCAACTGATGAGGCTAATTTTCAAGCGTATAAAGTTAGATTGGTATATTGTTTGGGACAATTTCATCGGATTTACGTTACCGCAACATCCAAATTCTCCATTCCCCCAGTAAATAAAAAAACATCACCGACTGAACCTGGTCTATGGCTAGTGAATATTTGTTCGTTTTCAATATTTTAAAATATTGTTTTATGAAAAATTCAATCGCACAGTGTGAAGCAATCAGCCATTAAGAGAGTTTCAAGAATCCTAGAACAAATCACATTACATCAAGAATGGGTTTTAACACTCCCTTGATTTCATATGCTTCTCAGGGTAGGTATATGATATTTGAGATAACGTGTGGTAGTTGAAAACGTATATTTTGGAAGATTATCCGAAAGAGCTTGAGTTTTCAACCTAGTTATTTATCGGAATTCGAAAACTATTCAAAAGTGGCGTAGATACTTTCGATTTTTCAATTCAATAAAGATGTCCTTGAAAAACGAACTCAAATCATTTCAGTACAAAAAACAGTTTCGAGAGTTATCAGAAGAGTCTTAATTTTTTATATTGCCAAAATATATGCATTCAACCATCATCACGATAGTCCAAATCTCAAACGGGGCATACACGGAAAAAGGGATTTGTTAATTCAACCAAATTTATCTGGTCACTCTCATTGGATTGACCCGACTTAATAAAATTCATTGATGGAATCATTATATTGCGGTGACAAAATGGATTTCTCAATGCAATGCTAACATTTCTTTGATTTGAATATATGTTCATCTATTGAAACAATCTCCAACTTGAAAAGGGAAACATTCTCAATTAATTTAAAAAGATTTTACTGTGAATTGAAATATCCACGATAAAAATTAAGTTATTTTTTGTGAATGTCTAACAGAAAACAACTAATTTCCCGGCTCAACCACGCTGGACATTGAACTACATCTGATAGATATTCTGAAACCCTAACTCAAAAGAACAAATCTGAAATTGAAAAGTTGCATTTTCATTCAGTTAGTTATTTGATTTCCTATTTCAGTCTTAATCAAGAACTCATCTATATGAGTAGTTGTTTTCTGTTAGACATTCACAAAAAAAAACCTTCATTTTTATCGTCGATATTTCAATTCACAGAAAAATATTTCTATTCAATATTCAATTGAGAATGTTTCCCTTTTCAACATGAATACCCAACAAGAGGTTATCTTGACGATGGAAGATAGTGACTAGAGTTTATCTTTCAGTCGCAGATGATTCCACATCTGATTTAATGAACATCCTGTTTCTTATTTTCAAATCTCCAACTCATATTGAATGAAAATTTATTTCAACACAAATATAATTTTTATCTGAATCAAACAACGAAAATAGAGTAATTCAAATAGAAGAATATTATATTGTTTGAATTATACGCGCTAGATGGCGCAGCGTTCGCACAACTGATCCTAACTTAGATAATGTTACGGAATAGCAATGCCAACTTATCATCGTTGCGACGTCTGGACTTAAATGTCTGGTGTATGCTCTCATGCTGGGTTGCCATATTTGTCAATTCAGTGGATTAAAAATGATTACTCATTTGAACAAATATTCTTAGTGTAAAAATCAGCTTATTTTGTTGAATTGACATTTTACTGAATTCATCAATTCGACATAAATACTTGTTTGAATGAAAATTTTTGTAGATCTGATTATTCGATTCAACAGAATAATAACATGGTTGAAACAACATTTCTGCCAAAACGAGTTATCAATAGAGTTGTCCGAATAAAATATTTTGTCGTGCGTATGCAACACTTCTATTTGTTTGATTCAAATAAATTTAATTTGATTCAACAATTTGTTTTTTCCTGTATACTATATTTAGTGAACAACTGGTATATTCATACAACCGTGCAATAACGTAGTTATTAGCCAAAAAATATTTAAAATTTTTATACATTTCTAGTTAATTTATTCCTTGTAATGAGTATAATTATCCAATTGAATGGAATTTGTAGTATCATCTGTTATACATATGAAATGGAAGTAGACACACCACTTTCAAATTTGACACTTTATGTTATCTCGAGCATGAAAACAAAAATCCCAAACTCATACTTAGGACAAACTAACAGACTACTGACAAGCCGAATTTGCGTACATCAAATGTCTTTCCAACATTTTCAGACAGTTTCTCAGTACAGAATAGATTGCTATTGAGAGAACCAGGAATTTTTCTCCAAAATTATATTATATGTAATTCAAAGAGAAATCAGAAAACTATACATGAAATCAATCAATAGCATGTTGATTGATATTTCACTATTCATTCTTTGAGTCACTATTCGTTCTTTGAGTTACACAATAAAATGTATTTCATATCGGACCAATATGTAATGCTTTCATGGTGTGAATCTGATATCCATAGTTTACTATTAGCAATTGAACTGTGGAATTCATTTCGTTCCCAGTGGAATATTTTCTTTTAATTAATTTCTTCCTATCATTTGCACAATGCTCTAGGTGTTGGCTAACTGAAATTCATATCGTTTTGGAAACTATTCAGCGGTATATCAACATTTTCCATAACCACATGGACTGCATATGGTTATGGAATAATTATTGTGGAAGATGGATAGATTAGGATGTTGCGAAGGGGTTTCGTGGTAGGTGGTATAATCATATTGTATTTTAGTTTAATTTATAAAACATTATACGCTTGTTGTTGTTGAAAGAAAATTATGTACAATGGGCTGCAGTTTTTCTGGTATGAACTCAAAGAATTGTTGTGTTTCAGATTTTCCAATATTCAAAATGTAGCTAGAATATCTTCATGTTACCCAGAAAAATTCGCCTCCCCGACAGAAACAGGAAATATCCTACCATTTGTTATATTTACTGTAGAAAATTGTTCAATGTACATATCGACATCAATAAACCCACACAATGATTACCAAAATATTTTTGTCTGCGTCGTACATTTCCCGAAAAATTGGATCATACTTTTCAATTATATAATGTAAGTAGTTAATCAATAAAAAAAGATAGATTTTCCATTGTATTTGATGAATACTGAGAGTATAATCTTGCAATAAGATAAAGGTTATATGAAGTAGATGTTAGAAACCATGTATCTATTTGCTCAATATTTTATATATTATCCGACAAATAAAATTCTTAAAAAATTATGTAACACTTCAATCGCTCCATCACTTCCATAACATTTTCGAAAATTTTATACCACGTGTTTAAACCAATCATAAGCTTCAATTTGACAATATCACTATGACAAAGCAAAAATTTTAGAAAATAAGTGGAAATTTCCCTCGTTTGACAGAAAGTACATATGTATTTTATGATTTGACGGTTACATTGATTGTTACATTATTGATTCTCTATGGAACACAAACCACATTTTGACGTCTCAGTAATCTGTTATTGTCAGTTAGTCACTGAATACATTATTGAATTGATTGGCTTGACAATAGAAATGAGTTATTTTACAGAGATTTGGGTCAATATTTCATCCAACCTAGGTTCAAATGCCAATGTAATCAATAATGTATTCTCTCACAATTTAATTAATAACGAAACAAAATCTAAAAAAAGAAATCTCATAATGGCTGTTCGGAATGTCCACCACCAACATGAGAACATTTTCGAACTCGTTTCGTGGTATTTCGAATAGCATTGTTCAATTGTTGAGACGTTATACTTTGAATGGCTTGTCTAACTCGTAATTCTAGGTCATCGCAGGTTGTTGGGTATGTTTTGTAAAATAATTTTTCCAAGTGACCCCAAATAAAATAATCTAAAGGGGTTAAGGACCATGTGTTCCGATCCACATTTCCCCAAATCGAAGGTAATCCGTCACTATCCTACTATTGTGCGGAGGTGCACCGTCATGCTGAAAAAACAATCATTTTTCCAGATTTAGCGGTAAATCTTCTGAATAATCTTCAATTTCTTTTCGGATAAAAATTAGGTATCTACTCCAAATACTCCTAGCCATACATTAAACCCAAAACGGTTTTAGAAATATCCCCTGCCTCAATAAATGCTGATTCTCTTTCGTCCAATTTCGAGTATTTTGACGAAACCAAAAAGGAGGATTTTTTTAAATTTTTTCTTTATGTATGATCACTCATAACTTTTTATTGAGACGTCCGATTCCGATAACTCTTCCTTCAGTGGATAGGGTGTACTGCGAAGTTGGTCCCATTTGAATTTAAAAGATGAAATACACCCCTAAGGGTAGCAAAATCAAGGATATTGATCACTCACCCTCTGAATTCTGGTCCGTTAACCGATTCTATCACCTATAACTTTGTACTGGGATCTTCGATTCGGATGATTCCTCTTTTAACAGATGAATTATACCTCATAGTTGATCATATTTAGATTTCAAATGGAAATATCCACCCTTACGGGTAGAAAAATAGGGGATAATTGATTTTTTACTTGTGAACATTGGCACACATATGTAGTTGACAATGACAGATCGCTAGTGTCATTATCACAATCAATATATTATATGCGAGGATGGAATGATATACAAAGTAATGAAATAAACCAACCAGAACAACAAGAATAATTTATATTACAACAAATAGTAAAATAAGATAATCATATTATTTAACTGGTAATAGATGAAGTAAGGTGGGTAAGTAAGTATTTTGGAAGTAATAAATAAACAAGCAGTTAGTAATTAGTAGATTTCAGCCACAAAAAATTGAAAAATAAAAACTTTTTAACAAAAAATTAAACCGATGAAATACGGAACTGGAATGTAAAAAATAAAACTTCTTAGTCTCAATAACTAAGCTCCTATACTAATTAAGTAACTAATTTTGAGTCGGCGCCAAACAAACAATCAACGAAGATCATTGAATTACTTCAAAAAACTTATCAGAATGTCACCGCCCAACTCGATGCCATCATTTTACGCCTTACCTCATTCATTTGCTTGTTTGTTTGGCGCCGACTCAAAATTAGTTACTTACATTAGTTTAGGAGCTTAGTTATTGAGACTGACAAGGTTTATTTTATTTTTTACTTTCCAGTTCCGTATTTCGTCGGTTTAATTTTTTGTTAAAAAGTTTTTATGTGTATTTCTACAAGAGACTGATAGATGTACATGACTGGAAGAGTCATAATATGTAGGCTTGGGAATAGAGGTCTACAAGAGTCCTTATAATTTGCATTTGCAACTATCCTGATTGCCCGTTTCTGCATCAGGAAAACCCGATTTGAGGAAGGGGAGTGGCTCCATAGATATGTACCATATGATAGGTGAGGATGAAAAAGCGCGAAATAGGCTGTGCGTAGTACCCTAGGACTTATGTAAGAGCTGATTTGCCTTAATAGAAAAGTTTGTGTCGACAATTTTCTACACAGCACTTTGGTATGATTTGACCATTTCAAGGATTGATCAATATGCATGCCAAGGAGTTCAACTGATTTCTCATGAATAACAATATTTGTTGTTGAGAAAATAATAGATTCCGTTTTGTTTCCGTTACACTTCAGAGTATTAGTTAGGAGCCACTGCTGGATTGCGGGAAAGATCTGACCGATTCTTGATTCAAATCGTTCAGATCACTGTCTGTGTGATGAAAAGTTGCATCGTCAGCAAACATTATGCAGTTGATAAATTTCATATGATCAAATATATCATTTATGTAGATAATAAATAGAAGTGGATCTAATACAGAACCCTGCGGTACCCCATGCGCGATTTGAGCAGTGTATGAATTTTCATTATTGAAGTATACCGACATGTATCTATTTGATGAGTAGGATTTGAAAAAGTCTGAGGCTACTCCTCGGATACTATAGTGTTTCAGCTCATCAAATAGTACTTGATGCGAGATGCAGTCAAAAGCTTTGCTTAGATCTACTAGTGTTGCACATGTGTGATTTACGTTTTCAAAACCTCAAAATACCTATTTTTGACAATATATTCAATTATTTTACCTAGTATTGGTATGATAGAAATTGAAGTTTCCAGGTGAGTCAGTGTCACCACTCTTGTAAATAGGTACAACTTTGGAATATTTGAAAATATCCGGGAAAAGTCCTTGAAGGTAACACATATTGCAAAGCTCAGTAAGTGGTTCGGCAATTTTGGTTTTGATTTCCTTGATTATTGTACTGTTTAGATCAAACATGTCAAAAGTATTTGTGTTTTTAAGTCATTTATAACTTCGAAAATTTCATTTGGGGTAGTGGGTAGAAAGAAAAACGAAGAGTCTGTTCTAGGAAGACTTTTCGAAAAGTCATTAGCGGAAACAGTAGTAATGGGTATACTATCAATAATGACCTTCGCAACAGTAGAAAAATATGAAACCAAATCATCAGCTGAAATATTGCTGAATTTTGGTGCATTTGTGTTAATCCCCGTTCTCTGTTTATCAGTTTCCAAGTATCTCTATATTTATTTTCGGAGTTTATTATATAATTGTCATAGGCATTTCTTTTAGCCTCGATCAGGGCCTTTCTGTATGATTTATTATAATTTTTAATAATATTCTTGTCATCAATCGAATTTGATGATTCACTGATGATTTTTAAAATTGTAAGATAATTTCTCATGAATTTAAGATGGGGTCGTTGAAAAAACTTTACCACTAGTTTTGAGTGATTTTTTTTTTTAGAGGAGAGTGTTTGTCATTATATTGACCTAAAGGTATTCGGATAGTAATCTAACATTTTCTTTGTCATCGGCTGTCATTACAGTTTGCCAGTTTGTAATATCGAAGTCATATTTAAAATTATATAAATGCATAAGTTTTGTATGGAGTTTTTTCGGAAAAAGCAACCATACCAATGTAGCAACAGATTGGTGATACTTTCAACATAAGGTATCTTCCGAGTTTGTCGAGCGGTTTGCGGAGGCAGATTTAAGGGGCCTACAGATGTACCAACTTATCGGACCCGATATCGGGGGGTCCACGTCGGGACTGATCGGATCAACTGTACACACGTTCCAATTTTAATCTTTCGATCAAGTGCTATTAGTTACTAGTTATACGTGAACCGACATTAATGGCTCCTGCTCTGTCGAAAAATAAAATAAGTGGGATTGATCTAACTGCGGTTGGGTCCCAAAGTTCGTTGTTTCCAATATTCAACTAATGCAATCATTGCACTATTATCACTTAATGAGCTTACACACGTTTCTTGAATGTCATCAATTTCCATGTCGTTAGCTCAATAACACAAACAGTTGCACGAAAAACGAGAAGAAATAAGTTAAGTGAAATAAAGAGGGAAAGGAAATCGTGTCCCGACAGGTCAAACACGTGCCAACCAAAAGGGAGAACAGATGGGGGATCAAGTCGATCTACTTGGTTGGGAGGTCCGGGCCACCCGGCAACCCGATAACGGGACGTCACGATTTCGAGTCCCGACGTCGCACAGTGGTCCAAATCCCAAATCGCTGGCCAAAAATAAAAAAATAAAGTTTATATTTAAGGAATTCCAACTGTTGGGCTAGGTAGATGGGCATTTTCCACGTCCCTTCCAGGGTCGGGAAGTGGCAGGTGTTATATATAGCCGTTGAGATACCATTCTGGCCGGAACGCTCGAGCAGGTAGCATCGGTCGTGCGATATGGTCTAAAATTTATGTTGTGTTTGGAGTGGAATAACTTGTAGTATAATTGAGCAACTTGAATTATTCAAAATGGAATCTTCTCTAGGAATTGAGTACATTCATTATATATATCATTGGGACTTTCCATACCGTGTGTAACAGGATCATGGTACACCCCTCGTATCTCCTTTAGTTTTGGAGGTATTCGATTGAAATTTGAGATATTCCATATACATAATAAGCGGCACTTTTCGACCTACAAATAATTTTTTTTTTCACTTCCGGTTTTGCCGGAAGTGATACCAACTTTTGATTTTTAAATGGAACACCCTGTATATTATTACATTTCTGAAATCTGCATGATTTTCTGTATCCAATGATACCACATAAGTGACATTTCAAACGTCAATATTTTTGATAATTGAATTTTTAGTTTTCCATTTAAGTGTGCCATGATGGTTCCGATGTATTCCAATTCACCCGTCTAATGCTAGAAAAATCGAAATCCCGTCAAAAATACTAAATTGCGTTTTTTATGAGCAAATGGAACCATATTGGTACCGTGGTACCATTTATTAGTACTATTAATAAGGAATTTATTCATACCTGCTAATAAAATGTGCGATAATTACAATCAAAATTACAGCTAGAAGAAAATAAGATAATACAATTACTTTGTCCTAATTTAATGCTAAGAAGTTACTAAGGTGGCTTTGAAATACAAAAAATGAACACAAAACATTACAACAATTGTTCGAAATGCTGTCCATTAACGTCAATGCACTTCTGAACTCGTATAGCTGTTTCTTGAAGAACATTCGCTAATTGTTGGGCCGTTATACTATTAATTGCGCGTCTTACTCGCAACTCCAGGTCTTCGCGGGTTGTAACGGCGGTTGCATAGACAATGTTTTTTAAATGGCCCCAAACAAAGAAATCAAGAGGTGTCAAATCAGGTGACCTTGGAGGCCATCGCACAGAACCATTTGTCGAAATTACATTTTCTTGGAATGCCTGTTGAAGGTAATCAGTTACTATTCTTGAATTATGGGGAAGAGCTCCATCTTGTTGGAAATACATTCCCTGTCGTAGATGGACAGGTAATTCAGTTAACCTGTCCTTATTGGACCAATGATTCTACGACCGAGTATTCCAAGCCAAACATTGAAACCGAACCGCACTTGAAAGTTACCCTCCCTCAATAAATTTTGATTTTCTTGTGACCAATACCTTGTATTTTGTCGATTAAATAATCCCATATTTGTAAACCTAGACTCGTCCGAAAATAAAATCCTTTCCAAAAAAGATTGTTTGGCTGCACATTATTCTGCAAGATCCAATTGCAATATTCCATCCTACGTTCATAATCATTTTCGTACAGGTGCTGGTGCAATTGATATTTGAAAGATTTATAATTATGTTTGTGCAAGATTCGGCTTACCGTTTGGTGACTAATTTCCAATTCAAACCCAATTTGCCTTAAAGAAACAGTCTTATCAACTTCTATTCGAGCTAAAACATTAATTTCCGTTCCTTCGTCAATGATAACGTTTTCTTCGGGATCATGGTTAGGCTCTCTTCGGAATTGATTTTCAAGACGATTAAAATAATTTCTCGCTGGACATTATCTATCAGGATATCGGTTGGCATAAAGGTTTCTAGCCGCAACGGCATTTTTTCTACATTCCCCATGAATAATTAACATGTCCAATTTTTCATCCCTTGTGTAAATGTGGGGCATTTTGAATGAAAATAACAACAAATGTAAAGACTTTTCCAATACACAATAAAAACACCG
This sequence comes from Gonioctena quinquepunctata, assembly GCA_018342105.1. Taxonomy (NCBI): domain Eukaryota; kingdom Metazoa; phylum Arthropoda; class Insecta; order Coleoptera; family Chrysomelidae; genus Gonioctena; species Gonioctena quinquepunctata. The sequence goes on along the minus strand of JAFIRS010000990.1, from coordinate 246,712 downwards.
ATAAACCAATACCTATTTATTTGACAATCTGAATGAATAATTTCATTGTTTTCAAAGCCTCCTTAGTAACTGATTACCTTCAACAGGCATTCGAAGCTATGCGAGTTCAGAAGTGTATTGACGTTAATGGACAGCATTTCGAACAATTGTTGTAATGTTTTGTGTTCATTTTTTGTATTTCAAAGCCACCTTAGTAACTTCTTATTGACGTTTGAAATGTCACTTATATGGTATCATTGGATTCAGAAAATTATGCAGATTTCAGAAATGTAATAATATACAGGGTGTTCTATTTAAAAATTGAAAGTTGGTATCATTTCCGGCGAAACCGGAAGTGAAAAAATAATAATTTGTAGGTCAAAAAGTCCTGCTCATTATGTATATGGGATATCCCAAATTTCAATCAATGACCTTCAAAACTAAAGGGGATACGGGGGGTGTACCATGATCCTGTTACACACGGTATAAACCACCACCGAGCAACAAAAAATGTGAACATCTACTTTAAATTCTCGTGCCCGTGGCTAGAAAAAGTTGTTTACATTGAGTAAAAGTTAATAATTCAACACGCTCTAGCAACCAATCAAGTGTCACGTTATTCTTTATACTCTTGAGTAATACGCCACCAAAAATCAGCTCCTCCAAATTGCCCCTTTGGTTACGGTGAATTTTGTTTCTTCGAGAAATCACATTTAGAAAAAAATTCCGGATGTAGGAAGCTCTAACTTTCGCAAATTTTGATATATCGGACTGATTTTTTTATACAAATAGGCAAGGGGATAGGAACGGTTGGTATTGAATTTAAAAAACATTTTTCAAAATTTCGAAATTTTCAAAAATCGTTGCTGGTCGTTTCTAATTTTTTTTATACAAATAGGCTAGGGGATGTTTTTATTGAATTAGGCCAAAATCGCCTAAGGGGGTAAGATTTTCTAAAGTTTTGAAATTTTCGAAAAATGTCTGTGATCGCTCTAACATTCGCAAATTTCAATGGTTGGTATTCAATTTGGCAAGAATCGCTTAGGGTGTTGAAATTTATTGAAATTATTTAATTATTTGAAAATTCCTGTGGTTGCCCTAACATTCGCAAATTTTAAGATATCGGGATACATTTTTTTTAAAAAGGTGGTTGCTTTTAAGTTTGGGAGATTCGCTTAAAGGGTTCAAATCATTCGAAATTTTTTAATTTTCGAAAAATGTCTGTGCACACTTTAACTCTTGCAAATTTTGAGATATTGGGTTATATTTTTTTGGATACATTGAGTATCTACCATGGATATTCGGAATTGCATTTGGCGAGAATCGGTTGAAAAGGAAAAAATTTCTTTCATTGTTTGATCTAGGTCATTCTGTGATTGCCGCGGATACAAAATACGTAATCTTGTGTGGCAAGATTCAGAATCTGTTACTCACAGAATAACCTAGATCAAACAATGAAATAAATTATTTTTCCCACTTCAGTGCCTTGTATAAAAGCTTGTCTTTAATTTTTTTCTTTCGAAATTGAAATGATTCGTTTGCAGTAAACCTGTCTTTCATTTAATTTCACATATATGTATGTTGATTGGACTTATATTCAAGTGAATTTTGACCCACATCTCGTTGTCCCATTAATGTGAAATTTGGCAGGTGTTCATAATTCCGGTGACAATGCATTATGGAATTTTTGCTAAAAAAAATCCAATATGGCGGATGATTTTTGTGATTATAGTTCGATTCTATTCAAAATTATTATGCGGGGGTGTTTGGGACCGGACATCATGATTTCAAATTTCATAAATTCAAGATGGCTGCTCCAATATTAGTTTTGTGGTTATAGCCATATTCCAATAGAAATTGGTATTTGAGGATTTTTGGAATCGAAAATCATGTTTTTTTGTCAGAATTAACGAATTTAAGATGGCGACGACTCTTGTGATTATAGTCCGGTTCCATTCAAAAATGGTGGGTGGGGGTTTCTTAAGTCGGACATCATGATTTCTCAGAAATTCACGAATTCAGGATGGCGGCTTCAGGAAGACGATGTGTTTTGTTTGACCCGTTTTCATTCAAAATTGGTATGTGGGTTTTTTTGGGTCGTAGATAATCATTTTTTGTCAGAATTCAATAAGATGACGGATTTTATGAGAGACTTAATAGAATTAAATCAAAATGATTGGAAAAAATTAAGACTGCTTTTTGACCTAGGTAAGATTCAAAAGCTTGCTGCAAATATAAAATTAATATTCTTGCGTGGCAAGATTTTGAATCTGTTACTCACAGAATAATCTAGGTCAACGAGTAAACAAATTACTTTTTCCTTTTTAATGCATTTGTATAAAAGCTTGTCATAATTTTTTTCTCAATTATTTTTATTTAAATCTCTTTAGTCATTCATGAAATCCGTCATCCTATTGGATTCTGACAAAAATTGATAATCTATGACCCCAAAGATTTGGAATGGAATCTGACCATGATATCAAAACACGTCGTCTGCTCGAAGCCGCCATTTTGAATTAATGATTTTGACTAAGAAATCATGATGTCCGACTCCGAAAACTCCCAACAACCAATTAAACATTATCAAAATTGGAGCTGTTCTGTTAAGTCTAGAAGTTTACAGATTTTTTTCGTTTGATTGATTCTACTACAATTCCGAATTGGATTCAGCCATTAAAATGAACAAATCTTTCTTCCACCCTGTAGAAATAAAGATATCTGTCCTAGTATCAGACCTTTAGAATTTTGATGATCTGTCATATCACTTGTGGATCAGGATTTTGGATATTTTGGCTAGGTCGAGTGGGTGTCCTATCAGTGAAAACAATAAAAGAATAAATATAACTCTTTATTCAAATATAAAAATACATATAGGTACAACCATAATTTCCATCATAAGGAATTCAACAATTCATGTAACAATAGACATTGTATAAAATCCCTTTTATCCAAAAAGTTTCAAACCGAATAAACATATAACGACCAAAATATATAAATAAAAATAGCACCCAAACATCGCCAGTAACAAGAAATACTTTCATTAGCAACTTCCATCGACATAATTCAGATCACGAATCCAGAAACAATATTTTCAATCATCGTATGAGTACAAATATGACTTAGTACAATGTCTGATCATAAGAAGCACCACGAACAGTTTGTGTAAGTACAGTTTTATTGCCCGTTTTTGTACACGATCTAAAATAGAACAGAGAAACATCATTGTTGAAATAGTCGAATTTGATACAAAGTGTGCCCATCTCTCTATCCGTGTCATCATTTTCAATCTTATCAATAATTTTAATTCATGTAGCCAACATATTGAACAAATCAAATCATGAGGCTCTACAATACACTGTTTTTTTTTCACTAGTGTTTATAGAGCTGATAGCAATTTCATGCAATGATATTTGTTCGCATTGTCAGAATACCTATTTTATTTTTCATATTATACATTTTCAAGGTTGTGGACGATAACACCTTTTTGGAATATAAGCTGCTTTCCTTTGAAAAGTATGACAGTATAAAATGACAAAAGTGATGATTTGTGTTTGATAATTTGAGTAGATTTTTCTGCCAGTGGAAAGCCAAAGCTTTCCTTAAAAATTAGTTAATACCTCTGCCCGATTATTTAAACCAGTTCCAATTCATAGATAAACTATATGCACCACATTAGCTGAGAATTCGGCGAAACGGGAACAGATTCCCGAAAGAAATTAGAAAGCATATAATTATTTCCCCTTTCATTGATGAACCATGCCTCCATATCTACCTGTTTTGCGAAATTTTTTTTTCCTTTGTAGTTAAGTTCAACAAACAAACGAATTCCAGTTCCCCACCTAGAAACTTTTTGGATGAATTGAAGTAAGGCTCAAAAAAATTGCAAAAGTTATAAACAAGTAAAAAAAAAATTTAAAAAAACCCGACTGCGTAAGAAGTGAACTTTAAAAAAAGATGGAAACAAGATGACCATAAAATATCATCAGGAAATTATATTTTAAGAGGTTAATTAAACTTAACTAGGTAGGTGAGAAATCATATAGTCGAACTCCATTTTTTTTCTCATCTACCTAGTAATATCACCTCCACTGTATGAGATGGATCGCCTACGTTGGATAATTGAACTCAATACTGTAAACAACCTCATGCAGTCGAAGGTATCTTCTTTAATTTAACAATGAAGATATATTATTGCCTCCGACTGCGTGAGATTGTTTGCAGTATTAAGTTCAATAAATTAAATAACCTCATAAAATATAATTTTCTGGCATTATATTCTGGTCAGCTTGTTTCCATCTTTTTCAAAGTTCACTTTTCACGCAGTCGGGTTTTTCAGATTTTTTATACACTTCTTTTATTTCACACTTTTTTGTTAGGATTATAAGACGGTAATAATCTAAAGTCATTAAGTCGTTCGTTATAGCCTAGTTAAAAAAATATACTTGAAGAGGAAATTTCCTACAAAAAGTCCCGACTCCCGAGGCATTAGCCAGGGAAATAGTTATTTATTGTAAAGGTTTTTATAGTCAGCTGTCTTGAGGCATAAGACATTTTTAATTTTTCATGGAATTATAGCTGGCCATCAAGAATGTTACAGATTTCTGTATTTTATGCCAGACCAATGATTTTAATTTAGGGGTGAAAATAGTGCTTTTTTATTATTTAATGTCGTATAGCTAATAGTTCACAAGTTATTTGCACTTCATTGATCAATAACAAACAAAAATGGCAAGCTTGAAAATATGACAATATTTGAAATTATATAAAAAAAATTTGCTCAAAAAGTCATGATTGTTTTTTTAGTATTTGAAACAATTATACTAAGGATTATATTTCGTTTATAACGAATTGTTTATTGAACAAATAAAAAATAAACATATTTCTTTCAGAATTCGAAAAATTGTTGATTAAAAGTTGCGTTTATAAACAATAGAATATTTTCCCAAGCAACATATTTATTCTCAATAAGAAGTTTTTGATATGTCAATGCGTTTGTTCATAACAATTTTCTAAACAAGTGCATATTAATGGCATATATTACAAAATTATATCGAATGTGCCATGAAAATACAAATTTTATGAACGAAATACAAACCACATTTTTCGTACAACTGTGAATTTGAATTATTAAATATCGTCTAAAACATGTCATGAAAAAAATACTTTCTATACATTTCGACATGTTTTCAAAAATATTTAATCCTTTATTTTATGTCAAGAAGTGAATCTCCTCATCAAAAACAAACATTTATTCAATACTTCCTATTCAATATCACATCATCCAGTCATCTTTCTCTGTCGTTACATAGAAACGGTTTGTTGGCACGCCGCGTGTTTGACATCATACATTTAGGGTAAAAACAGACGGAGCGGTTCTTGTCGAGTCGGCAGCCGAGTCGGTCGCAGAAGCGGTACCTAAATGAAACTTAATTGTATGAAACAGACGGTGCTAAGCATCATGTACCGCGAGCGGTTTTACGACTCTATTCGACGAAACAGACGTGAGCGTTCGCGAGGTGGTTTAAAAGATTTGAGTGTTGTCAGTGTTGCCAGTTAATATGGAACATTTCTCATCTTATCACTGGATGCATCCGATATTTGCGTTTCTTTTTTCTTCGGATTCTATTATACAGCACGCCAATGGTCGTTATAAAAAATAAATCAGCACTATCATCAGAAGATTCAGAAGAAGCCATCGCTACTCTACGCAACGTGCACATTTAGACAAAGGCACAGGAAATGGCTAAAAACTTTTTCGGTCGCAGCGTGTGTTTCGAGCCGCTTCTTCGCCGATTCGGCGGACGACTCGGCGAAAACCGCTCCGTCTGTTTTTACCCTTATAGTTTGTTTGTACTTGCTTCAATTTCGAGTCATTTTTAATGAGATGGATGTTGATTATGGTAGTGGCAGCGATTGCAACCAGCCTACTAAGAATAAAAATCTGCGCTACCGTTGCTGTGTTGCATTTAATTCGGAAACCACCCCACTCGATTTGGATAATTCGACGCAGTTGACGTGCTGTGAGCAATGTGTATGATGGTTGTTTATTCGTAACCTAGGTAACACTTTTAATCACTTGTGAATGAAAGATTTTTAATCACTAGTGATTAAAAGTACTTCTCTCACTGATTTGAGTTGAAATATGTCATATTTCACGATAAAAAAAAATCTTTGACAGTTATACAAAAACATTATAGCTCTGGTTTTATAATTTTTCATTCCCTTAAAGTTAATAAAAAACTCAAAAATTAAAATTAACAAATTTCATTAACAGGGTTCTCTTCCAAACCCTTTGAAGAATGGATTCCGGAAGGAAAAAATCAAAGATTTTTTATTCAATCAACAGAAGCATAAGTAATCGAATAAATGCTTTTTTATGCGGGTTATTATTCATTCATGTATCTTAATGATACCTGAATTTTTCCGTTCTTTTATATCCATATTGAGCACTATTTTCAACCCTTGATTAAAATTATAAATGATGGTGGTAGAGTTCGGAGAGTCGAGACTTTTTTATAAAATTTCCTCATCGAGTTTTTTTTTCAATTTGCGATAACTGCAATAGTTTTCTAGATATTTGCGAGGAACGAAAAATTTTTTTTTACCAAATTGTTTATAACTTTTGCAATTTTTTTGAGCGCCACTTGATTTTGTTCAAAAAGTTTCTGGATGCCATTACGAATCGAATGATCGTTTTGGAGAAGGCATACTGAAATTCGTAACAATTATGCTATTGGTGGTACTCTATGGTTTTTGCCAGCCAAACACGATTGCAAGGACTAAATGGTGGCGGTCTCAAATACTTTCGGAGATACAGATTTCCAAACGGAAAATACCTCTTTCTCTCCTTAGCGATGAAAATAATTACAGTGTGCTCATTATTCATAAGATCAATTCGACCTAATATATTTGGTTATTATCCGAAGGCTAGACAAGCCCTATTTGAGGCATGCCGCTTCATAACACTGACGTATTTTTTCTCCCGAACACAGATCCGAAGTCACAATACAATTTACCACAAAATGTTACCTACTAGGCCCTTGAAATAATTTAAGAATTTACTTTCACCACCATCTTACAATCAAATGTCGAAATGAAAGGAAGAAAATCTATAATACATTCCCTATGAGTTTGTAAGGAAATTCAGCCAAATATGCTTTTTAGGATGTGTAGCTGTACCAGTAAATTGTGAATTCAGCAAACGCCCAGCCTTTTAATGCATGTTTGGCGGCCATTTGTGGGTTGTATATGGTGTTAACTGTTGATAATTTGTCAGTACAAGTAAATTCTCCGTTATTTCGGTGATATACTGTTCGATAAATAAGTACATACAACATATACAACTCATATATAGAGCTTGAACTTAAATTTGATTGATTTATTATTGAATTTATTAGTTTTTGTTTGGGTTTTAGCGCAAAAAGTATGTTTTGTCAAATAATTCAATAATTCGTTTGTAGTATAGTTTGTGTTTTTTCGAAGAATAAAATAGATCACCAAAAAAAATTTATTTCACGTTTTTACAAAAAAGTTGAATGACAAACTATTGAAAGTGATGGTCTCAAAAAAAGCGGCCAGAACGCATCGGATTTTCATGATATCCCAAGTTCCACAGTTGCGGATAAAGTGAGGGCAACCCATGAGAACGTTGGAAAGGCTATTAGGCAAGGAAGATGAGGCATGAGGAATTGGAATCTGCGCAGACTGGAGTTTTCCTCGCACATAATTCAATATCAGGAATATTATAAAAAGTTCCCCGAACAGAGCTCCAGTGTCCAGTTAGAAAAAAATATCTCAGAAGGAATTGGATTAAATCATTTTTCGGTCGACACAAAAATTAAATGCAAGATTTACTCAAAATATCGAGGAATGAAGTGTGCAAATTGAAGAAGAAACTTAGAATAAAATTAGTGTTATGATGTTCATTAGTGTTGGCACCTTGTGTGGTACACAAAGCGAAACATCTCAATGAAGAGTGGGAGAAAAATTGTGCTCTTGGATGTCGCTACAGTATCAGTAAACCGATAATTTTTGTGGACTGGTTCAGACAGATCCTGTTGCTATATTATCTTGATAAGACTGGGCCAATTTTTTTTATTGTGGACAATCCGTCCAGTTATACAACTTTGTAGGTTATGAGACTGCCAAGGAAGCAATATTCGATGTGTATTATTAAGCGAACTCAACACATAATTGACAACCCCTTGATGTGTCATATTTTGCTCCCACAAAAATGGGCAGGATGGTAAACGGTTTTAAAAAAAATCGTACTTCTCGAAACATATATTGAAAGTATAATTCAAACACTAGTGAACAAAATATTTTGTTTCAGAGCATCACCCATCAATCTCAATGCAGTTATCCAATAACTAGCCCAATTGGAGAATGAACTTTACCCGGAGCATTGTACTTGTCCCAGGTATTTTTTTTTCGGTACCTTGGTGGAAGCAGATAAAGTAACTTTTGTATTTAGGATTTGGAATCCCTAATTTAATTTTTTAGTTCAAACTTGACAATTTGGAATCTGGTACGTAACCGCCTGAACCCGTCCAACTCGTTCTTGAAATTTTGTTCAGAACGGAACACCGAATTGTTTGATCCTACTCAAACGTGAAATTGTGTTTCCTCTTCCACGAGGAGTACCATCGCCTATACAAGTAATGAGTAGAATCGATTATTTGTTCACAGAAATACGATGATAAAAATATCAATAGGTGAAAAAAAAAATCCCATCTGCATCAAATCACAAAATTTATGAAATCATTTTCGAGTATTTCTCGCATAAAGACGACAATAGCCTTACAAGTGAAAAGGGCATGTGTTTTAGATTTCGGAAATGTCGCTAAACGCCGCAAATTTCGTTCTGAGATCGGAGAGGTACTTCTTCCTTGGTCAAAACCTTACCTGCATTTTCTGCGATCGCCTCCTCATGCGGAGCTGGGTCATCGATTAGGTTACCTTTCCTCATTGATTTTTGTTGAACAGAGGTTAATTGTAAATTTCACAAAGTTAGGTCAGTCTACGAATTCCAGGACATGCCATTTTGAATCGAATTAGAATGGACGGCTCAGCGCTCAGCGCTCAACGCAACATTCAAGAGATACACACAATGTCACCCCTTCAAATATTAATCAAGACTTTTATAACCAAGCTCGCGAAATGGAGGAATCTTTTTCACCTCCAAACGAAACCAAAGGGGCATTCAGGGCTTCCGTTTCTTCACAACGCACTCCTGTGGCATTAACAAGCTTGGGTCAAATGTCTCAGAATCTACATTAAGTAAATTCAAATAATCATTTCATTCATGAGGCCACAAGTTCTTTAGCTGGAAATTCTGCTGACGAGCCCCTCGATCTTTCAATGAGTCCGAAGGAGCGTGAATTTGTGTGTAGATCTCGCGAATTGCCCGTGCCAGCACATGAGAAAGAATCAGAGAATTTCGAAATGAACAGAAATATTTCCCTTGTTCGCGATTCAATATAAGGAAATAATTTCCTGCGCTCGTGAAGAGTAGAAATGGAAACCATTCAAGAGAGATAGAATAACATTTTTCATCGCGAAAATTAAATGATGGAAGAGTTGGGAAATTTCAGTGTTGTTTCACCTGAACTCAGCAGTTCTAGTGAGGAGGAGGAACGTTCAAGGCGAAGGTTGTTCAACGATCAAACAAATGAAACTTTTGGAAACATGGAATTTTATTCCCATTCTGCCCTGGGAAAATGTAATTTTCCAAATAACCAAAATCCAAATACAAATTTTGCAAATGAACCAGTGGACGGTGGTAGGGGTAGTGGAAAGTTGTTTTCTGACTACCGTTCAGATATCGAAGCGGAAGTTGGAAAAGGACGGGCCGAGGCTAATGAGAAGGGGGTGAGGGGCCTCTACCCAACAAAATTTCGGTCTCAAAAGCCGGCACTTTCTGAGCGACGGAGGCCACATCGTGAACAGCGAAATCGCTGCTCGAAGCACGGTGACCGTCTGGAAATTAACCCAGACGCACGTTTTGCTATTTCGTATTTTGAGGAACCCAGAAATAGTAGAAAACCTTACACGCCGATATAGGAAACAATTATTAAACGAAGATTTTTCTCAACATTTTAGAAATTAACAATACCCTATTTCAGAATACTCCGGAAGTATCTGAGACCACCGTGTTTCAAGTTACGATTCGTGTTTAGGAGGCAAACGTACATGAGTATCGCTAAATATGAGCTCTCTGAAAAAATTAATATGATAATTGTATGCCGAATTTCCCATTCAAAACCTTCAATAACTTATTCGTTATGAAAAATGCTCTGACAGGGAGGTAGCTTTGTTTTTATTTCAGAAGACATTATTTCAGATTAAAAATGTATACCTTCTTGTACTGCCGTTCCCCCGTATTTTTGAATCATATACTTCGAGAAAGATTGAACGAATTTTTTGAATAGTTCAGTTAAAATCAAAACTGATTCTGAATAAGATTTGTCTTGATCTGAGGTAATCTTCTTTCATAAAGAAAAAGGTGTCTTCCTGAAAGTAAAAATCGACCTAGCAGAGATTTTTCCCAAAAATTCTTCAATTTCAATGGTATTTAGCTTGATTTTGGGTACGTTGTTGAAAAACAATAGACTACTTTACAAAAAATTTAACGTAAATATTGCGAAACCTGATTTGGAAAAATTAAAACTGTTATTATCTTAATTCAAAATGCTTTCAAATGAAATCATTTGACATATATAAAGCATGATTTTTTATAGTAAAAGTTGGCTCTCCAAAAATGAAAATCGACCTTTTTCTAAAAATTATAATTTTATACATTTTTGGCGTGATTGTAATGTAAATGTTCATCATATTTAGGGAAGTGACTGAACGATTGAGAGACAGGGGACTGTTTGTTTTTCTAGAATAGTACAGGAAAATACTGAATTTGTTAAGGCCGGGAGTGTGGTTTTAGAAATTATTCCGAAGAGGCTAGATAAAGACATTCTGATATTGTATTGTTCATGACTTCGTGAATTATCCACAGGTCAAATTAACTAGATTGATTGTTGGTGTGTTGGGTATTTTACCCCTTACAATTCTTCATTAAAAAAATTCCGAGGCTTCTGTGACCTCAGGATTCAGAAAAATAATCTAGTTTGGCTAATTTTCGAGTAGTCTATTTCTATGGAACTCTTATCCAGTTTCCTTTGATCTGATTCAACAAAACAATCAGTTTTGTCAATAGTAGCAAAGTATTTGAAAATTTACCAAATTCACCAATGAATTGAATACGTAGCTCTGACGAGAACAGCGAGAACTGCTTCAGTACGATGGAAATTTAAAAAAAATAACCACAAAATATATTTCTCTCCTAGTTTTATTCCGGCAGAATGGAAGGCAGTAAAAACAGAAAAGTTAACAAAGTATGACGATTCCATTCGATGGTATGGAAAATATCAGCTCCAACTGAATCATTGCAATCGTGAAACTTCTGGTGGCTTTTCCAGAAGGGGTAGTTATAAAACGAAATAAAATGAATACTGCGGCCGTAATCGATAAAGTTCGAGTTTATTGCTCTTCGAGAACGTATAATCCGACAACGACGACCGCAAATCTGCAGAGACAAGAGTCCTATAAGACTAGAAAGGTGCGCATGCGTCATGACACGAATCACACGACTCAACAGAAGCTGAAGCTTTAGTTATTTCCACCCTATATTTCGAATATAAGGAACCGGGAAGAATTATGGTTATATAATATTGTATTCATCACCAAATATGGTGATACAACAAAAATAAAATTAACAGTAAAAAACGAATCATGGACGATATATTATTTGGATGTCAATAATTTGGTGCAGTAAGAGGTGGTGCCTACGAGACATCTACGTTATTATGAAAGTCAACCCCTCTGAATACATTTGGCCACCTAAGCAGGAATTCAACATCATATAATCACAATCGAATAATATCGATTCTCTTTATTTCAAATTTCCACCATTTTCAACCGACGAAACCAAAAAGAAGAGGTTCTCTATTCGACGCGTATTTTTTTTATGTATGATCACGCAAAACTTCTCACAGAGCGGTTCGATTCCGATGATTTTTTCTTCATTGGATAGGGTGTACTTCGAAGTTGGTCCCATTTCCATTTGAACAACAAAATCCGTCCCTAAGGTTTAATGAAAAACAACATTTGATTCTATTTATTTCTCCACGTTTGGTCCTTGGGTCTGAAACCTAACTCATACATTTGTGGACATTTAACAAGTTTTTTTATTATTATTTATGCTCAAAATGATGATGAGGAAGATTACAGTCCAGGCTCTTCGGAAAGTTCTTCGACTTCAGAACGAGACAATGACGATGAAGGTATGCCTGATGGTTTACGAACCTTTGACGATTTAATGCGAGCAACTCATCTGATTCTTTTAGGGGTAACGAATCAACAACGTTACTAAAATCAGCAACGAAGGCAACACTAAACCAAGATACCGAGAAAAAATAACAGCAGCAACTGAAACTGTACAGAATAGTGCTGAAAAAATCAGGCTAAAAAACTTTTTAACTAAACATCAAACCGACGAACTACGGAATTGAAAAGTCAAAAATAAAATGAACCTCTGTCTCAATAACTAAGCTCCTAAACTAATGTTGGTAACTAATTTTGAGTCGGCGACAAACAAACAAGCAAATGAATTAGGTAAGGCGTAAAATGATGGAATCGAGTTGTGCGGTGACATTCTGATAATTTTTTTGAAGTAATTTAATGATCTTCGTTGATTGTTTGTTTGGCGCCGACTCAAAATTAGTTACTTAGATTAGTTTAGGAGCTTAGTTATTGAGACTACGAAGGTTTATTTTATTTTTTACTTTTCAGTTCCGTATTTCGTGGGTTTAATCTTTTTTTTAAAAGTTTTTATTTTTCAATTTTTTGTGGCTAGAATCTGCCAATTACTACCTACTGGCTTTTTTTATTACTTCCAGAATACCTACTCACCCACCTTACTTCAACTATTACCAGTTAAATAATATGATTATCAACTTTTACCTTTTGTTGTAATATACATTATTTTTGTTGTTCTGTATAGTTTAATCCATTACTTTGTATATCATTCCATCCGCTCATAGAATATAATGATTTTGACGGATGTAGGAGAACGAAAATAATGACATAAGCGATCTGTTATTGTCAAATACATATGTGTGCCAATGTTCACAAGTGAAAAATCAAATATTCCCTATTGTTCTACCCGTGGAGGTGAATAATTCCATTCGAAATATGATCAACTATGAAGTATACCCTATCTAATAAAGAAGAATCATCCAAATCGAAGAACCCTGTACAAAGTTATGCCTGATAGAATCGGTTAACGAACCAGAATTCAGAGAGTGAGTGACAAATATCCATCAGGACCAACTTCGAAGAACACCCTATCCACTGAAAAGAAGAATTATCGGAATCGGACGTCTCAGTGAAAAGTTATGCGTGATCACACATAAAAAAAAGAAAAAAATATACGCGTCGACTAGAGAACCTCCTCCTTTTTGGTTTCGTCGGTTAAAGAGAAAACTCACACCAAATACGACCCCGACGATTTTGTCATCAAACCTAGTTTTCCGCAGTTCTCTGTTCAATCAAGAAACGCAGTAGGGCGTTAAAATCTTACCCCGTTAGATTATTCCAGCCAACCGAACATTCGTTTTCAACAAACTTTTAATGAGTTGCTGGAAGCAACAGCAAGAGAAATGAAATGTTTCGTCGGTCTGACACTCATGAGCACACTTGGCTTTTCCAGGATTCGAATGTATTGGTCATCATTCTTTAAAATCCCACTTATTTATAATGCTCCCACTAGAAATATATATTTCCAACTTAGGAATTGTTCATAATTTAGCTGTGCCAGAAGAAGAAAAGGAATCGTAATAAGCTCTGGAAAATCCAACCAATTATCGACGACACATTCCTCACAGCTGTTTTGATACTTCCTCGAGAACCAAGACGAACAAATGATCCCTTCTCTGGACATGTCGGCATTAGAATTAGAATGAAAAACTATGTGTTGGCATCACCAAAGAGCATGATTCTTGATTTTGAAATTTACCAAGGAAAAATTTCAAATTTTCCAGAAGACACCGAGAAGGAAGACCATGGATCACGGGAAAGAACAGTTTTACGTCTCAGTAAAAGCTGTCCTCCTGGAACTAACATTTACTTTGATCGTTACTTCACAAGTTGAGGGATGAAGAAATATCTGGTACAAGAACTACGATGTTAAACTGATTCCCAAATGTAGGATTTCCTATCGGCTACAACATGAAGAGGAATCATAATATAAAAAGTTAGAGAACATATGAATATAACTCTAATTAAGCTATTACTATGGCATCCACAGTGCACACTATTAACCGTCGCATAGGTGTAAAGGTATCCCAGACCAGATCAAAAATACTTAGAGATCCCTCAACCTTCGGTAGTGAAGCATTACAATGTGAATATGGGGGAAGTAGATTTGCAAAGAGAATAATAGCCGGCCTACCGGAGATATCACAAAACGAGGAAATGATCTAATTTTTTTTTATATTTCATTGTGCAGTTATGGATGGCTTGGAAAAACCGGTTTGGGGTGTTACTAATGCTTTGGTCGGAATCAAACTTTGACGAATAGGAAAACGAACGTGAATTAACAAAAAAGGCCGTTGGAAGATCCGGAAATATATCTTTGGCAGCTTCTGAGGTTGCCAAATCGAACGCGGTGTATCTGCCAAAAGCCATAAACTTCAAGAAAGCCCAAAGGTGCAGAAATCCAGGATGTAATAAATGCACCCGTACAAAGGGCATTTCTTGTAATATTATTTTGTGTGTGTGTGTGACTCTTTGATTGAGTTTTACGCTTAATTTTTGTTTTTGCTTTTGAAATGAAATATTTCTCTCTAAAACGTTTGTTTCGTATACATTTGTACTGAACTGTGTAACTTGGAACAACAAATGTGTAATTTGCCCATGTTTTGAGGTTGTAGCCAATACCCACATATGTGTCACATTTTAGTAACCGCATCTACGTACCCGTTAATGAACTCCGCATAATTTATAGTTTAAAAGGACCGAATAGATTTCCCGTATATATGTGAGTTGTAGATCTGTGGATATATATATATATATATACGGACGGTTTTTGACGCTTGCCAGGGAGACTGAGTAGAAACTCCTATTAAGTAGTGGATGTAGCAATTATAGGATACACGGAGTACACCAATGGTCTTAGTCAAATCATCAAGAGCCTTGCCTTGTTTGAGCCTCTCATTTTCTTTTATGCTATATAGCTAGCGATTTAATCCAATGCCTTTGAGAACATCATGTAAATTCTTGCTTGGGTGACTTCAAAAAGCAACATCAATTTCAGGAGGTTGACATTTATAATGAAAAATATATCCTGTAGGCAAAAATTCATTGGAAACCCAATGTGAAAAATCGAATGTACCAACAATTAATAAATATATATCGTCCAGAATCACGATAAAATCCCACACCACCCACGGCAAACCCTTTTTGGTTTCATTATTCAAATGCAAATAATATATCGTTGGGGTTAACTAGTTCCTTTTTTTTTCATCAATGATTCCAGTGGTAGGCATCGCACGGCATTTGAGCAGATTCCTTCAATTAAAAACAATTACTTCAAAATATTCCCGGTTGAACACAATCACTATTAGGTGCTTACTTGATGCATTCAATTGTATTATCAGTTCCTATATCACTATTACCGAAATTTAAGTAAATGGTCCTGTTTCAAATTTCCTAAATACTAAATAACAACTAGAATCACTATGATTTTATCCTTTGATGTAGATCTGAATCACCGTTCAAATAATAATCGCTGACATTCGTATTTTTCTGGTCGACGCACTATTTTCGATTTCATTTATCTCTTTTTCACGTAGCCATTTCGCTTGGAAACTCCATTAGTGTGACCATTTTGAAGATGGCCTTTTGGGATTTTGCTCTGTGTCTGTTGTAGGCTTGGTTGTAGAATTCCTTGAACAGGAAGAAGAACATCACAGCGTGCATACCTATCCACCAAACGAAGGCGCGGGGGTAGTTACAATCGATGAAAAGCAACTGGAAAGCGTGGATCATGATGGCAACGAACTGCACCTGAAGAATAATAATATTGAAAACATATATACACATAATATTAAACCAATAAACAATAAGTCTACTATATCTGTGAATAGACGCGTATAAAAAAAATTATATCGAAACACTTGTCGTAGTTTTGTGAACCTAATTTAGTGAAAATCATTCAGAGTGTCTTTTGTTTGCTTTCATATCTACTTTTTACTCATATAATTTATGAGTCCCCTTCTCCCATTGGAGTTCCACAGGGATCAATATTGTGCCATTGTTATTCCTAATTTTCATCAACGATCTTCCAACCTATATGAATACTGACTGCCTAGTATTATACGCAGATGATATATTACTTGCAGCATATAGTAATAATCCGCATGAGCTACGAGAAAGGTTGAACAATTTAGCTGATAAAGGACCTCGCACCGCATCAATGGAAATTTGGCTTTCGATGAATTTGCTCGAATTTTTTATATATTGCAGAACTCTAAATTCAACAGGTTAGGTTATATAGGGTGCTGAAGATAAATTTTCCAAAAATTGTTCATACGGCCGATTTGAATACACTATAGAAAACAATGATTCCTGCAAGTACAGGCGATATACAGGGTAATTCCAAAGATAGCAAGTTTTTCAGTGATTTCCAAAAAATTGAGCTGTGGAATTTCATTCATTTTCAGATATTTTGTAGGATACCAATATCAATTGCGATTGATGATATTAGCATCTCCTGAAATGAACTGACATATCTATTATGTATTTCTCATGAAACTGCACCAGTCCTGCTTATTGATATATACAAATGCCTGAAATTCCGGAAGAGTCGGTTACAAACTCGATCGTTCACGGTGAAAGTTCACTCTGCATACATAAAATATACAGGGTGGATCAAAAACTAGTGTCCTTCACTGATAGTTTCCTCGAAGTAGTTATGTTTGATATGATTTTATTGAAACATTTTCAGAAATACATTCTGTTCGACACACATCTGCCGAAAAATTTTGAACAATAATATAAGTGAATAAAACTGTATCTGCTTCGATTAGTAGAACAACTCGAATGATGGTAGAAGAATCTCGAGAAATATTGCAAATAATTAAAACAGTAACATTGATTTACAACAAAATAGAAAACGAAATATGCTCATATCCAATTAAATGGAATGTATAGGTCGCTAATGAAGAACGACAGGAAATCCAGAATAATTCAAGTTTCATGTTCAGATGACATCCTGTTGGAAACCAATCAATCGAAAATTTCACTAACGAGGTGCGAATTCGAGTAACGAGTATGTTTTGCGAATTGGTAGTTTTGCTAGTCATTGGTGGGCAGTCGATTGTGGTTTCTTCTAAAATTCCATATGCAATATATATCTACAATCTAGAAATTCTCCAAGGAATATTGAAATTGATTGTTATTACACGAATTTGATACACTCTGTATAGGTACGAAACATTTTTTGTAAAGAAACATGAGCATATTTAGTTACCTATAATATTGTTATTCAATCATTTTGTTTTATTTTTTGTTATTTTTCGAGATCATTTTACCTTCACTCGAGTCGTTCTACTACTCGTAGTATATATAGGTTCATAAATATCATTCAAAATATTCCAGAGCAAATTGTTCAAAATCTTTCAACAGATGTGTGTCGAACACATATTTGTGGGAATGTTTCAATAAAATCAATATCAAACATGACTACTTCGAGGAAATTATCAGTAAAGGACACTAGTTTTTGATCCACCATGTATCTGCAGAGTGAACTTTCACCGTGAACGATCGAGTTTGTAACCGACATTTCCGAAATTTCAGGCATTTGGATATATCAATAAGCAGGACAGTTTCATGAGAAATACATAATAGTAATGTCAGTTTAATTCCGGAGATGCTGATATCATCAATCGTAATTGATATTGGTATTCTACAAAATATCTGAAAGTGAATGAAATTCCACCGCTCAATTTTGGAAATCACTGAAAAACTTGCTATCTTTGGACTTCCTGTATATGTTGTACATGCAGAATCATTGTTCTGTATAGTGCATTCAAATCGGCCGTATGAATAATCAATGCATACTCGATTTGGTTTATATACTCGAAAAAGTCTCTTCACAATGGTCATTTGAAATTTTGGAAAAGTTATCTTTAGCACCCTATATAATCTAAACCGTTGAACTTAGAGCGGTGGTGCAACAGAGACATTTGATCAGCATTACGATTCTGCAATATATAGAAAATTCGGGCAAATTCACGGAAAGCCAATTTTCCATTGATTCGGTGCGAGGTCCTTTGGTATGGTATGATATTGAATGCATAAAAAACTGTTTTACTCCACTTGAACGGCAAAAAAGAATCAGACGGTCTGATTAATTTGAGCTGTTAAAATTGGAGTTCGGTCAGTGTTTTGAAGAAAACCAAAGATTAAAAGAGTCGACGTTTCTAAACTTTATTGCTTCATCTTCAGGACTATTTAAAAGTGTTTTAAATTACATAATGTATAAATCCAAGACAGGTTGATACACACAAAGTTAACAGAGTATTGAAAGATAAAAATAACTTGATATATAAGAATATTTAACCTTAAACAAAACTTACAAAAAAGCATTGATGCATATACATAAGCACATACACAGTATCGGAAACAATTTATCTGGGGTATAGACAGAAATCTACACGAGCAACAAGGAACGCAATGATATGATAATACCACATAAACAAGAGAGACGCATTGCTGTGCGCCCCTCCTGCTACCCCACCCGACGCATTAACTGACCACGTGGCATTGCGACACAGCGCACAGCGATTCGACTCATTCTTGCCGAGCCGTGGTTGCGAAAACAAAAGACCGTGACAATTATTACCTTTTGAAACATGCTGCCTATTAACACAACCGCAGAGAAAGAACAGATCGTTGAGTGGTACTTTGGTAGTAATTCTGTACAAGATACTAGAAATATATTCATAGTGGCTTTTGCACTACGGAACCGACAGTCCTTTCAATTATTAATAAATTTCAGAATTTTGGGTGTGTGGCAGAACATTGCAAAGAATGTTGTCCCACAAATCCACCACCGCATCCTAGACAAATACTTGAGGAACGGGAAATAAGAGAAACACAAGTGTGTGCATTGGCAGAAACGACACCTTGCTCGAGTATTTGATAAAATAATTCTGTACACAAAATATTTAATTTAGTTTGTCTTTTCTTGTAAATATTTTTTATTTCTCCATTCAAGAAATAATTGTTTTTCTGTTAGAAATAAGTTTTTTGTTTTTATTGTCTCACAGAAATGTTTGCTTTTGTTTATGTTTAGGAATTTTCTTTTGGTTTCGCGGCCACCACGGCACCAAAGATATTTTGATCTACCTGTCGTGCCGACACATTAAATTGAATCAATGGTTCAGTTTAATTTATTCAAATTATCTGATGTGAAATTATCGTCAATAATTCTTCTTCATTGCAGCGCACACATTCTCCCGACTGCTGCTAGTATAATACTGACGTCCTGAGCTGACCGCCCAGACTCTCCTATCTCTGTGTCGTGACGTCGATATCCCTTCCTCGAGCGAGTCGAGGAGAAATTGTAATGCTCTCTCAACATAAACCAAGCTTTCTTGACATGTTTTTTGGGTAACCTTCCACAGTCTGAAAATGAAAATATAATCAGGAACGGGGGCAGATATAGTCCCCGAAACGTCATCACAAAAACTATATAAAGAAGTATCTTTCGAATTTAAAAAAATTTGATAGGCACATTCGGAAAACGACAAGTTATTGACAAATTGAATCATTTTTCTATAGGAAATATAATTTGGTGAACGCAATAGCTTATCGGGTGAACTAATTAGTTTGCCCTTTCTACACTTGTATAGATTTTCCTGATTATATTTTCATTTTCAGACTG
Organism: Gonioctena quinquepunctata; assembly: GCA_018342105.1. Classification (NCBI taxonomy): domain Eukaryota; kingdom Metazoa; phylum Arthropoda; class Insecta; order Coleoptera; family Chrysomelidae; genus Gonioctena; species Gonioctena quinquepunctata. The sequence goes on along the minus strand of JAFIRS010000990.1, from coordinate 226,731 downwards.
TGGAAGGTTACCCAAAAAACATGTCAAGAAACGTTGTTCCTCCACAAAAAACTACATTCATTCAATATATACCAAGCTATTCTTTACGCTCTCATGAAACCACCATACCCGAGATAAATACTTTCCGATAGTGACTGTGTCACATTTTGTTCGGTGTCGTTTTTAGGTGATTCACATGTAATCGCATTTGGATAGTCGTTATATTTGGGTTTTTCTCCTAATTTTTCACACTCTATTTCCCATAATCGGTGTATAACTTGGTTTATGAAATCATGACACATCTTTCTTTCAATGAAGAGAATCCAAGTTTATGTTTTCCTTCTATACATGGTTGTTTTTTTAAGGGAATCCGTTAACTCATTGTAAAGTCGAGGTGCCAGGTAATCTGAACACCATGATTTTTTGGACCTTGGTAATTTATTATGTTTTTACATTACAAGCTTTCAACCTGTCTCGATGTTTGTCATCAAATCTTGCAAGCTGAATTTGACCCACTTCTAGTTGTTCGATTAACGTGAAATTTGGCAGGTGTACATAGTTCCCGTGAAGATGCATTATGCATTTGTGAGAGAAATAGAAAACAGAATGGCGGCTCCAAGATGGTGGACGAGATTTGTGTTTATGGTCCGATTCGATTCAAAATTGGTATGTGGGAGTTTTCAGGGTCGAAGATTATGAATTTTCTGAGAAAATTCATGAAATCAAAATGGCGGCTTCAAGATGTCTGACGATTCCTGTGATTATGGTCCGATTCTATTCAAAATTGGTATGTGGGGGTTTTCGGGGTCAAAATTCACAAATTCTAAATGGCGGCTCCAAGATGGCAACGAGTTTTGTAATTATGGTCCGATTCGATTCAAAATTGGTATGTGGGTGTTAGGGGTACTTACTAAAAAGCACAAAATAAAGTATTTATTAAAAAAAAACTTTTTAAAAACAAGCTTTTCTTCAAATACCCTAAAAAGTACAAAATAATTGCTTTGGATGTGTGACGTAGGTTATTCCGTGAGTTATAGATTCAAAAGCTTGTCGCATCTGTATTCGAAATGAGAACTTTGCGCGACAACGGAATAACCTACGTCACACATCCAAAGCAATTATTTTTCCTATTTAGGGTATTCGAATAGAAGCTTGTTTTTAAAAAGATTTTTTTTAATAATTATTTTATATTCAGGTATCGTAGTTATGGTCTTATAAATTTTTTAGTTGCTTAGTTCATCACATCTCTGAATAGACTGTCACTTGAATAAGTTGGGATTTTTCCGAGAATTACTCTAAGTATCCATCGTTGTATGACGTTCAACTTTTGCAAATAACAGTCGTTCACTCCTCCTCATCCTATTATTCCGTGAAACAACTGAGACTATACTAAAGCATGATATAAAACTTGTAGGTGGTGAATGTCTAGAACATATTCCAGGTATTTAATTCTGTATAGACTTTTTGTATAACTTTCTGCCTATATTTTGTCTTTGTAAATCCCTTCTCAGGTGTCTATCAATTACCTTTACCTAGATATTTGATAGAGTGGACGTCTGGGATTTCGCAGTTTATTCCATATTGGGTAAACTACTGGAATATAAGGTGAATAGTAAGAACTTCGTCTTATCTGAATTTAGGGTCAGTTCATTGAATCAGAACCACTTATCAATTTTAGCAATGTCGGTGTCTGCTTTTGTTTTCAATTTTTTCCAAGAACATGACTCATATATAATAGCTGTATCATCAATAGAACTGAGAATGTTTCCCTGACTTTCAAGATGAAAAATACTATTCATATAAATAATAAATAAAAGTGGTCCTCGGACTGTTCCCTGTGGTACGCCATATGTCACTGTCGTACGGTCACTGATGTTTCTGTCGACCATTTGTTTCCGGTTTGAAAGGTGATCTTTTGAAATCAGATGAACCTTTCCTCTCATTCCATAGTTTGATAATTTCCTTTGATAATCTTCCATGGCTGACGGTATCAAATGCTTTGGACAAGTCGATTAAGATGTATAGAGTAGGTTTCTTCCTATTCAAGGCATTGTAGATGCTGGATGTTGATTGATATATTGCATCTTCTGTCGACCTTGCCTCTCTGAAACCGAACCGTGAACATGACAAAATGTTATGTTTATTTAAAAACTCAATATTCTTTATTTTAATAGTTTCCATACACACAAATCTCGTCTGCCATCTTGGAGCCGCCATTTTGTTTTTTTCTCTCTCATAGATGCATAATGTATTGTCACGGGAACTATGAACACCTGCCAAATTTCACGTTAATCGAACAACTAGAAGTGGGTCAAATTTAACATTTGATGACAAACATCGGGACAGGTGAAACTAAATAAAAGCTTGTAAAATAATAATAATAAAAACATTTTTCTTAAACAATTAGGGCTCTGGAAGAAAGTTGAAACCTTCGAAGAAAATATTTTTGTTGTGAGAAAAGACTCCAATAAAGATATTTTCAATGAAAAATGCTCAGGCGCACTAATGGGACCAATGATAAAATTGTCGCGATTTTTTATCCACCCTGTATAATAAGCGGCTTCTTTTGTCTTAACGACCGACTGACTAACATGTCATTCGACTCCCTTTGAACCAGCAATGCTATTATTCAGTTACTAATCATCTAAAAAGTAATACTTTCGGATAAGTGAACCTTACTGTGTTTTAGTAAAACAGCCATTTATATGATTTTCAAAAATTCATATATCCGACACTAGACATAAAAACTAATTCAAACTTACACATGTAACTTCTAGTGACTCGTACCAAACTATCCCTCAAAAAAAATCAACATTGCCTGAGAGCCATTATTCATGTGTTTGGTGCGGGGTTCTTTGGAAGAATGGAAAGATAGTCATATAATTCTTCGGAGCTCTACCTCCTTATGAATAATTTTCCTGAAGAATAACTCAGCAAGTGGCACAGAACTCATACAGTGCTAGTCAAAAGTCCCCTCCCCCCCTCGTATCTTTTGAACGGGTATACTTATAATAATGAAATTTGGAGGGTGGAAATAAACGGATGTAGGCTTCTCAACTTGTCATAACAGGTGACGCAATAGTCATAAATGACGTCACAAGGCCACTGTGACCAATAATTTTAAATGGACCCTATGGCAAGTGACAGCTCGTTTGAAAGGTATTGAAAATACCCATTCAGTCATACCAATTTTGTTTGGGTTTTGGCTGATTTTGATTGATAAATTGAAGAAATACGAAAATTATAGTTTCGCATTTAATTAATAAAGATTTAAGAACCAGTTCTTATAATAAGTGTTCAAAATGTGCTCCATCTACTTCCTGGCAGTAATGCATCCTATTGCTAAACTCTTGTCGTACTCGTCCCAGTGTGTCAGCGGAAATTGCCCTACATTCTTCAACAATTCGTTGTTTCAGAATGGCAATACTGTCAGGTGCTGTAGCGTAAACCTTAGATTTCAAGTACCCCCATAGAAAAAAATCTAATGGTGTAAGGTCCGGTGACCGAGCTGGCCATTCGATCGAACCTCGTCGTCCAATCCATCTACCACGATATTCTTCATCTAGGTAACGTCTTACTGCACCGTAATAGTGTGCAGGAGCACCATCTTGTTGAAACGTTATTTCCAAGTTGTCGAATTCATCTGGATTATCTTCTAGAATTTCAAGAATTAACGCCTCAATATCATTTTGTAACATCTCCAGATACAATTCACCGGTTAAGTTAGCATTGAGAAAAAGAGGCCCAACTATGTGGTTTCCCAAAATACCTGCCCAAACATTTTTGTATGTAGCCTGGTTGTTGGTTCATTTTATTGGACATAGTTTCACAGAATTCTAGTCTTCGGACGGGGGCATCATGTGAAAGTTGGTGCACCATTTTTAATTTGTATGGATGAAATTTGTTTTTAGCCAACACCCTATGTACTGTCCTTTGACTGACTTCACAGATAGACGCAACTTGGGCTGTGGAAGAAGTAGGGTTTACTACCATTTCTCCAATTATGTCAATTTTTTTGTCATCACTAATTGTTGGTCGACCAGACCGTTTGGCATCTTGAACACTACCTGATGCTTCAAACTTCCAAAGAACTCCCCAAATAAACCCTCGATATAGGGCGATCGGGGTACCTCTCATTAAACAGTCGTTCCGCTGCATGGAAATTGTTTCTACATTCACCAATTATTAAGATAGCTGCTACTTTGTCGGCTACAGTACGTACCATTTTGCCTATGTAAACACTTAAACGTCTCGTTAAACAATAGCTTAGGTAAATTTTCAAGGTATAAACACTTTTGACAAGTAGAGAATTCAAAAACGTCAACCTTTTTGACAATTAACCAGAGGCGTACTTTAAAATCTTTATTAATTAAATGCGAAACTATAATTTTCGTATTTCTTCAATTTATCAATCAAAATCAGCCGAAACCCAAACAAAATTGGTATGACTGAATAGGTATTTTCAATACCTTTCAAACGAGCTGTCACTTGCCATAGGGTCCCATTTAAAATTATTGGTCACAGTGGCCTTGTGACGTCATTTATGACTATTGCGTCACCTGTTATGACCAGTTGAGAAGCCTACATCCGTTTATTTCCACCCTCCAAATTTCATTATTATAAGTATACCCGTTCAAAAGATACGAGGGGGGGAGGGGACTTTTGATGTGAAAGTTTGGCCCTACCGTGCTTTATACTTCCTTTGGTCTTATTGAAAGTCCGATGTAATACAAATTTTGATTATATATGAGCCAAAATATCGTACAGGCTGTTATTTTCTCAGGAACATACTTGCGCTTGAATGACATGGAGGTTGACTCTCGCTTGTCCTCTCTCAATATAATACGAGCTACTTACCATTTGTAGCCCTGTGAGGTATTTTTTCCACCAAAGGTATTTCTGAACCTGTGGTCCCATGGCACTCAACAGATAGTATGTGTACATGATTATATGTACGAAAGTGTTGACGAATCCAAAGAATGTACTGTGGCCTCCTGAAATCGAAAAAATTATTTTCCAGAATCGGTGAGAAAAAAGACTAAGCTTAATTACGAAAGATGCTCAATGAAATTCGAGCTTCTCTACTGCTTACATACAGGGAGTTTCTCAATAACATGCAAATATTCAGTAGGTTATTCTTGGGTCCATTTTGGAAAAAAACTTCTCATGAACATATGTCCTCAAGGTCTTTACTTTTGAACTACAGGGTGCTGAAGTTTTGAGAAAAAAATATATTTTTAATGATAACTTTGGAATTACTCCAGATATTTTTGTGAAACGTAGTACGCATCAAAAGGCATTTTCTGCTGTGAAAAATAACTTTTTAATCTTGCCAGTAGCGTTCGTGCGGGATTTGTACCGAATAATTTTAGAGAGAAAAGTTATACGCCACTGCTATTTTTGAAGTAAAAATTTTTTGAAATCCTCATTCCTTTCTGAGGAAATCTGGTCTTCAGTTTTTCTTCGTTTTACGTGCGGATTACACATACAAAAATAAAACGTTGTTACGAAGTAGGGTATTATCATGAATTAAGGTAGTACCGCCACGAGACAGTTGAATTAGGAAATTATTAAAATTTGGCATACGTATTTTTTCAACAGGTGAACAACACCTCTATGAAATTTTAACAAGTTTCACCTTCCCGAACCCGAGATATATATAATTGAAGTTGACTCAATTAACACGTAACATATGGACCATTCATAGGCAAACATCACATTAATAATTGTACCGTTAGTACTAAAATTAAGAAGTTTTTGTAAAACGTGGAGGAGCTAGAGCAGGATATCACAGATATTGTGAAAAAAAATCAAAGTGAGTGACCATCTAGTTTGACAGATATAATCAACAGTACTCTCGTTATTCAAAAAATAGTCCACAGGGAAGCGCGCAGCCTAAAGGGGGGGCTCGTAGAGAAATGCGGGTTGTGCATGAGGACTTTTTGAAGGAGGATGGGGGACCATTTGAGGGTCAGAACGCGAAAAAAAAACTACTTCTCCCAGTTGACCCCATCGATTTTAACCCCCCCAAAAAAAAAGTTCAAAAAGAGTACTACAAAAAAGTCCATTGAAGTTTTATCGAAAAACGATGATTTTTTCCCATGACGTATGATTTCTAGGGAGAAGGGAGGGTCTGAAAAAAAAATTTTTGCTGCGCTTTTCATGGACATCAATTGTTTGAGTCGCCGACTTTCTATAACGAAGAAATTTTCTAGAGTCGATTGGAGGGGCAAGTGTCCCCCCTCAAAAAAAAATGTTTTTTGCGTTTCACATCGAAAAGTCCTTTGAAATTTTTCGATTCCGTCGAAAATAATTTCCTAATTCAACCGTCTCGTGGCGGAACTAGTAGGGAAGAAGTTTTGTAAACATAAATAGTTTAGACAGTTGGCTCTCCAGTCTAGTTGTCACGTATTTAAGTCATCAAAATTAACAATATTAGAAAAACATGGTCCATTTTACGAATTCTGAGTTTGCAGATATGCATTACATGTATGGGCTTGCTGATGGTAACGCACTGGAAGCCAGGCGGTGGTATGAAGACGGCTTTCCAAATAGAAATATTCCGGATGCAGGAACATTTTCAAACATTTACAGAAGGTTGTGCGGAAAGGAGAGTTTTGAACCAGACAATCATCTAAAAGGAGTAAAAAGTACTCTAAGAACATAGACAGAAATTGAGGTAGCGGTTTTGAATTCAATTGAGGAAGATCCCGGATTGAGTACACGAAAAACTGGGAACAATTTGAATATCTCACATATTCTTGTTTGAAAAATTCTCCATTACTTTTTATCATAGTCCTACCATATGCAACGGGTTCAGACGTTACTACCTAACGACTTTCCATTACGTATGAACTTTTGCCAATGGTTTCTTCAAAAAGTGTATGAAAATCCATTATTTGATACTGAAATTTTATTCACCGAATAAGCCAATTTTTCCAGAAATGCCATGCAAAACTTTCACAATAATCATTTTTGGGCTGAAGAAAACCCACATGCAATCTTGGAATCCCGTCACCAGGAGCAGTTTTTCGTTTACTTGTGGGCTGGAATATGTGGTTATTATTTAATTGAACCCAATTTTCTTCATGCAGGTTGAATGGGCATAATTACCGGCAGTTTTTCGAAGAAGAACTGCCAGTTTTGATGGAAGATGATTTAAGTAAGAAATTGACTGTGGTTTATGCACGACGGGATGCCAGCGCACTTCAGTGCTCTTCAAACCAAAATCACAATAATCGCTGGATAGGTCGCGGAAGACCACAGGCATGGCCACCTAGCTCCCCGGACCTCAAGAGCAGTTGAGAAATCGCATCATAGTCTCTTGCGAAACCATTAGAAACAGTCCCGGCGTTCCTCAACGAGTATGTGAGTCTATGAGAGAAAGAGTAGATGCATGCATATTTGCAGGAGGTTCACATATAGAACATCTGATTTAATGTATTTCTTTGTGCTTTCAGAGTAATTTTGTGTAAGCCTTCCAAAATGTATTTAGATTATTTTAATTTTATAATTTTACCATTTGAAAATTATTCTCTAGAATAAATTTTTGTTTAAAGTTACATACATTGATTTTTCTAGGAAGTGGTCCAGCAAATGAATTAATTTTTTTATGCGAAAACCGTACGTCAAACGAAAATAAATCAAGAGAACAGATTTGCTCAAAAAGGAATGAAGATGTCAAAATAATTTTTTTTTTAGTAAAAGTGGTGGCGTATTATTTTTCTCTTCAGAGTGATTCAGTGCAAATCCCACACGAACGCCACTGGTAAGAATAAAAAATCATATTGTTCAGCAGAAAATGCATAGAAGACTCGTACTACGTTTCACAAAAATATCTAGGGTCATACCAGAAATATCACAAAAAAAAAATTTTTTTCCTCAAAACTTTAGCACCCTGTAGGTCAAAAGTTAGGACCTTCAGAACATATGTTCATGAAGAGTTTTTTTCTCAAAATGGACCCAAGAATGACCTCCTTGAATATTAGCATGTTATTAAGAAACACCCTGTATACACATTCACACATGCCAAAGCGTATTTTGGTGAATAATCGTTTTCCGCAAAGTTAAGTCTCCGAAAAAAAGGAATAGATGAGTTCAATGGATCGGAAAGTCGATAAAAGTTATTGTAGATAATAGAAAATTAAAATTTCTGGGGAAGAATGAAGCAGTATGGCTGAATTTGGCTCTGTAAATAATTTGGAAATCAAAGTAATATCCTGTACTTAACCTACCTGGAGTAAATTTCACACCAAACCAAACAGACATGGGCATCACTCCGTGATGTATCACATGTAATGTAGAGATATGATCGTTCTTTTTTCTCAACACGAAGAATATCTGAAAAATTAATATATAAAAATTGATATAATCGTAGCATATTGGAACTATTCAATGGGGGAGCAACAAAGAGGATGTTGAAAAGATAGTAGGCAGGGCTATTCTGTCCACTTCCGCTACTTTTTTTGATATGTTCAATCAAAAAGACTTACCGTATCAAGAAACTCCGTGAATTTGGAGAAAAAATACCACCATGATGCGTGTACCATCTGAAAAAAAAGATGTATATATTGAAGAGTGTGGCGAAAAAAAACATACAAAACGATTAGGGTGGGAATTATTAGAAACAAGACGACACTCCCACCTGGGGCTGATGCAATCAGGACATGCCCCAAGACGCTATGCCAAAAAGTTTGTGAAATAATTTTCCACAAAGCTGAACACAACAGTAAAACGATTGATTTGTTTGAAAATATGAAGAGAATGTTCATTAAATCAGATGTGGAATCATCTGCGACATTCACAAAAAATAACTTCGTTTTTATAGTGGATTTTTCAATTCGCAGAAAAATATTTCTATTCAATATTCAATTGAGAATGTTTCCTTTTTCAAAGTTGAACGATATTACAAAATCAGGCATGATACTAAGACCGGCATGTACAGGTATTGAAGGGGCAATGAAATCAACGCCCACTGCAGTATATACATAGATTTTATTAATCCTCATTACGTAGATGTCATAAATATAGGTAAACATACACCACGGTAAACATAAAGGGTCCCAGGCACTTTGGTATATACGTACATACAAATATACATATACCCTAAACCTAAATCAAATGAGATCGAAATATATTTCACAATGAAAATAATTCTATCAACAGATCGTCATTTGAAAAAACATGTAGGTACTCGAATATAATATAGATATTAGATAATTGACTTATACTTGCACACCCATGAATAACGAGTGTATAATGCCATTTTGTAACAAATTACAGTGGTTAAAAATCTGAAAAAAAATCATTGAAAGCATGTTTTTTCTTTTCGACAAAATTTTGAGGAGGGCCACTCGCCTAATTTCACGTGACCTACTCAGAGTAAAACTTTGGCAATTACCGAATGCAAAAAATATTCAACTCGTCATTTGAATGATGTAGAATGTTGCACTGATTGTGTGGTAAATGTACAAATTGCAGGCTACCTGATATAGATATTCAATTTCAAAGTTAAAAAAACAAAGGTGATACAATTAGAATCAGTTGACTTCATACTCTGTTTTGAGACACTTGTCATAATCATCAGAGTCCCTTGTGAGAAACAAACGACAAAAACAGTATTGAAAACGGAAACATTCGCAATTTAATATTGTTTTGAAAATGATATCGTAGCCAATGTAGTGACTCAGAACACGCCAAGCAAGATTCTTGCATGCACGGTTCACAAAGCTGTCTACGAACGAGAGTGTTTCTGATTGGCTGGTGAATGAAAAATCCTAATTAGCAACCAATCAGAAAACACTACGCGATGTACAGGAGAATTGATTTGAATATTATTGTCTTTGTCTTTTGCTGACTATCAAAACTAAACACCGAGCTGTTCCGTGGGTATTTTGAAAAGTGGAAGACATACTTTATTGATTTATTATGAATGAAGTAGTAAATTTCAATTCTGGATGGATTCTGGAGCGCCAATCACTGTGCGGGCGTTTTCGTACTAGAAATATTAATATAGTATAAATAATTTTTTGATAGATTGGCAAGTATTTTGAAAGACAATTATGTCCTAATCACTTTTCCTGCACATGTTCTGATTGGTTGCTAATCAGGATCTTTCATTCACCAGCCAATCAGAAGACACTGCCTCAAAGCAGAGTATGAAGTCAACTAGTTTTGGCATTATACACTCGTCATTTGAGGGGGTGTACAAGAGTACCATGCGACTCAAACTTGTTCTTCTACACCTTTTTAGATGTCTTGGAAAAAGAAATAAACGTTTCCGAAAGCTCGACCATATAACAAAGAGTATTCTTCAACCCAGCCCAGTTATTTTGACTGCATCCTCAAGATAGTTTTGTAGATTAAAAAAATCGATTCCGATTACACCTTCATCAAACATTCAATTCAGTCCGGCCACAAAATTCCGAAATAACAGAAATTTACACATGAAGGAACTAAACTCAACATTTAAGAAATCCTGGAAATCCATTTAGATGTGAATTTCGAGTCATCATATGCGTCAAGGATCAAATTTTCAATCTTTACAATTCATTAAAAAAATAATTGTCGCCTGAGACAGATATTATATTTGAGAAATCCTGGAAATCCATGAAGTTGTGAATTTCGAGTTTTAATATGAGTTAAGGATCAAATTGATTTCTCTTGCTTACCCTTTTTTTCAATCTTCACAATGTATTAAAAAAACTATTGTCGTCATCCATACTTACAAGTACTTTTTGCCACCTTCACGTTCAATTAAAAAAGAATTTTCTGGCCACCTGGTAATCTGTCTATATTTCCGCATAACTTTCCTGACACCCACTAGAGGGTTCTAGCTATATTCATACACTATACTTCATCGGACATTTCGTTCTTTGTTTTGGTTCAACACACTATCTACCTACATTGTTTAAGGTGGGCGTTCAAAATGGCTTGTAAAACTGATACGATAGAGGGGGCACCATGCATCTTAGTGAATATTTATCCAAGCCTCCAACCGTACAAATGAGTTTTTATTTTTATAATTTCTACTGCGAGACACTTGCCGGCGGACACTATCAAAGATTATGGTTCTACTTGTTGGCACTGTTACCGTTAAATTTACGTACTCCATGTAATAGCTGTCTTAAAGTATCAATTATTATTTGGTTTGGAAATCCATCAGGAAGAAATGATTCCTGAAATAGTAATCTCAAAATAACATTCTTTGAAAATAAAATCCAACGTTGTTGTATCCATCATTATGAGGTCCAACAGAGGTTGAAAAAATTAACCTAAAGATTCGTAATTATATTGGCGGGCTTGGCAACATGCCAGTTGGGTTGTCGCGTGAAGGTCAAATACTCGTTACGGCAGAATATAGGTATTATTCCATATTAGTCAATCTCAACATTTTCAATTAGAACTCTAATCCTTTCTGATTTCACCTACTGAATTTGAATTCTTAAAGTGTAACCGTTTCTCGATGCAATTTGAAATGAAAATACACTACATTGAACGCCCACCTCAAATGAACTTCATGATCATTCACGATGGTTAAAAAACGAAATGTTTTGGCCTCCTTACACAGGCTGAAACCTGCTTCTCGCCACACTAACTGTGCATAATTATTGTTGTTTTATGTTTTTACTTCATCCCTGGGTTGAATTACTCTACTCAACATGCTATTTATCCGCTCCCTTCAATTTCAGCCTGTTTATTAACACTGAAGATGGAGGCAGCTGCCTTCGAAATGTACATATGTTGGTTAAAATAATAAATATTTGTGGAGGATTCGTGATTTCAAACCCATACCCCCTATTCCCATAACTCCACTTACTTTTTCGCTAATATGGTCCATGCAATTTTTGAATGATAGATTCGAGTCGAAGAATGTACCTATAGCAGAAGGGAACTATACTACATAGTAATCCTAGCGCTTGGACATATATCAAGCCATGGAGGAATATTAAAAAAACTTGGAAAAACTGGTCAAAGTGACGGCGAGGCCCCTAAGACCAATAAGACTCATGTCCTTTGGACTAAAGACTAGGGAAGCTGGTGATAGGCAGACTTTACTTTGAAAATTCGTAAAAAAGCACGGACAGGGATATCGATCCGAAACTATGTCTAGATATGCAGAAAAGAGAGAGAAGTTCAGAATGGCCAAATTAGTCTAGGAATAAAATTTAGTTCCGATTGGAGAGAAAAAGTTGAGAAGTGAAATTTTCGAAGCAACCCCTAAGTTTCATCGAAAATTTTATACCAGTCCTTTTCAGCCAATCAGATGCTTTATTTCGACATTGTTACTATGGTCACCAGCAAATTTTCTGAAAATTTTTCATCCACATTAGCATGTAGACGTGAAATTAATAAGTGGAAGTTTCCTGGTACATGACAGCTATCATATAATCAGACAAAAATAATATTGAAATAATATTGACAATATTTTTTATTTACTTACTTTATAAGTTGGAAATATTACAAAAATGTATTAAGGTGTTCATTCTATAATATCATAAATTTATTTTAAATTCTTCAAAAATTCCATTTCTACCTCCTCTTTCCTAAGTGGTGAATAAAACACAGAACCGGTGTTTTTTTCAACAATATGCCTGTGTTTCATAAAATAAAAATAATACTGAGAAACCAGTTTATTTCTTTGAGTATAAGATTTGTGTCCAAAAGAAAGCACAATATCACGCGGAATATTGCCAATCTCTTTAAATAAGTTTTCTTGCTCAGGATTTCATCCAGATTCTTCCACTACGTATGTTAGATATTTTACATTTTTATGGTAGATTTCAATGTGCTGTGATTCTTTGCAAAAGGAACATATTTCATACGATTGAAAGTTCATTTTATCATCACTTTTTCACTAACTTATGATTGTATACATTGTTATGAGGAACTTATAAGGCCACAAATGAAATATTGATTCACAGGAGTAGTGAATGTCAAATCCATGGCTAACTTAACAAAATATTTTTTTAACCGGCAACATACGCCAACAACATTATATTTAGAATGAAGAATGAAATATCTCGATTTCCTGAATTATTTGAAAAACAAATTATTACCGCTAATATTAATTTTTCTCAGAATTAAACCTGAAAGAATATGAAAAATATTTAGGTATATATGTATAGGTATAGTTATATATTTTCTGCTGTAAATCACCTTTGTTTGTAGTCAATATTGACATTTCCCTGAAACCTAGTGAGAAAATTGTATGAAAACAATCAATTTTATATAAAAATGTATCTGATATTATATATTTCATTTTACTAGGGCACGGGGAAAATGAAAAAATATCTCCCTCGATACGAACGAATCCACTTTCATTTTTAGTCAATATCAACATTTCCCTGACACCTAGTAAGAAAATTAAATAATCAATTTTACATATAAGTTTATCTGATATTATATATTTTATTTTACTAGGGAACGGGGAAAATCAGAAATAAATCTCCCTCAAAACTCCCATTACACACAGCCTTCTATTTATTTGTGAATAATGTCGAAATAAATATTTACTTGATGTTTTCTATTTAAAAATTATTCCGGTATAAAACTTTCTTCTGCTGAATCCCCCACGTGCTTGAATTAATTGCGGGAAATTTGTCTCGTACATGAATTTTCAAAGAAAATTATTCCACGTCGCTTTGTGACTCGTGATAATTTTCAAAAAATTCATGTACTCAAAAAATTTCCGGCAATAATGTATGCTCTAGGGAGATTATAAGTGAAAATCCAAAGTGGTCGTATCGATCTTCGGTTTGGAATGTTAGAAATCTCGCGTGATTCCAAAAATGTAGCACATGTGGTAACTCCGCCGTGAAACGCGAAAAACCGAGGAAAATCACAAACAGTTACTTCCGTCAGAAAATGACGCAGCTGTCAAATATGTCAAGAAAAACGACATGCAGCACTCCGTAAAATGCCTTATCCTACGTAAAATAGTCCGCTAAATCCAAAAAAGTGACAATCTCCTCGATCGGAGCGCAGCTAAGAGCGTTATGGCTAATATCTACAAACATACAGGGCGGATATAGAATGTTCTTCAAGACAATCATTTATTTTAAGACAATCATTAGATTTAACTCACCCTCAAGGTACTCGGTTTATTAGAATAATCTACTGGCTGACATTTTAAACTATATTCTCCTGTACACCATCCGCCCATTGCTATCTGAAAAAAAAATTATAGAAAATTCACTCGTTCAATCAATAACCATTGAAATACAATATATGAGATATTTTTGGTTTCAAATGAATTTTTAATGTATTTTCCAGTTTCTTCTAAAAATGAATTATTTTGACAATAACATCACATTTCATTTGACAATAACATTTCATTTCATCATTCAAATATTCAACTAACGTGGCCAATACTCCCAATATTTAAGTCAACAAAAGGTATTTCACTGTATAATTTTCCCTAAATTAGGTTAACAAAACCACAACTCGTGTTTCGCTATACAATAACTTCTTCAGGTTCAGTATTTTCTCCACGAATAGAAAATCGCCAGAGAGCTATTTTTTCTTACAGATAACGATAACAAAATGTTTCAGTTGTTTTTAATATAATGACAAAAGCAACATATAACTAGGAGAAAAAAAATAACGACAAAGAAACACTTTTTTGATTTGTCGATAAAATACAGAAGTACTGAAAAGCTAAAAAAATTGCTTCTTTACTCTTTTTCCTCTACAGTTAGTCCGGTCAATCTAGACATTCGAAGGTGCATAAAATCACAACAAGCTGAAAATCAGTAAAATTGTTCAAAACATAATGAAATTTTTAAGTTCCCCATCATTCCCGTGTATGGAAAAAATTTTACTCAAGGTCAAAGGTAAAAAAAATGTTTTATCATAAAAGTACCTCAGACAAAAATTGTAGATCATAAAATTATCTATAAAAAATGTGTTTCCTACGAGCCACCGTTTCTGAGATATAACGATTCAAAAAGTTGTAGAAGTTGTTATCGTCATAATATGCATGAGTACGCCACGTATATACCTCTCTAGAGTAGTTATATATGTTGAAATTTTTTTCTACCGGTCATTGTAACTTATACTCGAAATATAAAATTTACGTAAGTTATAACTATAAGAATATCAGGTGAAATGAAACCCAGACCCTCAATTTGAAGGCTAGTGTAACTTCGAGACAACATCTGTCTCTTGTTCTATTGGGTGCGTTGCTAGGGTCTTATACCTGCTATTATAAATGAAATACCGTTTGTCTTGAGCGCCACTCTGTAGTGAAAATGTGTTTATCCTAACCTATATCGTGCTGTTTTGAGTTTTATAACAAAAATGTCAGAATATTGTTTTATTTGTGCTTAACTTTCAACTGAAAGTGAAGTTGTTACTGTTGAACGTGGTATGAAGACATTAATTAATGCAAGTATCGAAAGAGCTGATAAATTTTCGGAATATCTCAAAAATCAGGAATCTGTGACAATACATGAAAATTGTCGTAAAAATTATACTCAAAAGTCTTCTATTGCTGCAGCTAATGAAAGACAACGCGAAGAACAAAGGAGCCAGTACATCCACAGTAAGTCCTCCTCGTACTAGATCACGTGTCAGTGAATCAGCTTTTTGTTCTAAAGAACTATGCTTATTTTGTGGCCAGAAATTAAATGAAGAGTATGAAAGAAGAAAATCCTCAGATTTTCGCCGTCGAATTAGCCAAGTAAGTACACTTCAATTTAAAGATTCAATTCTGGAAGCAGTTCAGACTCGTGACGATGCTATAGCAAAAGCTGTTCTTGCTCGAGTCGAATTTGAATATGATTTAGTTACTGCTGAAGCTAAGTATCATCGAGATTGCTATGTTACTTTCTCAAAACCTTCGACTGGAGCTAAAATTGGACGTCCTACAGACGGAGCTACGAATCTGGCAATGGAGGAAATATTTACTTACATTGAAAATAGCGATGACTGTCAGTTCACTTTGAACGAATTACAAAATAAAAAACGAGTTCAATTAGCTTGTCTTCCTCCATCCTCAGTTGCTGCACATCAACATCTTTTTCGGGTATATTACCAAGTTCAAGAGTGGCTTGGTTATCAACAGAATGAAGAAGAACAAGAAGAAGATCAAGAAGAACAAGAAGAATTTGAAGGTTACGAATCAGACGAATGAACTTCGCCACTTTTTTTAAATTTACATCGCTTTTATCTTTTCCAGTCATTGAAAACTGACCCGTGGAGTAGGCCTACTGGGGAAACCACGTTAAAAAAACGCGCTGAGTACACTACCTCATAGGTAGCGTGGAAACGTGTGCATATTATGATGATAATAACTTTTACAACTTTTTGAATCGTTATATCTCAGAAACAGTGGCTCGTAGGAAAAAAAATTGAAACATTTCTATAGATAATTCCATGATCTACAATTTTTGTCTGGGGTACTTTTATGATGAGACTCGCCGTTTTGCTGAAAATCGTTAAAAACTCATTTTTTTGACCTTGGACCTCGAGTAAAATTTTTTCCATACACGGGAATGATGGGGAACTTGAAAATTTCATTTATAATTATGTTTTGAACAATTTTACTGATTTTCAGCTTGTTGTGATTTTATGCAACTTCACTCTCATTTTTTGGTCTAGATTGATCGGACTAAGTGGCGATAGCAGCAGAAAATAAGCACTAAATAAAGATGGATTCAGATTTTTCCCTGGAATGAACAAGTTGTTGTTGGTGAGCTAGTAGTTTTTTTAATTCAGCGCCAAGAGAAACATAAATTCCGATAAGGGAGCAAATTGGCTACAAACAAATATAAAAAAAATTAGACCAGCTTTCATACAAATGCACTGAAAAGGAAAGAATTAGGTCTCTAATTATTTGACCTAGGTTATTCTGTGAGTAGCAGATTCAAAATCTTGCCGTGCATGAATACCTATATTATATTCGCGGCAAGATTTTGAATCTGCCACTCACAGTATAGCCTAGGTCAGACGATTGAAGAAATTATGTTTTCCTTTTTAGTGCAATTGAATAAAAACTTGTTTTAGATTTTCTTTATCATTTTCATTAAATTTTTTCTAGTTATTCATGAAATCCATCATATTATTGAATTCTGACAAAAATTCATAATCCTCGACCACAAAGAATCCCACATACCCATTTTGAATGGAATCGAGCGATAATAACAAAACACGTCGCCATCTTGGAGTCGCCATCTTGAATTTATGAATTTAGACAAAAACCTAACGATGTCCGACCTCAAAAACCCCCACACATCAATTTTGAATGAAATCGGGCTATAGTTACAGAACTCGAACCATATTCACAAAACTTGTCCGCCATGTTGAAGCCGCCATTTTGTTTTATTTTTATTTTACGTTGATCGAATAACTACAAGTGGGTCAAAATCAACTTGCAAGATTTGAACTAAACATACATACAAATGTGAAGTTAAATAAAACCTTGTAAGACATGGTAGAAGTTTTTCAATTCGTTCAAATGGTACGAGTTTGACATTCGTTTGAATAAAATAGAAATTGTGCTCACAAGTAACTCACCTCATTAAATATCCAGATACTAAATATCACTTGTAACAAATTGTAGACTACTAAAGTTTTTTGTAATTGAAATGGTTTCCTATTTTCCATTAGTTTTGGTCCTAATACCTGAAAAAACCAAAGAAGAGGGTTATACTTGAGGAATATAGAAAATCACTGATAATCAGAAAAAGGAGAAAATCACTTTGTGAATAATTTCTGTAGTGGGTTAGGTATGTAAGTTTCCATCAACTATGTCATGATTATGAGAAAATATTTTACTTTCTTCTCGTATGCAAAGTGTTTTTTCTTGTAAAATATAATGACTTTTTTACTAGAACACCCAGTAGATCATATCATATTTCCTAGAGATATTGAAGTGCTTCAACTGATTCATGCTGTTTATTTAGAAATATTCCCATTCTGATAATTTAACTGTAACTTTTTACAATTAATTTCTTGTGAATAAACTATGACTTCGACATTGGTTTGATTATGAATAATGCAGAAAAGTTGCAACGAAAATTCATAATGAAAATTTTCAAAACAAACGACAATCAAGGAAAACGGCTCTGCTATAACATTTTACCATTACCGGCTCAGAAACCAAAGCCATAACTGCTTCGAGTCTCATTAAAGAAAAATAACTCAAATTGTGTAAACTAACAGCTTTTCCGATATCGGTCTTAGCAAACATGGTGTACCGCAGGGCTCTGTGCTTGGGCCCATCCTATTATTATATTTTCATGACCCTGCGAATATTGAGATTGGAGGTGTATTCACTATTTTCGCATATGACTCAACGATCCTATGACATGATGAAAAATTTAACAATTATTTCATTTATCTATACTATTATAAAATTGTAAGTGTTTGTTCGTTTGTTCGAGCAGCACAAAAAAACTACTGGACCGATTTCGATGAAAGCTTATAATCAGACTTGAAAACTGGTATTTTATTTTGTTACGATGACGGGAACAACCGGTTATGTAACAATGAAACCACATTTCTCCACAACCAGGTGCAATCAATATAAGGTGAGCTCCCATTTCAAGTTTATCTTCCCGTTGTATATGAATAACAGGTTAACGGAATAATGGGGTAACGGGAAACGGGATAATGGAAAACGGTATAACGGGTTAACATGATAACGAGAAATGATATAACGGGATAACGGGAAAGAGGCATAAACTCCATGGAACAACACAAAGAACACACTTTGTCAATGAGATCGTAATCTTCAGACAGTAAAGGATATTCAGATTGATTGAATGATTGAGGGAAAGTTGATTCGGAAAAATATTAATGAACTACACAAACGGTTCTATTCCGGGGATTTCTAAACAAAGTATTCACCTTCCCCCTTCCCCTTCATCTAAACTTTTGAATATCCAATGGATCGTTTTTATTTCGATGTTTCTGAATGTTCATGAATCATGGAGACTTATTCAAATTATTTTTAATGATACTTATCGTTTCTGATAGCGAAAAATATATAATTGACCGGTTTTGAAAATTCTTATCGCTACCAGAACAATAATGATAATTGTTTCGCGTATTTCAGGGTACCTTTTGTTTGGAGAAATGTGTTAGTTTTAGACTATTTTCCTCATCATTAACCCTCTTTCATCTCTCATTCTTCTGAAATGGTACTGAATTCTATGGTTTACCGTTTACCAAAATTTCATAAATCTACATTGAATTTATCATTTCATCTATAACGCACCTATTAGCAAAATAGCACAATTCATTACTGATATAATGACAAAAGCATAAACAAATGGTAACGAGTATTTTGACGGGATAGTATTTTTTACACAATTCTCTCAATTTTGCAGAATTCTTCCAAGAAAATATCATCGTAAGTTTAGATAGTATTGTTAGTGATATTATTGTTATATTGTTCAACAATCTACCTATCAGCATCGACTAAGCATTAAAAAAACACTGGGATACAAGTAAACTGCATTGTGGAATATTCCTACTAATGCTTTTGAATACAGTCGATTTAACATTTGAAACACTTCATTATCTATTTTGAAATACACATTAGAAAAAGGTTTTAGGTACCCAGATGGGATCAACTATTTCACTTAATTTTGCTCAGTAGGTACATCTGGATTTCTGTATTCCAAAACTATTTTTTCATTAAGAAACAAATGCTTCAATCTGCTCCATTCCACATAATGGAATCACCGAAATACTTGGGGTTTTCAATAGATTCAACTCCAAAAATGAATTAACAAAAAAAAATCAAGATAAAATACAATATTCAATAATTGGGGTTTTTTGTTAGTAATCTTGGTATCGAAAATGGCCCTGCTTTGATATAAATTGTCTTTTTGGAGGGTGTGAGTGTGGAAAGTACGTGGAAATGAAAAACCGACCCTCAATGAGCCCAGCTTTGCAAAAACTTTGGTAAGATAATTCATATGTTTTTTTTTTAATTAAGAATAGCAAGCAGTATTTGACCTTCATTTCATTCAAATTAACATCTCTTGATTTTTTTGCACGAGAAAATAACATAGCAAGGGATATGTAGATATGTTGCGTGAACCCATATGGTATCAAAATTTATAGGTAATAATTATATACAAGAAGGTATTATCAATAGTGAGAACATCATTGTGGAATGTGTACTCAAATTGGTTGGTATGTATGCAAATATTTCTTACGCCATTTTTCTACTTGAATAATGAACACAAAATTTGAATGAGGCAATAAAATAATAACTTGTATGTTCATAATAATGAATATCAGGCAATATTCACCTTGACTATATATACATATGAAAGACATATTCCTAATGTGTAGAAGGGACTTGACATCAGCGGCCAATCTGCCGTCCTTGGATCTGAAAATATAAAAATATATATAAAAACTTATAAAATCCCATGGAGACATAATTTAAAAAATTAATCATGATGGTACTAGACCTACTTACAGGCTACTTACAATGGTTACATGTAACTGTGAATAAAATGAAATATGTTCAATACATTCATCTTCATATACAAGCACGTACCCAGATTTTTTGTCGGGGGTGCGGTACAGGTCCAGGCAAATGATTGAAGTATCGCATAAACGAACATGTAAAAGTTTCTCGGAAATAAAAGGTAAATTTTCTCAAATTACATAATAATTCACAAATTCGGAGATTCGGGGGCGGTGAGGTGCGCTGTCGGGGGAGAGGGGGGTATTTTACTGGCACATTACAGGTATTTCGTTTTTCAACTTCTGAAGATGGGAAAAATCAAGTAGCATATTGTACGAATTGGTCACCCGAAAAATTGAATGATTAAATGGATTGATATAGATATTTTTAGGAGTAATTACTATTACAAAGTAAGTCAAAAGTCAACAGTAATGGTTTTAACTTCAAAACACATCAAATGAAATATGTTTGTCCAGGGTTTTTCCACAAATACTCTACTACGCCCCGCCGCCTGCCCACCCCTCAGATCGGAAATGTCTCGGACAGAAAGGCATTTTTGGCACTGTACTTAGAGATTTTGTGTATTGTATCTGATCTCTATATACCCCCCTGGGTACGTCCTTGTTCATACATCTTAAAGTTTTGAAAAAAATGGGGTACTATTAAAAATATATAAGAAGAAATATGATGAACCTCAACTACTGGAAATAATATTTTTTATTTGAACTTTGCTATACGTGTTGAGAATGAGGCAGCTCCATCACATATCTGATTGAACATTCGGCTTATACCTGGTGTCAACAAATCTATTAGACAAGTCATAACTTCTAAAATATTAGGTGTATCAAAATGAGATTTGGAAAAGGTAAATGGTAATTGAAGAAGATAATTTCTGCAAATTTTTCACATTCCGGTCTCTTCCAGTTTCACCGGAAATGGCTCCAGTTTTGAATTTTTAGATGGAACACACACTTATTGATTTCTGAGACAATTCTGGATCAAATTGTGGCATTTCAAAAAGTTTTTACGCCTAATTAATTTAGTTACTTTTAATATTGCATCTAGGTGGCCATGATCGGACGTGAACTAATCTGAGGACCTCAGGTGATGTCAGAGAATTACAATCGTAAAGTGTCTAGTATGATAGAAATGAGACAAGTTGGAAAAGTGACATTTTCGTGTCTTACTATTATTTTTCAAATGGCGACCATTTTTTGACAAGCACTTTCCGAAAAAAGGTTTTTTTGACGAATCTAACGATACTAATTTATTTGCGATTGGATGCGATAAGAACATATTTTTCACATTCCGATCTCTTCCAGTTTCACCAGAAATGGCTCCAGTTTTGAATTTTTAAATGGAACACCCACCTTTTGATTTCTGAGACAATTCTGGATCAAATTGTGGCATTTTAAAAAGTTTTTACGACTAATTAATTTAGTTACTTTTAATATTGCATCTAGGTGGCCATGATCGGACGTGAACTGATCTGAGGACCTCAGGTGATGTCAGAGAATTACAATCGCAAAGTGTCTAGTATGATAGAAATAAGACAAGTTGGAAAAGTTACATTTTCGTGTCTTACTATTATTTTTCAAATGGCGACCATTTTTTGACAAGCACTTTCCGAAAAAAGGTTTTTTTGACGAATCTAACGATACTAATTTATTTGCGATTGGATGCGATAAGAACATATTTTTCACATTCCGGTCTCTTCCAGTTTCACCGGAAATGGCTCCAGTTTTGAATTTTTAAATGGAACACCCACCTTTTGATTTCTGAGACAATTCTGGATCAAATTGTGGCATTTTAAAAAGTTTTTACGACTAATTAATTTAGTTACTTTTAATATTGCATCTAGGTGGCCATGATCGGACGTGAACTAATCTGAGGACCTCAGGTGATGTCAGAGAATTACAATCGCAAAGTGTCTAGTATGATAGAAATAAGACAAGTTGGAAAAGTTACATTTTCGTGTCTTACTATTATTTTTCAAATGGCGACCATTTTTTGACAAGCACTTTCCGAAAAAAGGTTTTTTTGACGAATCTAACGATACTAATTTATTTGCGATTGGATGCGATAAGAACATATTTTTCACATTCCGGTCTCTTTCAGTTTCACCGGAAATGGCTCCAGTTTTGAATTTTTAAATGGAACACCCACTTTTTGATTTCTGAGACAATTCTGGATCAAATTGTGGCATTTCAAAAAGTTTTTACGTCTAATTAATTTAGTTACTTTTAATATTGCATCTAGGTGGCCATGATCGGACGTGAACCAATCTGAGGACCTCAGCTGATGTCAGAAAATTACAATCGCAAAGTGTCTAGTATGATAGATAAAAATAAGACAAGTTGGAGAAATTACAATTTCGTGTCTAACTATTATTTTTCAAATGGCGACCATTTTTTGACAAGCACTTTAAAAAAAAAACGATTTTTTGACGAATCTAACGATACTGATTTATTTGCGATTGGATGCAATAAAAACATAAACCAGATATTACTAAGGAAAATACTGGATAATGATTTATTTACTTTTGTCAAGGGTACCATGGATAATAATTTATTTACTTTCACTATAGTGAATTTTCAAAGCGTATTCCTCCTTGTTCAAGACACATTTCAGCTCGTTCAATTATTTCTCTCAACACGTTTCGTAACATTTGAGGCTGTTGTATAGTAAACCTTTCCTTCAACATATCCCCAAATGAAGAAATCGAGTACAGTGAGATCCGTTGAGCGGCAGGACACCGTACTGGATCATTGGTTGCAATAACTTTATTATTAAAATGATCTATTAAGTAATTAAGAACTTCTCTGGTATTATGAAGGGGTGCTCCATCTTGCTAAAGGTAGATTTCATTTTGAATAAAACCTAAGTACCTAACCCCTGTTAACTGACCTTGAAACAAAATTGGCCCAATTATTCTGTTTCCAACACTACCAACTCGGACATTGATGCCAAACGTTTCTTGAAAATTGCCCTCTCTCATTGCATGTTTATTTTGTTGGGTCCAGTACCGAGTATTTTGCTTATTGAACATACCATTATTTGTGAATCGTGATTCGTCGGAAAATAGAATAGAGTTGATAAAATTTGGGTTAACTCTATAATTTTGAAGCAGCCAATCACAAAACACTACCCGTCTATCGCCATCGTCAGCATATAAATGTTGATGTTACTGATATTTGAATGCTGATTCGTGACTTATCCGCATTTCTTGACTAATTCCTCTTAAAGAAACCGTTTCATCAACCTCAGCCATAGCAAGAACGTTAATCTCAGTCATAAACCTCTGTTCCGCCTCTCGATTTACTTCTTGCCTAAAACGATTCTCAACATACGGAAAATACTGATGGGCTGGATGTTGCCGATTGGGATATCTCTGAGCATTCCTTGAATTTCTATGACATTCTCCTGACTTTTTCACCTTGAGTACATATTATTTTGAAGAAAAATTAAACTGAAATTTAACGAAAATTGGGAAACTTTCACTGTCAGCTCATGAAGCTTATGTCAATGTCATTACCTGAGTGAGTGTTTTGTTTTCCAAAGAAGACTTGATAAAAATAGCTGCAAAATATTACGCAACATAGCTATCCATGGCACACTTGCCAAAAATAAATGAATTAATATCCAGTATTTTCCTTAGTAATCGCAAATGGATTAGTATCGTCAGATTCGGCAAAAAATCCTTTTTCGGAAATGTGATTTTGCCAACTTATCTTATTCCGATCTATCGTACTAGTCACTAAAACTTTGCGATTGTAATTTTCTGGACATCACCTGAGGCCCTCAGATGCAGATACAATATTGAAAGTGACTCTAAAAAAATTAAGTAGACGTAAAAACTTTTTAAAATGTCACATTTTGATCCAGAATTGTCTCAGAAATCCAAAAATGTATATATATATATATATATATATATATTAGGGTGCTTCATTTTTAGGGAACTTTTTTTTTCTTCAAGTCCCGCCTGAAAATCTTGTAATTTATAGAAAAATAAAATTTTTGAGCATATTGCGAACCCTCAATTCGAATTTTGAACCACTGCTAGAGAATTTTGAATTTCACCCATTGAAATAACATTAAAAAATTATTTTTATAGGTTTTTCCTTCCGCTCACCCAGAAAATTTTTTTTTGGGAATTTTGACTCAAGGATTTTTGTTATAGGTATAATTTCCTACAAAAAAGTCCATTGCGTCGAGTTTGTAACTTCAACGGATTCGACGAAAAATGTCATTTAAGTTGAATTTTCATAAAAATAGCAGTAAATCGCGTTTATTTGCTAAACTATTGAAGATAGAAAGAAAAAATTTGTAGGGGGGCTTATGCCCTACAATTTTACTTTGAGATATTTTCTCGTAGCTCTCATGGTTAAGCTGTTAAAGCCACTTAAAACTTAAAATTAACGAAAAAATCTATTTTTTTTTAATAATAATTAATTTATGAAATCCAAGTTGAAAAATTGAATGAAAAATTTGTTTGTCATTGTATTTTTTGAAATTTTATGCCGGCAATTGCAATTTTTTTTAAATCAGTAATTTCACAGATATCACTACTAATTAGCTATTAAGTCTTTCTATCTTCAATAGTTCAGCAAATAAACGCGATTTACTGCTATTTTTATGAAAATTCAGCTTAAATGACATTTTTCGTATGGATTTTTTTAAATCAGTTATTTCACAGATATCACTACTAATTAGCTATTAAGTCTTTCTATCTTCAATAGTTCAGCAAATAAACGCGATTTACTGCTATTTTTATGAAAATTCAGCTTAAATGACATTTTTCGTCGAGCCCGTTGGAGTTACAATGGGCTTTTTTGAAGGAAATTGTACCTATAACAAGAATCCATGAGTCAAAATTCCCAAAAAAAAAATTTTCTGGGTGAGCGGAAGGAAAAACGTATAAAAAATCATTTTTTCATGTTATTTTAATGGATAAAATTCAAAATTCTCTAGCAGTGGGTTAAAATTCGAATTGAGGGTTCGCAATATGCTCAAAAATTTTGTTTTTCTATAAATTACAAGATTTTCAGGCGGGACTTGAAGAAAAAAAATGTTGCCCAAAAATGAAGCATATATATATATATATATATATATATATATATATATATGTTCCATTTACAAATTCAAAACCGGAGCCATTTCTGGTGAAACCGGAGCCATTTCTGGTGAAACCGGAAGTGACTGAGAAGTGAAGAATATGCGAAAACTCTTCTCTTCACATACCATTTACCTATGCCAAATCTCATTTTGATACACCTAATATTCTAGAAGTTATGACTCGTCTAATATATTTGTTGACACCCGGTATAGTGTATTGGAGATTTTAGTAATAAATTGGTTCTTGGCGTTGGTAAATAAAAAAGGCGTATGGAAATTCAGTTGGGATAATAGCTATGGACAATATGCAGGAATGGTATGTGTGGCGGTTCTCCAAAGATAACTACAAAAATATGTTCAATAATAAATTATTATCTACATTTTGTTCAGGAAAGATTCCATCAACTTTGTATAGAAAATACATAAATTGCCGTTGAATAGATTCCAGCAGATCATATTGGAGACTATATTAGTGACCCATATTCCAAGCGAAATTTTACTTAAAAAGTGAAGAGAACATTAAATCTTTCTTAATTTTTGAAATCTTTACAGTTTCTGAAAATTTGGCCAAGCAGTATTTTACTGCTACTGCAGTTTTGCTAATTTGTGTTAAAAAGCTCAATTTTGAGTCAAAATGAATGCCAAGTTATTTTGTTACATCACAACGATTCAATATCTTTCGAATCGGTATTGAGTAATTGTATCCACAGCTTGGATTTTAATGTGTAACTAGATTTATGGCATTTTTGCGCATTGAGGGGTCATTTGTTTGTTAATCACCAGTTTGCCAGGCGGTCAATATATTTTTGAAGTAGTTGACAGTCATTGAGAAATTGAATGATCCTGAATAATTTTAAATCATCGGCTAATGAAAGAATGTTGCTTGTTATTATTTCACCTATATCATTTATAAATAAAGAAAAGTTAAGTGGGGTATTACTTCCCTGGGGTGCGCCGCTGGTGGCAATAAAAAAAGTGATAACACAATTCCACCCAAAAAGCCATGCACAAAAAACAATTAAATTACTCACCTTCATATTTATTCAATAGATTATTCAGATCCCTCATTGTATTAACTATAACAGCCATATTGATTTATCTGTAACAAAAAAAATACTGCCTTTAGGGGAAGAAATAAAGAAGTCATAAAATTCATACCGGCAAGACATTAAATGTTGCTTTGCACTATTCCTAGAGAGGGTTCCGAAAATTTTTATTGTTAGTATTTTTAATCGGTACCGAGCATTTCAGTAGTTCATTTCTGTGATTTTCTTCAATTTTCAGTATTCCCACGGATAGAGCCAAAGTTTCAAATTTTTTTAAGATATTTTCAAAATCCTATATTTTTTGAAGATTTATGATATATATATATATATATATATATATATATATATATATATATATATATATGTTTTTACAAATAACGAAAATTACAAATTACACGCAGGTGAAAATATTATCAAATTGGTGTTATACAGGTGATTATTCAATGTGTGTACTTTTATCTAAAAATATGTTGGTGTCACAGCCAACCATGACATCTACATGTGCCAAGTTCACTGCTATGTGTCCACGAAGTAATCACTCGAAAAAAATGAAAATTGGAATATCCAATGCAGGATTTGAAAAATCTGGTCGAAGTTCCTGAATAAACAGTATTTCAACAAAACTGAGCAAACGGATATCAGCTACTCTCCAGAAAGGGGTTTGAATCGGTAATTGATACGAATTATTGTGTGGGTCGACTCGGTAAGTTCATAGAGTAAATTCAAAAAGGGAATTAGGTAGAATCTCACCACTATCTTGAGTGAAGTTGAGAGGAAATTTAAATTAAGGTAAAGCGTTGTCAATGAGTACTGTTTTGAAGCAACAGTTGATATGCTTTTTAAACGAATATCTGTATCCAGTTACAAACCTAGATTCTGTAAACTTTCCACAAAGATAGTTCTTCATTGAACATATTTTCTTGTATTACTTTTTTACAAAAAATCGTAGCATTGATCTCCTAGAAATGTTTTGCAGACATACGTATTGATTGGTTCAGTAATTACTTGTTGAGCTGCCAACCAATTGTCAGGAGTAAACGAGTGGTACAACTGTATAATGCGAAATCATAATGTTTCATACTCGATGAGTATTCGTTCATATGTTCAATTGCCAAGGAAAGATCCTTGCTAAATACCATATTTTCTCTAGGTGACTCTCCTATGAGCCTGATTGAATTGGCAAAGAAATAAACGAAAATGAAAAAAAAAACAATGGTTTATAGTATCAACGTATTATAACTGTTATTTTTCCTAATATGTAGTCGTCAGATATCGTCAACAATATTGAGTAGAACTGTGGTGCAACTCAATCCTTATCTGAACCCTGATAATATAAAATATATTCGAAGACAAAGTCACATCTGATTATTTTCGATATACATGGAAGGACACACATTGGACGTAGATCATTGTTACGCAATATGCCACTTTTCTGGGTAAACACGTTCAGAACTTTCAATTCGAATTTCCAAAAACCTTGAAGAGATCCAATTTCATTATATATTCTTCTAACTAGTGGGTTATCAATGATATATCGGGGATTCTGTGCTGAAATCTATAGTAACTCCGTTTCTTAAAATTGGTCCGTCATCTTGAAAACAATTGAGTTCTCTAACGTGATACGGGAGGAGAAAGCAGGTAAGTTGTTTTTTCTAGGCTTCTAGGTGTGCGTAGAAAGTCACGCAGGGACAGACCACCTGGTTATTGATGACGACCTGTGTGCTTCCAATTATTACAAGCTTTTATTTAGTTTCACTTGTTGGTTGGTTAGTTCCTTTGTTTGTTAGTTGGGGTCAAATTTTGACCGACTCCTAGTCGTCCGATTAATTTGAAATTTGGCAGGTGTTCATAAGTCCGGTGACAATGCATTATGAAATTTTTGTTAGAGAAAATACAAAATGGTAATTATGGTCCGATTTGATTCAAAATTGGTATGTGGGGGTTTTAGGAGTCGAACGTTATTAATTTTTTGTCAAAATTTATGAATTCAAAATGGCGGCCCCAAGATGAAGGACGAGTTTTCTGATTATGGTCATATTTTAGTCTGAATCGGTATGTGGGGGTTTTCACGTTCGGAGATGGCGACTTCAGGATGGTCTTCTATTAGTTATTTAATTACATTTACGACATAACTTCAGTTCGTTTCATCGTTCAGTTATTGGAATTTGTATTGAATGTATATTATAATACATTTTTGTTTAAGTATTCTTTACCCACTATTTGAGGTTCAAGATGTTGCAAACAAAGCCCGTTCATGCTATTTTTTGAGAGTCGCAGCAAAATGTTATTAATTTGCGTGACGTTGGTATAGCGTGCTCAACATATGCATATTTCATATTACATCAGTTCGAATAGTCATGAAGTTCAGAGCTCCAGATCCTGCAATATTGATTGAACACGAATGTTCATTCTAGGAATTACGAAAATATCTGTAAATTATTTATTTGACATGTTCGATAATAGTGGCGTCGTAACTTTCTAGATGCTCAAATATTTTTTCCGCCACATTGAATTTAATTCAGTGGCTCAGTTTTCAAGGCGATATCATCATCGATAATTTTGTGTGGTAAACTGTCTTGTGATGGCATTTTGAAACAGTCCCAAGAAACTTATCGTATCGTATTCTTATGGCAGCTTTATGAGAGTTTTATGGATGTTTCTTTATCAAAACTAATTTAAGTTCAATACATTCTTAGAGCGTAGATAAAACTAAAACGTTCCTTGGGCAAAAAATTAATTTAATAGCACAGAATATAATTAAATTTTCAAAATGATATTACCTGTGGTTCTCGTCATGTACAATTTCTGATAACTTGACCTCAAATATCATTATTTAAGTCATCCCCGAAAAATTCATGTTGTCTTGATTTCGTTCATAAATCGTTTTTTTTTGTTTCTGAATGTTCTAAAATTCAGATCTACAAATACTCCCCATTTTTTAAACACTTAGTTTCAGCAATGGGTAATAGTGAGAGTTGTAAAAGATAGAAATTGTCAGAATTCTCACTTTCAGGGGCTCATTATCATTTGATTGTATTATCGCCTATACTTCCACGAATACGATTGGAAATTTTGAATAATACGGAATCCAAAATATCTAATTGAACGCCCACTTTTTCTGAATTGGTGATATCGCCTTATCGAAGGTAAAACCAGAAGACATCATTATGTCATAAAAAAGTGTTTTTAACCGCCAACTTAGATGTAAAGCAAACCCTCAGAAGTCAGAGACTTGTGTGAGTTAAGAAGACGGTGACCTCAGCTTTTTAAGTGTCATCCGAAGCTCTACTCGGCTGGTAACCGACTATCCGAAGGATTGATATCTAGGTATCAAGAATGTTCAGTTGGCCACCTATCTCCTTTCGCTCAACGAAA
Organism: Gonioctena quinquepunctata; assembly: GCA_018342105.1. Lineage (NCBI taxonomy): Eukaryota > Metazoa > Arthropoda > Insecta > Coleoptera > Chrysomelidae > Gonioctena > Gonioctena quinquepunctata. Next base: position 196,785 of record JAFIRS010000990.1, on the reverse strand, counting down.
CTACAGAAATGAATTTTTATTTCAGTAGCCGTGCCGGAAATCGAACTCGGACCATCTGGGCATCAGCCAGCGCCTCTACGCTCGCGGCCACCAACCCAGCTCGCGTCCAACCATCAGCGCAGAGTGATATGCGTTTATTGTCTGAAGAATAAATTTTCTTTGACACACATATTTCCTATAAAATAACATATGCCTTATACAAACTGGGTAAGCATTTAACAAAAATAAAAAGAATTACAAAAGTGTATCATGAATCGGATTTATAATCTCTTAGAAACATCTGAAATAAGACGAATAATTTTAACATTAATAACAATAATAATAATATGAACTTTTTTTTTATTTCTATGTACATCTTGGATGAAAACTTTTCGAATAAATGTTGTGGAGCACATGAAGCTCTATCAAAGGACCTATGGTTTGCCGATATGGTATGGAAAGAAAATTGAGTTTTTTTTTCAATCTTTCAATAGTTTGGCCCATCTTCTAACTTGTCGGAGGCACCGATGAAAAGTATTTGTACACGCTTAATTAGCTTCACCTATATGTATGGTATGGAATCTTCGAAATTAATTTTTACCCACTTTCAGACGTTCGAATTATTTGAAATTTTGCAGTCCAATCCTGCCTAGAACCTGGACAGCCGTGTGCAAAAACGCTCCAAAATTATTTAGCGATTTAAAAGCGTTATCCAGCACGAAAAAAGTCTTGTATCCCCGAAAATAGTAGAACGAACCCCCTGTGGATACCCAAATGAAGATTAAACCTGAAAACAACCTAGTAGAAATCGAGAACCCACTGGAAATTGCAATCTGGCCTGCATGAAGTCGGTGCTTGACGGGATCGGTTCTCTTCCGAGAGCCGATCCACTGGAAGTAGGCTTTTCTCTCCTCCATTAGAGATGACCAATCAAAATCCCAGCTGTAAGTTCTCTATTAGCAAGCTAGAACCAAAGAGAATGATGGCTCAAGTGAGCATGCTCCTGCCAGATGGCAGAAAAAGGAGATATTCCCTGCACTCCCAGTGCCTAAAGGTAGCTGAAACCTAGTTGTAGAAGTGTGAATATTATATATATATATATATATATATATATATATATATATATATATATATATATATATTTAATATATATATATATATAACAACAACCTCCACAGACAGTCTCTGACTTTGTCGGAAATGATTTATCTACTCAAATATGCTTTTATCTATGAAAATTATACTATCAAATTATAATTACTCTCATTAAGTATGGGCTTCACAATATTTTATACATATCTTTTTACAAAATTCATGAAGGCTTTACTTCGTAAACCTACTCTGTATTAAATATTCTATACTCTGTTACCCTACACTATATTTTATACTGTGTATTTCCAGTAAATAAAGTTCATTATACTAATGTATAATTTCAAAATAACCCCATTCTCCCGAGGCCTGTGCCTTCTGGAGTGTCCCACAGCTGATTTTTTTTAGTTTTTTGTTGCAGAATGGACTAAAAAGTCAAAAATAAAATTATAGTTTGAAAAAACTGAAAGAACACGTTTATATAGCGATAAGGACTAAAAAGTTGAAAATAATAAGAATAAAGACATTCACCAAAAAATGTTCTCTTATGTAAAAAGCGTGGGGTGCTGATATCTTTCATTATGAAAAGTGAGTAAAGAGCACCCCACCGTTTTTTACCTAAGAGAAAATGTTTTGGTCAATGACTTTATTCTTAGTACTTTCAACTTTTTAGTCCTTATTGCTATATATGCGTGATTTTCAGTTTTTTCAAACAATAATTTTTATGCCTTATTTCGTTATATTCTGTTGAACAATGTGGCGTCCATTTTGTTATCAATTTTTGTTATATCCCACATATATATATATATATATATATATATATATATATATATATATATATATATATATATATAGATATATGAACTATCGAACTGATGGTGTTTTTGTGTTCTGGGGACCATGATCAGGGAGATATATCAAATTTTTTTGATAGTCCTGTTGTGGTAACGTAGTGTTTCTATTGAAATCTACATAAAATTATACTTCCGATGACAGTTACACAATTAATTTATTCTCGTAATTCTTCTTCTCCTGGAAATTTTCATTCAAATTAGTTTTCATTCATACAGTAAAATATTCCAGCTATTGGAAAGAATGTCCCGATATCTCAATTTTCATATTATGGATTGCTTCCAAATTTCACCTCAAATGTTTCGTGATAATCTGCGCTAACCAATTCGATAATTTGACTTTGGCTCTGTATGAGGTATCCATTTGGACTGATTTCTTTCAATTACAATATTATGCTCTGAAAATCTAGAATATGCGTATCGCTATGGAAAAATGAGCACACGAGAATAAAATCGATTACAAAACAATGATTACACAGCCGCGAGGGAACAATTTTTTGTAATTAAGCATATATTTCATTAAAAATTATACGGTTGGGTCAATCATATATAATCAGACATCTACTTGACAATGGACTTTGAAAGTATTTCGAAGATATTACTTGGAGAAACGTCATACGAAATGAGTTGCGTTTGATGACCTTCCTCTGTATTCCAAAATCTTTCGACAATATTCGCATAGACTCTTTCCAAAGATACGTCATTCACAGATAGATATGTAGAATTATTTGCTTCTATACAAAGGGTTACAGCACGTCAAAATTTACAGTACAGTTTCAACTAAAAAGGATGAAAATTTATAAAAACATTCAATTCGTCAACATGCACATAACAACAAAATTGACGTATTGATCGTTTCTTGGGGAAATTATAGAGAAATTTGGAACTTTATCCATTCCAGGGTTCAAAATATGCAATCTCAAACAATGACAACATCGAAGTGGAGGATTTACAAGTGTTTCTTCGAAGAAAAATGTGAATCTTCAATCAACTCAATGTCAACCCGTTTCACAAGTTAGCCAAACATAAGTCGTATGTGATTGCGAAAATATTCTTCAGACGAAATCTCATTATTCATCGCATATCAATTGAAATATTTTGCATAACAAAACACTCTCAGGAGTTCATCGAGCAATGTTTATATGGGTGCTTTCAATGTTTTCAACCTTCAAATGTCTAGATCTGAACATAGGTACTCAGTCACTGTGAATTATATGTTTTTACATTCTGTGCCTGTTTCAAGTATCGTAAAATGCTGAGACGTCTCAGTGATTATTTTATTAAGGAGTTTTCGGGAAGTACTTCCTACAACCTTCATGTATATATATATATATATATATATATATATATATTATATTATATATATATATATATATATATATATATATATATATATATATATATTATATATATATATATATATATATATTATATATATATATATATATATATATATATATATATAGGGTGCAATCTAACCTCTTCCACACCCGTAAATGACGAGTGTATAACGGCATTCTATGTTTTGTTCTTTGTAAAATTCCAAAAAAATATTACCGAATGCAATAAACATTTAAATCACATTTGAATAATGTAGAATGTTGAACTAATTGTGTGGTAAATGTACACATTGCAGGCTGCCTGAGATAAATATTCAATTTCAAAGTAAAGAAAACAACTAACCTTGTTATATCCAAACTGGTGATAAAGTCAGAACTAGTTGACTTCATACTCTGCTTTGAGGCACTCATAATTATCACTTGTAAGAAACAAACAACACAAACAGTATCGAAAACGGAAAAACATTCGCAATTGAATATAGTTTTGAAAATAATTTCGATACCATTGTAGTGATTCAAAATACGTGAAGTGAACACTGTTGCCAAGCAAGATTCACGCATGCACGGTTTACAAAGCTGTCTGCGAACGAAAGTTTGTTAGATTCTACTAGCGTTTTCTGATTGGCTGGTGAATGAAAGATCTTAATTGATTAACAATTTATCAGAAAACAGTACGCGATGTGCACGAGAATCAATTTGAACATTATTGTGTTTTTTTTAGTTGGATTAAACGGGAATCGGGACTAGGGAGTAAAACAATATTTTTATTGCTAACGTTTCGGAATAGTTTATTGCGAAACGTTAGCAATAAAAAAAAAGTTTCATTTCCTGGTCCCGATTCCCGTGACATCCAACCAAATTTGACCTTGTAGGGCGAAGAATCATTTTGGATTATTGTGTTTGTCTTTCAAAAAATTTGCCATTCCATCAAAAAATAATTTATATTATATTAATTTATCTAGGGTACGAAAACGCCCGCATAGTGATTGGCGAATCCAACCAGAATTGAAATCTACAACTTCATTCATAAATGCGACGAATGATTCATATTGTCTTCTACACCTCAAAATACACACGGAACAGCTCGGTGTTCAGTGAGCCAGCAAAATACAATGACAATAATGTTCAAATTGATTCTCCTGCATATCGCGTACTCTTTTCTGATTGGTTGCTAATTAGGATCTTTCATTAGTGATTTGTTACTCTCGCCTCTCGTTCATAGAAATGAAACTTGTAATTTAGCCTTTTTTGGAATTTTATAGATGTGGTAATCATCTATCGGAATTTTGTACAAATATAATACAATGGAATATACTACTCATCAGGGAAAATCCATTGTATTTCTCAATCGAGAAAATAAAAGAAAAATTTATTCGATCTTCTTGTGTGATGAACACAATTTTCAGGTTTAATTTCTCCCAACCAGCCTGGGATCCAATAATAGCCTGACCACCTGGTACGAAAAACTGGACATTTTTTTGCATTTGGACTTGTTCCATACAGACTGCAAAAACCGGATATGTAATGTCAAAAAAAAAACATGGTAATTTGTTAAATAAGGTATTGATAGTAGGCGGTTCCTTCTAATATATTCTTCGTCATCGGTATACCATTCATCCTTCGCCATTCTGTTATGTTAATACTAGCATCATGAATCACGCAAATCTCAAATTAATAGATACACAAGCAAATCTAGATTTGCAGAATTACCTTTTATATCGGAAACATTCCATAAATGAATTATTGTTTTACCGTATTTCGCAAAAACATTGAATTTTGTTTTACTGTATTTTGCAAAAACATTGAATTCGTCTTGAATACAAAATAATTTCAACAGATTAATTATCATAGCTTGTAACCACATAAGTAGATCATAAAATAAACAGAAGATCCATCTTATTTGGAACAGATTTACTGAAAGTGTGTTGGAAATATATCATTTTGATTGCCAAATTTTTCCCAGTGAACTAAGTTTCAACTACATGAGAATCATTTTAAACATAAAATATTCGAGAATTTTATACTATACTATACTTCCGTTGAATCTCGAATGCCATATGCGATACTGACCTGAGATCTGCACTTCTATATGAAATAAAATAACTAATAAAAAACAAGTTTTCATTCAAGCCGTGTACTAAAATGTATAAAATAGATTTAAGTCATCGCTGACAATGATTTAATAATTTTTTGTTGAATTATTTGGTTTCAAAAAGTTTGTCGCGCGAAGTGTTCATAAAAGTACTTACCAATGAATTTCATTGGACAATGATTGGTTGGTTAGTAACAACTTGTTGAAGTATTAATTTCATTACAATTCGTGCGACAAGCTTTTTGAAACCAAATAATTAAAAAAAATAATGTAATCATTGTCGGCGATGACTTTAACTTATTTCATACGTTTTATTACACGGCTTAATGAAAGCTTGTCTTCAAAAATGATTTTCGTTGGTTATTTTCTTTTTTCTTTTTAGTTAGTTGCCCTTAATCTAATAATTTCCAATAGAGCATCGTTATGACAAGGTCTCTTCCCTGTAAGTTTTGAGCTGAAAGAAGTGATATCTGACCCCAAAAATTCCGACACACCTATTTTGAATAGAATCTGGCCATAATCACAAAACTCGTCCGCCACCCTGAAGTCGCCATTTTGAATTTATAAATTTCGACAAAAAATTCATAATCTCCAAACCTGAAAACCCCCACATACCAATTTCGAATAAATATGACCATAATCACAGAACTCGTCATTTATCGTGTGGCCGCCATTTCAAATTCATGAATTTTGGCATGATGACATGATCTCCCACATACCAATTTTGAATCGAATCGGACCATAATCACAAAACTCGTCGGCCATCTTGGAACCGCCAACTTGAATTTATGAATTTTGACAAAAAATTCACAATCTACGACCCCGAAAATCCCCACATACCAATTTTGAATCAAAACGGATCATTATTACAAATCCCAACCTGCCAAATTTAAATCAATCGGACGACTAGAAGTCGGTCAAAATTCACTTGCAAGATTTCAACTAACAAACGAACGAACTAACTAACAAGTGAAACTAAATATAAGCTTGTAAAAACTTGAAACTCTCAGAAAAAAAAAAAAATAATGTACTCGGAAAAAGTTTCTTATTCTTCAGTTGACCTTTATTATGAAACCAAAATATTTGACCCCACAAATCTACTTGTAAAATATTTATACAAAAAAAACAACAGAACTTAAATAAAAGAAATACATTCAATACAAATTATTAAATGTTCCAAAAGTTATACTAAAACAATTGACTTTTTACATAATATTGAACGTCAAATATCTACACAATATCTTCCCAGATAAGTAACACCTTCCTCAGAATATCATTAATACCCATATCCTTAGAAAAATAGGGGATGATTGATTCAAAGTGGATAATTATATTATGTAACACTTAATAGTTAAAGTAAGGTATGTATGTAGTATTTTCAAAGTAATCAAAAATTGAGTAGGTAGTAATTAGTAAATTTTAGCCACAAAATTTAAAAAAAAAATATTTTTTGAACAAAAAATTAAACCGACAAAAAAAAATCTGAAAACAAAAAATAAAATAAACTGATGACATTCATTTACTTGATAATGTAAGTTATTATATTTCTGAGTGAATTGGCTCAGCTTGAAAATAATCACAAATACATCTTCTTACTCATATCATGTCTGCACCCTCGATGACATTAAGCAAAGTAGCTCAGCGATACAGTAGTATTCGTGCATTTATCCCTTTTACTCGAAGTTGAAGGTTCGAGCCCACGCAGTGTTTAAATTTTTTTTATTCAATAAGTTATTATTTAAAAAAAAATCAGGTCCTTTTGATCATGGGGATTATGGTTTCCACAGCAATTCTTGTACAAATACCATATACAAAAACTATACACTGGTCATTGCTTCAGGAGATCATCAGCAACAATCCTAATAGACGCTGGCGAAGATATCATCTCACTTAAGCGACATGGAGGTTGGAAATCAACCACAGTTGGAAGAGTTATATTGACGAGTCAATGAAAAATAAATATGACATCGCCAATTAAATGGCGAGTTCGAATAATAAATCTGAAAACCTGCCATCTACTTCAATGTCATATAATTTTGAAAATGAAAAAATATCAATTGTGCCATAGCAGTTCCCAAATGCTTCACAGATCACATTTAATCAATATAACTGTGAATATTGCGAATAAGTAAATTGAGAAAAAATGTAATCAGAATATTGTGCAGTTATATAATATGTTATCAATTTGTCAATTGTAAATAGAAATGTTCTATACAATTGAAATTGAAGTTCAAGTTTCTGTTGTGAATTCATTTCACTATTTTATGTTGAAGCCGTAGAAAAAATATAGTGTATAACTCACATGGAATGTTTATTTCCCACTCGTATGATTTGCAGCACTCGCCTACGGCTCATACTCGTGGGAAATGAGTATCATTCCGTGCTTGTTGAACAATATACTATTTTAGTCTTAATAACTAAGCTAAACTAATGTTGGTAACTAATTTTGAGTCGGCGCCAAATAAACAATCAACGTAGATCATCAAATTACTTTGAAGAAATAATCAAAACAAAATAACATAAAAGGCACCTGGCGCCTACTCAAAATTAGTTACTTACATTAGTTTATGCACGACCGGGCGTGAAGTAGCACTTTAGCGCCCGGATTTGCGGGCGTAAAGTAGCACTTTAGCACCTCGCGGACTACTTTATCGCCTGGCGGGCGATAACATCGTTGAACAGGCGCTGAAGTGAATTTCAATCTCATATCGATAGAAATCTATATTCCGATGGATCATATAATCAAACCCAGAACATTATTAACAATAATATAACGAAAACAATGAACATAAATTAATTTAAAAAATGAATTATAACTCAATATTGACAATACAATTAGAACAGTTATTCATGGAAATATTTCGATTTGTTGTTTTCTGTTGTTGCAGATAGTTACTGATTTCAACTGATTCCTCATTACTAGAAGTCTAAAGAGAATGCATGTTATTATCTGGTGTTTCAGAGTAGTGAGCAATATTTTCAGATTGTCTGCAATGGCAAGTAGAAGGCTCATCATTTTCTACAATTTTCTTAGCAATCTTCAGCTTATTTGCAACTGAATTTTCAATATAACCAACCTTCCGCAACAGTCGTCGACTTCCACCCAGCATGTCTTTTAATGTTGATTATATCATCGCCTGCATCTGCTAACATAGTTGCTGAGGAACGTCTGAAGCAGTAACCAGTATATTCTTTCGCATTAGAAATACCTAGGTAAGTGGCTATTCTGAATGTTATTTGACCGAATGTATTTTTTTCGATAACCTGTCTCGTACACTTGCCATTTTTATAATATAAAAAAAAACGCTTTTGATCATTCTGATCTCGCAAGGAAGAATATGTTCTGTAAATATCCAAATAACTTGGCGATTTCTGTTCTTTATCGATTACAGTAAATACTCGATCTATCTTCGTTTTGGTTTCTCGTATAGTTATGAGTAAGAATGTCTCGAAATCTTGAATGTCGTCCACTGTGATATTTGCCAATTCTTCGCGGCGACATGCTCCACAAATACCAATTATCAGTGCTACGTACAATAAATTCTCAGATTAACATACTAAACATTGAGAAAACATGAAATTAGAACTTACTATCATCATAAGATACAAATCGTCTGGTGCTTCCCTCAAAAATAACTACATTTCTTCTCTGCTTAGAATCTTCGATTTCTTTGGTTTATAACCATCAAATTTTCGTTTCAAAAAAGCTATCAATCTTGCGTATCTACTGATATCTATATTATCATGTACATTTAAAGTAGCTTTCAGCATGGAATAATATGACCACATGGTAGAGGGCTTACAATATTTAGATTTTTCCAGTAAAGAAGTCTCTGTGTATTTCTTATTTTTCACATTTTTCCCGTTGCACCACCTCACGAATTCTTCATACACCTTGTCGTATATTTTCTTGGATTTACTTGGCAATAAACTCAATTTCGCATCCTCAGCTGCTTTTCTTATTTCTGGTGGAGTCCAATTCACACTTTCTTCGTCGCTTGAATCCATTTCAAAATCAGCAATAAATTATCTGTGATCACGAAAATTGACAGCAAATATGGCTACCAGCCTATATAATCTTATTTCGAGAAATTGTCTGAGTTGCCATGGTAACATTCATTTCATCACTTCTTGATTTATTCTGTTTCCGATATGATATGAATATACATCCTCACGGCAGCCTTGATGTATTTTTATCATGTTCTTGATATAAAGAGGTATCTATCTACATGACATCAAATTTACCGGTCGTGCATAATTTTTTTATGTATTTCAGGCGTAATTTGCTTTTATGGACCTAGGCGTGTTAATAGCCCTCGTTACACGCTGCGGTACATAAAAGCCTATTTTACGCCCTTGATACATAAATAACTATTAGTTATCAAGACCGCAAAGAATTAATTTATTTTTCTCTGTTAATTTTTTTGTTAAAAAGTGTTTATGTAAACCCAGTTTTTCATCAAGTATCGGCAACTTAAAAAAAAAAATTCACATATAAAACCCCATTCTAACTGATGGTTGCTTCATATAGTAAGGATTATACTTGGATCTGAAAATAACGATTCTAAAAACTTCAAAATAACCGCAATTAGTTTTCAGGCGCGACCGATCTATGAAATAAGGTGCTGAAATGGTGCAATTTTCAGTGGATCCATGTGCAACGCAACGTTTAATTTTACCACTGAAGTTATGTAATCGGAGAATCATCTCGCAACAGGACTTCCGTCCTTAATTCAACAAACTCCGATCTCTAGAACGCAGCTAAGCAAGTTTCACTTGAAAAACCTCTGAAAATTTCACCCATCCTCAAGTTGCTACATCATCTACTTTCAAATGAACTATTTTTATGTCCTTTCTCGAACCACCCTACGTGATTAAGTCTGCGGTAAATCATGGATGAGCGAACCATAACATGATGATGACACGTCCTATTGTAAAATCTAGGTGTTTGTTGTTTTGAAACACTTTCGCTACGACATCGATTTTAATCAGCACTTTGTAAAAGTATCGTCAATGGCAATGCCGAGCTGTTTAGCATTTACAACTCGCTCATAAGTTACCTAATCGATTCTTTCGCGTTATATCAGCCGGTGGGATGAGTAAAATCAGTGGCGGCTGATACAGTCCCCGTACGTGTGAAAACGCAGGGACGTTGCGACGGGCGGGGGCAGGGTAGGAGTCCTCCTAGGCGGCTAATTGAGCATAAGCAAAGAGTACACCAACTAACACGAGGCGAAAGAAAGCCGTTTTCTGATCACAAATTTGTGTGCACATGCGCGATTTAATCAGTTTAACTGTCAATGTCAGTCTTCACTTCCTTTCTTCCGATTGTGTCGCAGTGTTGCCGGTTTGCGGGTAATTACTGGCATTTACGTTCTATCAATACATTTCAAAGCATACAATACATAACGATGTGTATTTGGAGGATTGAAAACTCCAAGTGAGGACTTTATTCAGTACATTTACAAATTGGAGCGAACGTTTTGTTTATCGTTTTAGAACAAATTTACCATTCAGATACAAAAAAAATGTTATTCAAAATTTAACTGACAGAGCTATAAAGCTTGCTCACCCAAAATTCAGGAAAAGTAATATAGAAATAATCAAGAATATTTTGAAAGAAAATAATTACCCCAGCCATGCGATCTATGAAAATAATGATAATAAAGAAAAGAAAACAACAACATACATACCTTTACCATACATAGAGATACTATCGAATAAAATTGATAAAACAATGGAAAAACACAACATAACTATATCACACCGACTGCAAAATACGAACAAAACCATTTATTCAAAATTAAAACCAGAAATACCAAAAAACAAACAAACTCATACAGTATATAGAATACCGTGTAAAGACTGTTAAAGTACCTACATAGGTCAAACAAAACAATATTTGCAGAAACGAGTACAAGCCCACAAGTACTCAAAAACCGACATTACAGCCTTATCCAAACACGAAAAAGAAAATCAACATAAGTTTGACACCAACAAGGTTGAAATTTTGACCAAAGAAAGGAATCCAAGAGTAAGAACATTCCTTGAAATGATACATATTAAAAAAGACGCCAATAGCATTCACAATAGGAATTATATAAAAAATTCAAGCCAGATTTATAACAACCTTTTTTAACTTCGTTTATAGTGATAAATGAAAACTGATCTTCACATGCTGCCAAAAAAATACAGTCCGGCTCATATACTAGAACTCAATGAAAACAATCAGGTGTACATATGAAGAATGTAAAAATGCATGAAAGATAAACAAACCATTCCCGATAACTTCGACTTCGAAGTCACACACCTACAATAACGTTCGTACAATGCGAACGCAGAAATTCAAATAAAATAATTTGTAAGTGAATACTCATATATATTACGGATATTTTTATATTGTGTTGAATAACGTGTTATATTTCGAACCATATGTTTTTAAAGAATTATTTTAGTGCATACATTATAATATTGTGTTAGGTTAAATATGTCTCAAACTCCATATTTTTAATTTGAGTGTTTTAACCTGATGATGACAAATACCATGTCGAAACGTCGTTGAAAGAAATTTATATGAATTGAGTGAATCAGACCTTTATTCCGAGAAATTAAAGAAAAATATATATATATATATATCTTTATATATATATATTCTATAATTTACGTTTTCCTATTTCAAAACAACCGTTGTTTGGTAAGGCGGCAAGGCAGTTGCAGCCCAATTGAAGGATCCTGTATATAACTTGAAGCGAGTTATATCAGAAAAGTAGTGGAGCGACTAATGTATTCACGAACCACCAATCAAAACTTCTGAAGTTATTACCAATTACCATAGATACAAATTTAGAAAATGAAAGTGATAATAGATAATTGATACCCAGAAAAAAAATTACATCAAAAATGACATGTTTGAAAAATTTAGGAAGCAGTTAAAATGATGAGTTTCAAGATTCATTGTTTTTTTTAGAAAAGCGTGAAGGATAGTTAGTCGATTCAATTATATTCTTGTTGGCATCTTCGAATTAATTTCATTGATTGGAAGTGAAAAATTAATATGGCTGATTCATCTCTATCAGAGCACAAAGAGAAGATTCCACGAATTTGTTATTTTCGACTCTCCCAATCATACGAAGCGAAAAATATTCGTGCCATTAGTTAATTATGTGTTCTCTCCGTAAACAACGAAATAATTATCTTCCAAGATGGAAATATGATACTCGACAACAAACAAAAAAAGCGCGAATCAGAAATCTGAAAACATTATTTCTGAGAGACTAGCAAGACAGAAACACTAAGGTCTAAAATGAAAAAAATCGAAAAATATTATCAACTGTAAAAAAAGGTTCCAAATGTTTATAATCTGCCTATCTTGGAAATTCTTCAATATACATATTTGGGGAACTTTTCGGATTCCGTAAATTGTGTGGTGACAAGATCAAAAAAATGTGTTTTCTCAAATGGCGATACTTTCAATCGGACATATTTTGAAACAATGACTCAAGACTGTAGACCGGGCATAAAAGCTAAGTTGAAAGGACGATCCATAAACTGAGAGAGAAATGACAAATTGGAAATACCACTTAAAATTGATACTTCACCCAAGCAACATCATAGTGGAGGACACTGATACTGCAACTTCCACTCGGTGATTATTACGTAATCACTACTAATTCTACCACTATACGGAAAAAATAACTAAAATTTTATATTTGCATGGTTGTAGTTACGTAATTTCCATCTATGGTAGCCACTTCACAGTGGTAATTGAGGTGACTGAAACATTATGGCCACTAAGCAGAATCACCTTAGAAATTTTCAAATTGGAAAGTGGAAAATGACCTGTGCCACTTAAATATCACTTAGAAGTCACAATCACTTTCAATAGAGTATGATAGTTCCAGTGACGTTTCAGTAACTTTCATTAAACTTTTAATGTGGCAGGCACTTTACTCTGATATGTGGTGATGGTTGCCGACTTCTTGTTATCTCCATTAGTGATTGCCACAGTTCGCATTTGATGAAAGTTATAATTACCTTTAAAATTCACCATCAAGTGACCGTGGATTGGTCCGCGCGATGACGAAAGTTAACCTAATTTTTCTAAAATAATTTTATTGTGGCCTAGAAAAATTGTTTTACGTATGGGTTATGCGTTTTCAATAGACAATTTTCCTTCATTTTGTATAAAAAGTTTAATTTAAATAGATCGGATCTTTGACTTGTGCGCCTGCTCAATATTCTTACCTTAATTGTTAATTCAGTTTACATAAATGCCATCATTTTCATTACTTGTTAATTGATAATTGTAACTTGATATTCGATAATTATTGTTAATTGGAGATGCATAAATCCACCATATTACATATCCTTTTTGAACAATCAATGGACATGTACTTGCAATTCTAGCCGCGACGTGTTCGCCACTTTCAAGGGTATGAGACCTTGTAATTTTCAGGGTAATTTTCAGGTTATAACTTTGAAGTGATGAATCAAGGGTCTGCGACATGGGCGCCACTTTCTAGTGGTGGAGAAGTTAATAATTGAGTTCCACTGATCCCTTTATGATATATTTTATTGTCTTCCACTTCAAAGTTATATTCTCTAAAAGCCGCCATATTTACAGGAATATGCTGGGTCGCCATTATTAGAGAATTGAACGAAACATTCAATGAAGATTTATTTGTCGTCAGTGCTGCATAAAACGTTGTAATTTATTACGTAAGTATTGGTTTCAAGTAATCATGATTGATAAAAAAAATGTTTGAGGGATTTAAGTACTGAATTCAGAAGCGAGTTATTCCCAAAATTATAAAGTTTTCCTTAAACAAAGAGTATTCATATGGAGCGCGCTCACAATTAAACTACAACACCCATATTTCCCAGTAAATTTTCAAAAGTTTCAATTTTATCCCGATCAGAGGTATCCAAATTGAAAATACTTACTTACATGTTTGTATGTTATATATTCTTATACTTATAGTCGATAGAGTGTTAGGAATGAATCGGGCAAAATGGAAGAATGAGGAGCATTTATTATAAAAATATGTTGCAGGACAGAGATCGAGCTACATATCAATTACACAAGCACAGTCAGTTGTCTAACGTGTCTAGTGTCGGCCACTACATATCCACTTTTTTCCAGGTGACCACAACGTGGCTGGAATGATGCTATCTGACATCCAGGAACGTAATCGGAACGTTGCGGTCACCAAAAAAGTTTTCACCATTTTGGTAGCCGCCACGTGACAGAACCGTGTATATAACGTGGCAGTGGTTGTGGTCAAACATCTCCAGAATCATGGCAGCTACGTTCCGTCCACTAAAGCTTGGGTACTTTGTACAAATTATTGACTTATGCAGGACGATATTTTGAGAAAAGCGTACTTTTTAATGAAAATTCCGAAATGAATGAGGTATAAGCACAAAGAAGTAAACAGTCGGCATCAACCGAAAGAAATCTGCATTTCCTTCAACATTTCTGAATACAATGAAAACGATCCCCTGCTACATATTCTTCATTTGTTTCCAGTGAACGGAAGACAGCAAAAACAAGGAAGTCAAACGCCACATTGAAAACAGTTTGAAGCAGAGAAAAGTTTCGAAAAGGAACTGAAAATGGCAATGTAAAAACTATGATGCAATCTTACACGCTCGCTTCATAATCCACCTCTTATAATATTTTCAATTCATCACTATTCCCAAGGCATTATGAGTTTCATGTTTCCTACTAATTGAATAATTGTGATTCGTTAATCGATATCAGAGTGGAAAAAGGGAACAAGGACTTGTTCCATATTGGAGGTGTTATTTTTTGGCATTTCAGTAAAAAGGATCTACTCAATTTGTGGCTCAATGTAGTCAAAAAGTATCGATTATACATATACAAAAGTTATAGGCGCGTTGACTGATTTCCAAAAAATATTTGAATTCGTTGCAATTTACTGATGCCACAAAATTCACTCTTACAATCAAAGCATACATTTTTCGGTTTCATGGTGAAACTGTGTTCTCTTTTCATTTCCGGAATGGAAATTGTTGATTTTACCACGTTTTTTTATTAAGCTTGCCTTGTGTGGGTCAAATCTAGTATTTGAAATTTTACCCCGTTCCTGTTGACCGATTGATCTGAAATTTGGTACACAACACAGTTCTGATGTCAATACAATTATGTGTATTCAGTATCATTGTAAATCCAAGATGGTCACCACCACAAAATGGCGGATTACATATTTTTTTACAACCTTCTCAATATGGATATCTTGGCTTGACTAGTAGAATATAGTACACCATGAAAAAATTCCAAATCCAAGATGGTTTTCGAAACAAAATGGCGGATCATGGAGTTTCGACAGTCAATGCAACCCCCTCAGTATGGATATCAAATGGAAGCGCTTGACTAGTAGAATACAGTACAGCATGAAGACATTCCAAATCCAAGATGGCGTCCTAAACAAAATGCGGATAGAGTTTGGACACTCAATACAACCCCCACAATATGGATATAAAATGAAAAGGCTTGATTAGTAGAATACAGTTCACCATGGAAAAATTCCAAAACCAACATGGCGTCCAAAACAAAATAGCGGATCATATAGTTTAGTCAATACATTAAAACTGAAATCTAGGTATCTAATCAAAACAAAGGACTTTGTCAACTCAGAATCGTGATTCACGCATGAATCCCCCACCCAAGTCAAGATTTGGTATCGTTGTCATGGGCTTCCACTGTCCACAAAATGCAAGGCAGCAGTGTAGACCACGCAGTTGTGTATTGAGGACCGAAATTGTTCGAGGAAGAGAGAAAGAGGAAAAAATAAATAAAGAGTAAAAGGGGGTAAATTATTATTTAAATAATAAAAAATATTTTTTTTAACCGGGTTATTCACTATAAATTATCATCCCCTCACCATCGTTATTATTGCCTATAGAAAGGAAAAGTGAAATGTAAAAGTTTTGTAGTTATGAAGGAATTTTTATGATAAAATACAGTAGCGTGTAGATTTCGGGTGATAATTTTATTTCAATGGCAAACCCTATGAATTATTAAAATAATTTTTTTCCCGATTTCAAAAATATACCATATGTTATCCCAATCTTATACCGTTTTTGAGTTATTAAACGTCGAATAACTTAGTTAGACTAGTTGTAACTGTAAATACCTATCCTATGAAAGTTTTAAAGTTGAAATGGTTTACAGTGAGAAAGAAAAAGTTTAAATATTTATACAAACATAGATAACAAAGATTTATTTAGGATATTTAAATATCATCATCACCATAAAAGATTTTCAATGTGTCCACCATCATTGTCAATGCATAATTGATAACGTCTTCCTATATTTATAGGTGCATCGGCAATTGTTTCATTATTGACATTCAGATTCTCTATTTCAAGTCTAATCGTGTCTTTAATGAGTTGAATATTATTTTCATTATTAACAATGTTGTTTAGAAATTCCCAGGAAAATGAATCCATAGGGGTCAAGTCCGGACTGTTAGGTGGCCATTTCATACTTTCATTATTTCCTATCCATACTAGGAATACATTATTCAAATGTTCTTGAACGAAAAGGACACTATGCATAGTGTCCTACTCGTACCTAGTTTTTCGAATCATCCCCATCCGCACAAAATGGCTGCCTTCAATTGTTACATCCACAGGCTCTCAAATGTACCTCTCTCTACTGTTGAGTATCAAGAAGAATGGAATATGTTGAAACAAATAGCTTCCAATAATGATTATAATCCTTACATTATCAACACTTTGATTCAAAAAATTAAAAATGAACATAACTTATCTTATTCAAAATTAAATTCAATCGACAAATTTGTTTCAATTCCTTTTTTAAACGACAACATTTCTAACGAAGTAGCTAGTTGCATTAAAAGTAACTTTGACAACATTGAAATTTCTTTGTAGACCAACAATAGCTTGAGTAGATTTTTGGTCAATACAAAAGACAAAATTGACAAACTTTCCAAAAGTGGTATATATAAGTTCAATTGTGGAGACTGCGATGCAGCCTACATTGGTAGAACTTGTAGACCTTCCAAAGTTCGTATTATGGAACATTTAAACAGTAATGAAGTTTCTGCCTTCGGTCATCACTCAAGATTCAACAATCATAGTTTTAGTCCAAATAGAAATTCACAAATATTACATGAGGTCAGTTCCAAAAATTATAAGAGATTAGATTTTCTTGAAGATTTACACATTAGTAAAGAAATACTTAACAATAACCTTTGTCTCAACACGCAAGCCAATTCAAATAGTTCCTATATTCCACTTCATAGACGTCTAAATTAAATAATATTGAACTTCCTCGGCCTTTTTACTCTTATTCACCTTTCAAGTTTCTTGTGAATCATGCTATTAATTCTCAATTTCCATTCTCTATGATGATATCACTTGTATCTCTTCGCAATTTGCCAGCCTGTTTTTCAGTTTTTTCCATACTGAAAACACAAGTCATGTTCTGGATTAACACCTTTTAGACTCTGTTTCACTCCAGCGTGGGAGTTGTGAAGTTGGGTCTAGTTTCCATTAGACCTCACACTTCTTATCCCCCAGTTGCGGTTCAACTGAGCCATGGTGGACAAGGATTTTTATTTTTATTAAGGAACATTTAAATTCATTATCCATGGACCCTACCAGAATTATTCAATTGTTTGTTTTGATCAGGTTAGGTCCAATTAGACTTCTCCCTTAAATTCAATTACGATGACTTAAATGTGAGAATTAAAGAGTCTTGTCTGGTCTCCCTTGGAATACTGGAACATATATTTGACAGATGACAGTCCTCATTAGATTGATCATCTTCTAGTGTGTTTTTGTATGACAGGAATATTCCTTTCTTGATTCTGATATCTCATGGTTCTGTGTTCCATGTCAATCTACTTCATCGTTCACTTGTCAATCTTGTCACTTGGGTCCAGCTATCACACCTAAACAATGGCTTTTTAAAAGATAATGAAAATGTAATTTCAATTTTCATCCTGGCCTAGGTTATGTTTTTCAACATGTTTGTCTCGTAAACTTATACAACACTCATTGATCATGAGATATTTTATGGTCTTTTTGGCTTCTTGTACACCTGACGAGTAAGTGACCTCACATTTGAAATATGTCAACTTTCTTTCTCAAAAAAACTTTTCAGTAACTTGTTCTCTATCGATATTACTCACTTTCAGGTACGCACTGATGATGTCCTAAGAGTCGAAAGCGCTTTGCTACGATTTTAATAAATTATTTTATGCACGAAATACAATTTTCTTTCATCGATTATATCGATACGTGCACACACTTTTCATTTACAGTAATAATTAGTCCAATCGAGTTATTATATAATTATAAAGATTGTTTTAAAAGCGTGGTACATTAAAAAAAATGGTATACAGACTTAAATGAAAAAATCTTTATTCATCGCCAGCTAGTTGGATGATACTAGTATTCGTTTCCTTGTTTTTTATATTATTCAAATGAACGAAAATAGATATGAATCTATTCGGTTATTACCAGAGCGATCCGAGGCTACACCTTAGAGTAGTGACCTTTGATTAATTCACCATATGTAGATATTGATAAATCAACATAAAACTTGGCAGAACCACGGATGGTACCATGGAAAGTATAGAAAAAATCATTGCTGAAATAAACTTCTATGAACACAAAGCATAACACTGAAAAAAATACATTGTAGGAAAAATATATGAGTTTCAGAAATCTTTACTCTCACTTACCTACCTAATTCTATCAATTTGGGAAAATTGTGAATGAAACACCCCCCTTCAATCTGAGAATTGTTCATACTCAGAGTATTTTCGTTATATCACAAGATTTGGTAATACTCTACCATGCTCAACCTTGTGATTCTGAAGCATTTCAAAATAAAACACATCGTTTTTTGAATGCTAATTCGCGTATCGATACCTAATTGGGTATTACTGTTTTGCACACATTTCATTAAGAATGTAAACATACTCAACCTATATTTAAATGTGTATACACCAGCTATTAAGGCCAAATATTTGCTTTCAACTCTTTGACAAGCCCGGCACAAAAATCGTGTGACTGAGATTTTAGATTTCGAATAATAATATGATATTTGTTTGAAGGTTGTAGTCACTTGATTACTCTCGTTTCGGACGTCAATCGTCTCAACGGATTTGGAAGTTTTTCACGACGATTCGATTGTGTGCATCTGCAATCGTCTTCAGGTGAATACTGACAAGTTTAGGTGCTACTCACCTATTTAGTCAGCGGTGCGTGTAGTTCCGCCATGTGCAGTGATGCGTGTGATTTCGCGCGGTGTGCTGGTTTGTGAATTTTTGCGCCTCTGCAGTCCTCCAGAGACTCTAGGCGGCCTCCTTGAATTATCGTTTGAACCATTCTAGACTATTAGTTGATAAATCATTTGACAAACTGAAAATTGTAAGCGTAAACGCTCAGTGCATCAATAACAAAATAAGTCAGTTTCAAGTACTCATATTCCAAGAGAAACATGATGTATTATGTATCTCTGAGTCCTGGTGCAACAATTCAAATATAAATACTACTCAATTCAGTGAATATGTCCTTGCTACTCACTTTACTAGACAAAACCATATTCATGGTGGTACTTTGATTTTCATTCGAAAAAATTTCAGTTTCAAAAACGGAACCTTTATAAACAAACTTTCACAAGAACTTCAGTTGGAGGTTTTTGCAGTATCTTTCCAGTGCCATGGTAACAAATATTGTTTATTATCAGTTTATAGACCACCAGCTGGAATCATTGACACATTTATAAATGGACTCTCTGTCGCATTGGACTACTATAATGAAAAATTCAAAATTATAATTGTTTGTGGTGACATAAACATGAACTTTTTATGTGAATCAAATATTAAATCATTCCTCACCGATCTCCTGAGTAGCTATGAACTAAACATACAAAATTTTGAACCTACGGTCTTTACAAATGTAAATGGCAAATCGAGTGAGAGTAAAATTGACTATTTTTCCACGAATATATGCAATTCGAAATATCTTGAAACAGTTAAAAACATGAATATTGCTGATCATTTTGGTATCATATTCGAATTGATTCTGGACATGAATCCCATAAATGAACACATGTTTAACCATGAAACCGAGTCCATCCGAAAAACAAGTGACGAGAATCTTGGCATTTTACAATCCTCTCTAGAGAAAGAATCCTTTTGGTCAGTTTTCGAATGCTCTGAAAATATTCATATGATATATGAGACTTTCCTAAATACTCTTCAGTATTTCATTGACTTATCATGTCCTACAGTTGTCAAAAAATGTAACAGAAACTAAAATACACACCAGTGGGTGAACAAAGATATTATTTCTATGAGCAAAGAATTGAAAGAATTATTCTGGGTGATGAAGAACTCAAATGATAGCCATGTAACTGAAATCTACAAGGAATCTAAAAAAGTCTATCTACAAACAATTCAAAATACAAAAAGCGCATTTTACAAAAAAAAATTGGAGAAACAGATCATCACCAGAAACAAAAACAGATATGGAATATAGTCAGAGAAAAAATAGGAAATTCAAGATTTACATCGAATATTCAAATAAAAGTAGGAAATAAAATAGTTGAGAACAAGAAAGTCATTGCAAACGCTTTCGGTGCCTTTTTCTCAAACAATGCAAAAAATTCCATAAAGCAACACTTCGACTCGAAAGTATTCAACGATTTTACTTCAATGTATGAAACTAATACATTCTATTTTCCCCTGTTTTGAGCTGTGATGTCCTAGATGCAATAGGTTCACTGAAAAATTCTAATTCAGTTGGAATAGACTGTATATCCACCAAAATCATCAAGAGTATGGCTGTGTACATCGCTGAACCTTTAGCTTATATTATAAATCGATCAATAGAGTCAGGAGAATTCCCAAATTATCTAAAAATAGGTTCAGTGACCCCTATTTTCAAAAAAGGTAATACATCTATCATGAGTAATTTCCGACCAATAAGAGTACCGACTGTGATAGGTAAAGTTATTGAAGGATGTGTCTATAACAAAATGTTTGCATTTTTAACCAGATTTGAAATTCTATCAAAGTACCAACATGGTTTTTGTCTAGAAAAGTGGATTGAAAGTGCTTCCTACAACTTTTTTGAATATATTTACGATTCTATAGATAAAGGAAAATATGTTGGAGCACTCTTTTTCGATCTATCTAAAGCATTCGATACCATTGACCCGAACATTATCGAAAGCAAACTCTACTCTTTTGGATTTCGTGGTAACTTTCTGTTGTGGTTAGTCTCATACATGCGCCTTAGAAAAATATCTGTCAAAATTGAAGAGAATAGGTCTGATTTCTATTCTATGGACCTGGGAGTTCCTCAGGGTTCCATCTTAGGTCCACTGATTTTTTATTATTCATAAACGATCTACCACTTCATATAAGCACACAATGTATAGTTCTCTATGCTGATGATTCAACTTTGGCTGCTGATGCTGACAGTCTCGAGGAACTCCAAGGTGAATTGAATATATTGTCGAAGGAATTCACAACTTGGTGTGAAAAAAATTCTTTAATTGTGAACTCAGACAAAGCTGTGTGTATACAGTTCTATCGCAGATCAAAAATTGTAACAAATTTTCAAATAAGAGTTATGGATGATGTAATCAATCTCTCTGAAATACTAAATTTCTCGTAACTTTCGTATCTTTCGTATAGTGATATGAGATGGGAAGCAAATATAAATGCTGTTTGTAAGAAGTTAAATAGTAGTTATTATGCTATCCTACAACTGAAAAATATTTTTGTTATAACTGAACTGATCAATATTTATTATTCCATAATCTACTCCCACATCTCCTGTAATATCAACATCTGAAGCAGCTCCAGCAACTTCAACAGAATATTTATTCTACAGAAAAGAGTCATCAGACTCATTTTCAATCTGAAGATTAGAGATTCTGTAGAGAATATTTTAAAAGATTCAATATCTGAACATATCCATGTATATATATATATATATATATATATATATATATATATATATATTTTCAAATGTATAATGTTATTTCTGACACAGAAACATATGTACGACACTGTTTCCCAACATCATAACTATTCCACTAGAAACGGAGATCTCATCAGGATCCCGACTCATAACTGATCTAAGGAAAATTCAATACAAAAATATGTTCAAATCAAAATATCTGCAAGAAAACTGTTTCTACAGCATTTCTGAATTTTTGAACTCTAGATAAAATGTTAGTTCTGTCTGTGTATATATGCCATTTATATTTTACATTTGATTTGTTTTGAATTCCAGATAGGATGTTAGTTCTATCTGTGTATATGTGACATTTATATTTTGTATTTTGGTATTTTGATTATTTGTCTACCTTTTTGTGTTCTTGACGTATCCTATATCATGTGTTTGATTTTGAAGGATTCAATAAATTATTATTATTATTATTAATGCCCCGCTCTATGTAGAACGCTTGCGTTGTCCCATATAACTCGATGGTGCTCAGTCCAGGCGTGGTTAGCAATTCCCGATTTTGACGTTTCTCCGCATTGGGTCCATTTCATGAGTTCATCCAATCTTACCGACAATAGCCTCTTTGTCTTTCCGATGTAGGAATTTCTCATTCACATGGAACTTCATAAATGCATTCTTACTGATTTCGGTTCTGTTGCAGGTTTGGTTTGGTGAGGAAACTCCGTAAAGTACCGCCGGATTGGAAGCAACTCTTGATATTGAACTTGTTTCCGATCCTTCTGATCTTCTCGGAGACACCTCGGAAGTAAGGAAGGTAGATCACTGTGATTTGTTGTTGTTCTTCGGATCTTTTCGGTCTCTCGAGTTGTTTCAATATTCCTATGAGTTTCTCGGGGTATCCATTTCGGTGAAGATCCTCTCTGATGTAGTTTAGCTCGGCATCTAGTGACTCATTGATGTTGCATGTGTGTTTCGCTCTTTCCACCGATGTTCTTACGATCCCTCTCTTTGTCGAACTCGGATGGTTGGGGCTGTAGTTGAGATAATGTCCCGTATGTGTCTTCTTTCTATAGACGGAGGTGCAGATGTCGTTGCCTGTTCCCTCAACATTCACATCAAGGAAAGGTAAGGTTTTCATTTCTATCGTGAATTTGATCGAATCCCTGATGCTGTTAATTCTTGAAGATATTTATCTCCGTGGCTCCATATAATGAAAGTGTCATCCACGTACCTCAACCACAGTTTTGGTTTGTGTTCTGCCTCCCGTATAGCCAATTCCTTGAACCACTCCATGTATATGTTGGCAATGATTGGAGGAAGGGAATATCCCATCGGAAGTCCGTCGACTTGAGAGAAGAATCGGTCCGTTTCTTGGAAATATGCGTTGTGTAGGCACACTGCAGTAATTCCTTTATCAATTCGATGGGAAGGTCAGTCCTTTCGGGGAGCTGGTTATCCCCTTCAAGATTCCTTTTGATGATGCTGAGGGATTCCTCTATGGGAATATTGGTGTAAACGCTCTCCACGTAGAAGCTGACGAAACTGAAGCTGAACATTCTTGATGATGTCTACGAAGTGCATGGAATTCTTAACGTATGAACTGTTGTTTTTTGTAAGGGTTGTAGTATCGGTAGGAGGTATTTTGATAACTTGTGTGTTGATGAGTTCCGGGAGCTGGTGATCAGTCTCAGTGGCATGTCTGCTTTATGGGTTTTCGGAATCCCGTAGAGATGTGGTTTACTGTAGCGTGTCGTCAGATGTGATCGTTCCTTGTCTGGAATGAAAGTTTTATATTTCCTCAGAGTGATGTAGATCTTCCTCTCTATAGTGGGTGTTGAATCCTTCTGTAAGAATTTATAGTTTTCTGTGTAGAGAACCGACTCTATCTTGTCATCATATGTTTTGGTGTTCATGCTAACTGTGGATGGAAGGATCCTCATAGATTAATCCATTTGAGGGATATTGAGGGCCCTCTGTTCTACAGCACTGATGTTTCTACGGATATTTCGCTCCTACTCAAGTATCTCCTTCACTTTCCATCTGAATTATTGACCATTGCAGTTACAACCAATCGAAACGTCGTGAAAAACTTCCAAATACATTGAGACGATGGACGTCCGAAACGAAAGTAATCAAGTTTAATAATATGATAGTTAATGATCATCACAGGAACAATAATGTTTCGCGAACACCTACCAGGATATACAGTGCTTCTCAAAAGTCCTTCCCCCCCCCTCTTATTTTTGGAACGATTATACATAAACAAGTGAAATTTAGAAACTGAATATTAAAGGTTGTAAACTTCCTTACTAGTGATGATAGATGAGGAAATCATCAAAGATGACGTCACAAGGCCATTGTGACAAATAATTTTGAATGGAACCCTACAGCACGCGACACCCCTTTTAAAAGGTATCGAAAAAACCTATTCAATGATACTAATTTTGTTTGTGTTTATGGCAGTTTTGGCAACGCGCTTTTGAAAAACGCAAAGCTGTGATGAATTGAATGAGTTTATACTAAAATTCCAAATTCAAGCTCCGCCTCTGGATAGTTGTCAAATGAGCTGACGTTTTTGTTAGTCTCCCTAATCCGACGTTTTTGTAATTGTCCAAGTTTTCGTACAATTAATAATTTGTGTATTGTTGATCGAACGTTCAACTGTTTTAGCAGCTTTTGGTACTTTTAATATTTTTGAACATTTTAATAAATTGTTAAACTGTTGTGAGCCGAACGTTTAAGTGCTTCAAGAAGCGAAATGGTACGTGCTTTATGTGATAAAGTAGCAGCGATCCTAATTCTTGGTGAAACTGGACAAAATATTCATGCAGCAGAACGCATTTTTAATGAGAGGTTTTCCGATCGCCCCGTTTCGAGGACTTATTCAAGGGAGCGTCTTCGTAAGTTTGGAACAACGGGTAGTTTTAATGATGCGAAACGATCTGGCAGACCACAAATTTCTGATGAGAAAAAAATTGATATACTGGCAGAAGTAATAGTTAATCCTACTTCTTCAACAACTCACGTTGCATCTACCTGTGAAGTCAGTCGAAGTACAGTGCACAGGGTGTTGAAAAAAAACAAATTTCATCCATACAAATTGAAAATGGTTCATCAACTCTCAGAGGACGACCCAGACCGAAGACTAGAATTTTGTAAAAATATGGAAACTAAAATTAACCAACAGCCTGACTATGTCAAAACAATTTGTTGTAGTGACGAAAGTACTTTCTATCTGAGTGGAAATGTAAATACACAGAATGTGAGGTGAAACACATACCCAACCCCAGAAGGTGAATGTTTGGGCAGGTATCCTGGGAAACCACATCGTTGGGCCTCTTTTTTTAAATACTAATTCAACTGGTGAGGTTTATCTGGAGCTGTAGCGAAACGCAATAGAACCGTTAATCCTTGAAATTTTGGAAGATAATCCAGATAAATTCGGCAATTTGGAAATAACATTCCAACAGGATGGTGCTCCCCCACACTATTACGGTGCAGTAAGACGGTATTTGGATGAGGAGTATCGTGGTAGATGGACGAGGACGAGATCATTTGTGTTAGTTTGTTCTCATAATCAGTAGTGTTCATGATGACTGTTGCGTTATCTTTATCAGCTGGAAGTATTTTGATCTGATTGTGAACGCAATAACTTATCGGGGTGAACTAATCAGTTTGCCATTTCTACACTTGTATAGATTTTCCTGATTATATTTTCATTTTCAGACTGTGGAAGGTTACCCAAGAAACATGTCAAGAAACATTAACCCCCTTTGCGTCGCGCAGGTGAAAAAAAGGAATTTTTTTCATTTGTTTGTTCGATAAACAATTTGTACCAAACAAACGAATGTCCGTACTTTATTTTTCTAGATACTAAAGAAAAAGAAAAACCAATCATGTACCACTTTTCAATGTATTTTTCTCATGTGTTTAAGCTTGCAATTTTTTTGTTATTTATCATTGCAGTGCAATTAACTTGTAAACTATCAGCCATACGCAAGAAAACTCAAGTTGTTTCCATACTCCATTACATTATTACTAGAGAGCTATATCAGGATTAGGAGACAAAAAGTACGACTTCAAGAAGAGTCAAACTACGTGGACCTCAAATCTGGAGTCCCACAAAGTTCTATTTTGGGTCCATTACTTTTCAATATCTACATCACACACATATTAAGCAGTTTAAAACATTGTAAAATGCACTTATATGCTAATGATACCCAGCTGTATTACTCCCTTCATTATTATGGGATAGATGATGCCGGTGCCATGATGAATGAAGATCCAAGGTATTTTGTTGACATGGCAAGAGATCTCTGCCTCATTATAAATGCAAGCAAATCTAACGTAATTGCATTCGGTCCCAAAAAATACCAATCTACTATAAGTATCATCATAGAAGATACTATTATGATTATTTCAGATGAAGCAAAGAGTCTCGTGGTTATTATCGACTATAAGGTCAGATTTGAGAAATATGTTAACGAACTTGTACAGAGAGCCTACTCCACAATTAAACTCATTTATAGAACTACACATTTGTTATCGATAAAACTCAAAATAAAAATATGTGATAGTTTGGTTTTGTCCCTCTTCAACTATGCTGATTGCATTTATGGACCAAATTTAACCAGTCAATTCAAACAAAAAATACAGAAACTACAGAACTCTTGTCTGCGTCTCATATATGGTATAAGAAAACTAGAAAGAATATCTCATAAACTCAAAGAAACTGGCCGGCTGAACATGGAAAATAGAAGTATACTGCACTCATCATGTCTCTATCATAAAATAATTATGAATGAAAGTCCTTCTTATTTGTGTAATGAAATGAAATTTAGAATACAATCAACGTACGGTTGAAAGGACTTCTAACACCACCTCCGTTCAAAACTGAATTTTTCAAACGCTCCTACAGTTACCAAATTTGCAATGTATACAATAATTATATTCCTGCCACTTTGAAAATCCTCAAATAGTCAAAATTCGGAACCAGTCTAATACATCTGCTGAGTGAAAACCAGACCTGAACAAATTCAAAAGACCGCAGTTTCAAAAAATAAAAAAAAATAACTTGAAAATAACAAAAGAATAAAATAATGTTATTTATATTTAGTACAGTTAGTTCCAATGTGATGCTTGATACCTTTGAAGGTTGAGTGGAAGAACAAGTCAGTAGTAGGTTTAACCTACTACTTGAGTTGAACTTCGCCTTTTATTTTCAGTTTTATAGTACCTATAGTTCCAATATTGTATTGTACTGCAAATAATAAAGCCATTTATTATTATTACTAATAAACAATAAATAAATTGAGCATTCTAAAAAATGGCAAAATTAAAAACAGGAGAATATTTGAAATTATATGAAATATAGAAAAATGTATTTTTAACTGACGAAACCAAAAAGGTTTTTTTCATGTATGATCACGCATAACTTTTCACTGAGGTGTCCGATTTCGATAATTCTTTCTTCAATGGATAGGGTGTACTTTGAAGTTGGTCCCATTTGAATTTAAGAGATGGAATCCATTTTGAAGGGTAGCAAAATGAAGGATATTGATCACTCACTCTCTGAATTCCGGTCCGTTAACCGATTCTATCAGGCATAACTTTGTACTGAGTTCTTCGATTTGGGTGATTCTTTTTCAATAGATAGGGTATATCTCATGTTTGGATTTCGAATGGAATTATTCATCCTTACAGGTGGAAAAATAGGGGATAATTATTTTCACTTGTGAACATTGGCACACACATATGTAGTTGACAATGACAGATCGCTACTGTCATTATTTTTGTTCTACATCCGTCACAATTATTATATTCTGGGAGGAGATGGAATGATATACAAAGTAATGAAATAAACTAACAAGAACAACAAAAATAATTCATTTTACAACAAATAGTAAAAGTAGATAATCATATTATTTAACTGGTAATAGTAAGGTGGGTAAGTAAGTATTTTGGAAGTAATCAAAAAACAAGTGGGTAGTAATTAGTTGATTTCAGCCACAAAAAATTGAAAAATTAAAACTTTTTAACAAAAAATTGAACCGATGAAATACGGAACTGAAAAGTAAAAAATTAAATCAATCTTCTTAGTCTCAATAACTGAGCTCCTAAACTAATGTAAGTAACTAATTTTGAGTCGGCGCCAAACGAACAATCAACGAAGATCATTACATATCTTCAAAAAAATTATCAGAATGTCACCGCGCAACTCGATGCCATCATTTTACGCCTTACCCAATTCATTTGCTTGTTTGTTTGGCGCCGACTCAAAATCAGTTACTTACATTAGTTCAGGAGCTTAGTTATCGAGACTTAGAAGGTTTATTTTATTTTTTACTTTTAAGTTCCGTATTTCGTCGGTTTAATTCTTTGTTGAAAAGTTTTTTCCTCAAAAAGTCAAACCTTATTGTTTTTATTCATTATTAATAGTTAATACCGTTCTTTGGCCTCTCAGCTCAACAAACTGTAAATAAATATGGAGAAAACCACAGGAGGATAAGCGTGTGCGTGACTTATTAAACTAAAAAATACTGAATTCATATTGATTGTAGATTGTAGGGGGGGGAGGGGGTCGATATGGCTCTACAGCCTCTCCGTACCTCGACCTATAAGGTCTTTTGTACATTACCCCTCATCTATTCAAGACCCGGGATTCCGAGACTTCTTGCTGAACGTATCAATTTCCTGGGAGCTAAGTTCCTGATGTCTGAGAGCGTTAATGAAACCAAAAACTCAAATTAATAAACTTTTGGGTAATTGAACCGAGGTACATATGAAACTTTTGTGATGGTAGTCATTGGCGAAATCTTCGGAAAATGGCGGACGGGCGCCATTTTGAAATTAAATTTTAAATGGGAACATATGGCAAGCAATACCTCATTCGAAAGCTCGCTCGAAGTTCTTTTCGATGACCCCGTGTATTCCTACATATTCATATGTTTTATCATTAGTTAACGAGTCTTCGCTGCAAATGGAAATGTTGTTGTTTTTGTGTCAAAACTCGATAAGCTTTTGAATGAGCTATACAATTTTCAATGATTACGTTATTGACTATCATAAAAATGTTTCGAATTCGAATTTCATGGTACCGAAAATATGTTCATGGAAGGGGACTTCAAACGCACACTGTATAACGTGAAAAATTCACCCCTAAATTCAACCCCAACAACAGCGTTTCGGTCTTGATAATCAGAAAGCTAGCAAAAATATTAGTATCCTTTTTCGACAGTATCTACTCAAAAAGACATTGAATTTCATGCATTATTCTCCATAGTATCGCAGTATTCCCATTTTATATTGCCCTGAAGATGACTTCGTGAAAGTCGAAACGTCAATAAAAGTTGAATAATAGTTTCAGTTATCGAACTTCACCACGCCAGAATTCACAATAATGTTAATATTTTCCTTTCCATGAACATTTTTAGGAAATAAATTGTTATTACATATCAATTTTTCAAATAATGGATTTTCCGCTATCAAGAAAAAAGTTAACAGTGTGGCACAATAAATGGAAATGTTTGAGATTTAAGTTTATCATAAAAATATATAGTCAGGGTCTTTTTTGCGTTGTTTGAGTTTTGCTAACTACAATCCAGAATGATGGTTCAAAAAAATTAAAAAAAGTTTTTTGGCCTATTTTCAATTAATGTATAAGCTTACAAATATTATTGGATTCTGTTATTTTCACTTCTAATGAAAACTTGAATGTTTCTTGAATCTATTCAATGAAATCTTTTCCATTCCACTTCCAAATCTATTATAATCTACAACATCATGATAGTAATGAAAAACAGAACGCAAGGTATTGTACTTTTTTAATTGCCTGAAAAGTTTTTCATTTAACTAATACATTTTCCTAATATTGAAGACATATATTGATCTTGTCGATAGATACCATACCATAACATTATATCCAATGAATGACCTAACATCCAACCAATTAAGTCATTTAACACACATATTGCATAGTTGCATAAAAAAATAACTCTGCAAGTCATGTATATAATTGTACGGCATCAATTGAGATATAGTAAGATAATAATAAAGTGCTTTTTGTGCAAAAAATTTCAAATATTTGCTCATTTGAGTCATTACTCCAATTTTTTGGCAATTTTCCGTTAATATAGTCTACCTGCTTACAGACTTTCGGGCCCCCAGATATTTAATTTCTACCACAATTCAGCATTTTCTCTGGACATTTCAAATTCGAAATTTCTTTAAATTGTGTATGCATAGCTTTTATTTTAATAACATTCAACTTCAAGGTATTTACTTCAAACTATTTTTTTATTCTCTAGGCACATTTTCCCAAGAATATTGAGTTTTTAGTCTTCCACATGAATAAGTATCATCGGCCAATTAATTATATTTGGTATTTCAAAATATATACTCCCATATCATTTGATTACTCGAATAGTATTTTATTCATTTATATACATTTCCCGTAACAATTCCAATTTATCAAGCATTCTCTCCCTAAAAAATAATAGTTTAAAAATTAAATTCACGCTTTAATAGAAAACTAAACTGAAAAGTAGGAAATAATTTTAAATGAGTTTGAAATAAGAATACAGTGATTAACAACAAATTCATTTCATCGTAAAAAATCGTGGGGTGCTTGATGTCAACGATGAAATAAATTTGTTGTTAATCTCTGTATTCTTATTTCAAACTAATTTAAAATTATTTTCTACTTTTTAGTTTCGTTTTCTATTAAAGCGTATTTTTGAGTTTCTCAACTATTATTTATTTTCAACTTTTTAGTTTTGTTTTCTACTATAGCGTGTTTTTCAGTTTTTCGACTATTATTATTTAATTTTTTAAACTATTATCCTCCAATTTTGAATAGAATCGGACCATAATCACGAAACTTGTCCGCCATTTTGGAGCCGCCATCTTGAATCCTTCAATTATGACAAAATAATCATAATCTCCGAACCCACATAACAATTTTGAATAGAATTGGACCATAATCACAAAACTCGTCCACCATTTTGGAGCCGCCATCTAAAATTTTTCAATTTTCACAAAAGAATCATAATATTGGACCCCAATAACCCCCAAACAAACAAACATACAAGTGAAGCTAATATAAAAAACTGCAATTATTTTATCATAATCTTTCCCAACTTTCCATTCATTCATTTATAGTCATGCGCATTCACAACTTCATATTTCTCTGAAGCCTGGCTGATACTCACAAAGTGTTCATTTGGATAAACACAGCTTTTTCAGAGATTTTTTTAATGACTGGTAAAATGTTTATTGGTCGCATACCTTCAGCACGGATGCTGTTCAATATTTTTCTTATAGCAATTAAATTTATCCAATTTATCCGAGAAACCGTCTTTTTATCAAATTCAATAAAGGATTGAAATAACTTTCGAAAATGAACCTAACAGTTTCATATGTACTATTTCAATTTGCTAGTGTATTCATGATTGTTTGAAATTCTATTTTAGTTAATAGTTTGAAATAAAAACTCAAAGGGAGTTGATTTTTGGAATGAACTTTTTACGTTCAGGATGTCAGAATCTGAAGTTGATTTTTCATGAATATTCGTAATAATTGAGATACTGAATTCATACCATTTGGCTGTTCATATATTCCACGTAGACATTTTACATGGAAAGACGATATCTAAAAAAACGACATCGAATAATATTTAAATAAATTATTTGTTTGGCGAGGACAATAAACTCGAGGAAGCAAAAAACCAGCTGGAAAGTTATTCACACCCATTATAAAAACACAAGACACTTTTGGTGCCTAATTGCCTGATTATGAGTAGACCAAAATGGAGGAAACTATGGGAACAAAGATCAAATGTTGAGAAGACAATCAAGATTTAGAGCTTATTTGTTTCTGAATGGCGAAATAACAGGAAGAATCTCAAAAAAACAAATTTTTATACATCGATCAGTACTTCATTTCATATCAAATCTGTATATATAACAACTGGCGACGAGAATCGTCTATACTAATATAAAATTATAAAACTGTAATTGTATGTTTGTTCAGCAACAAGCAAAAAATACGGCACCGGTTGTGTTGAGACTTAAAGACTGGCTTATATTTGATTTCGCTATTATAACGGCAACCGGTGATATAAGAATGAAACCACATTTTGCACGGTTTCTCTGGGAGTGAAGTCATCTTTATTATTTTCATTAGTTTTTGATTCATCTCATGATTCTGATTCAAATTCATGTATACCCAAAATGAACCGTTTTCGAGTTATTCGTGTTTTTTTAGAAAAAGTTTGGAAAATTCTCCATGACTTTTTATTATATCCCTACCATATCTCAGTCGTGGTTAGAGCTACAGTACAAGAAAAACCGAAGTAGTAACATATAAAACATATTCCCAAACAGGGAGGGCTGTGTGTGACATATTCAAATGAAAATTACATGGTGGAGTTGCTTGATAAAAAGTTGTTGAAGGAAGTACTAACAACTCGAATTATGGTAGATAATCATTTCAAATAATTATAAATTCAGCAAAAGCGATGTGAAAATTAACGAAAATTTCGGTCAGATGATGACTTTTTAACAAGCAACTTCACCATGTAATTTTCATGTGAGTATGTCACCCACAGCCCTCCCTCGTTTGGGAATATGTGTTATATGTTACTTTTGCGGTTTTTCTTGTATTGTAGCTCTAACCACGACTGAGGTTTAACCTTCAAAGGTTCGAAACATGGTTCATTATCATTAACAATTTTTGGTATAACCCTCTGGGTCCCCATTAAATTTGTGGAGATGACTTTGGGCTTTTCAAATAGTCAGTAGAAAGGGATGATGAAAAATGCCATTGGATATAACGAAACCGGTCAGTCGTTATAGGCCGTGGGATAGTGACAGATTTTGAGATGCGATTTTACTCAGTATGCCTTGTAGAGGACAATATCGTTCGTATATCCTCATGGTAATAATGCATGAATCAAAGAGTCGTCCGCTGGGTTCTTCATATTGAAAAATGATTCGTCATTCAATCGAAAATTATGTGTTTTGGTAAGATTTTAATCAGACTGCCAAGTGCTCTGAAATGAAATTAAAAAAAAAATCCTTCGAAAATAATTGGCATACCCTTGGGGAGGGTTCGAAGGGCTTGTATGGTCAAGTGAAGTTGTATTTGAATAAGGAAATTTTCCGTGTTTTCAAACAGACTGCCACTGATATGTAAAGTTCTGCGTTAAAAAAGATGGCATACCGATTGCGTATGCCAAAATTTTTAACAGTTATGGAATAATATTCTGTGATTTTAATCAGTATGCCATTCTATTTCCATAGAGTTCATGGTAACTGAAATGTATATGAAATTGATAAATCGTTCGAGAGAGTAATAACTACAGGAATACCCAAAAAACATTGCAAAATATAAACAAAAATGTCTGCGCTTTTAAGCAGTATGCCTTTCTGTTTTAAATGAAAAACAATAAGTAAGGTCCAATGCTGTTTAAAATATTAAAAGTAGGATGCAAATAAAGAGAAAACCGGTGTAAGATAAACGTAAATATTTTGTGTTTTTGAACAGTATTCCCTTTAGTTTTTATGATAATGATGGTATATGTGGGTGGAATAACAAATATCATACCAATAAATAAGGTCCGATGTTGTTGAAAATATTAAATAAACTAATTAATAAAAAGCCTTTTTAAAAACAAGCTTTTATTCAAATGCGCTAAAAAAATAAAAATAATTGATTTAAAAGTGTGACGTGAGTTATTCCGTGAGTTGCAGACTCAAAAGCTTGTCGCTTCTCTATTCGAACTGAAAACTCTGCGAGACAAGCTTTTAATCTATAATTCACGGAATAACCTACGTCACAAATCCAAAGCAATTATTTCGTACTTTTTAGGGTATTTGAATAAAAGCTTGTTTTTAAAAAGTTTTTTTTATTAACTATTTTATTTTGTGCTTTTTAGTTAGTACGCCTAACACCCACATACCAATTTTGAATCGAATCGGACCGTAAACACAAATCTCGTCCGCCATCTTGAAGCCGCCATTTTGGGTTTTTCTCTAACAAATGCGTAAGGCATTGTCACGGAAAATATCAACACCTGCCAAATTTCACGTTAATCGAACAACTAGAAGTGGGTCAAATTTAACTTGCAAGATTTGATGACAAACATCAAGACAGGTGAAACTAAATAAAAGCTTGTAATTGTAAAAAAGGTAACATTTTTTTGTGTTTTTAAGCAGTATGCCCTTCGGTTTTTATGATTATCATGGTATGGTATGTAGGTGGAATAACAAAATAGAGAGAAAAACAGTTCATGAAAATTGAGAAAATAGAATTGCCAGAATACTGGCCCTCTTATAGCATCTGCCTTAAACGTATTTTGAAAGGGAAAATCGAAATAGTATGGAGGATCAAAAAAAAATTAATATGATAAACCCGCACAACTTGTATGCCATTTTTATTTTATCAACATTTTTCACAATTTTATATAAGAAAAACTCGCACAACTTGTATGCCGTTTCTTATTTCACCTACATTTACCATGGTTGAAATGAAAACAGAAAGGCATACTTCTTGAAAACAAGGAAATTTTGTAATCAATTTTGCAACTTCATTTTGATTTTTTAATATGACGAACCCGCACAACTCGTATGCCATATTACATATCAACAATTCAGGAGACAAACTTAATATCACAACAAGTTTTTTGCTGATTAAAATCAAGGAATGTTATTCCATAACTGTTCAACATTTGTGCAATGTAAACAGTACTTGGGCATACGCAATCGGTATGCCATCTTGTTTTAAGCAGTTTTATAACAAGGACTTGTATACTCATCAGTGGCAGCTTGTTTAAAATCGCGGAAAATTTCGTAATTCAAATACAAGTTCACGTGACCATACTAGCCCTTCGGGCCCACCCTAACGGCATGCCAGGGATTTTCAGAGGAAGGTTTTTTTTATTTCATTACAAAACACAGCCCGATTTAAATCGTACCGAAAGACATATTTGACGAATCGTTTCTTAATATGAAAAACGCAGGACAACTCTTTGATTTATGCATTATTATGATGAGAATATACGCACAATATTGTCCTCTAAAAGGCATACTGAGTAAAATCGTATCTCAAAATCTGTCACTATCCCACACTCTATTACTCTCATGTGCTAGGAATATATTGAGAGTGAGAACACCAGGAAGTTTCCTGACAACCAATAATGAAAACAATGTTCTGAGCAATTAATTTCAATGCCAATCCAAAACGGTAACCGTATGTTTTGAAATTGTTGTTGCTAGTTCCCATGACAATGCCCTATCGGGAATTGGATGTATCCCACTATTCCATACAAAATGAAGAGGTGAGGTTTGCAGTCTCAATCACTGACGAATTTCCACAATTCCATTCGTAGGAAGATGGTCTATCTCTAAAAATTATTGAAAATGGATTAGGGTGATTAAATAGAGAACTGCACACATAAAAACAATTTCTCCATTGGAGATGATACATTTGTTCAATTCTGAATTCTTGATTGAGAAAACTATTTCTGTTTCTGAAACAATGTATTTGATACAAAATTATTGAATATCTCTAATATATAAAATTATCTATTTGAAATATTCACTTACTTTCACCAAATATTCTTTATTCAAATAATTAACACTATCATGAAAGCAAACTACAATTCTTGTAAAACATAACTCGACCAAGATCATATAAAAAGTATTTCTTTATCGAAGAAATCTCTTTCTTCATTGGAGATGATCTATTTTTTCAATTCTGAATTCTTGAATGGAGATCACATAGAACTATTTGTCACCCCGCTTTTATTTCTCTTCAATATGATCATAAAAACCAAACAATTTCCAAACCTATGGAAAATTGCTAAGGTCTGTCCAATATTTAAATCCGGAGTGGCTAACGAAGTAACAAACTACAGACCCGTTGTTATTATATCAGTCTTCTCAAAATTAATCGAGATTATACTCTCGGAGATGATATACGCACACGTTCGTCGGTCGATTTCGGAATTTCAGCACGGATTTGTCAAATGTCGGAGCACTGCAACAAACCTGTGCACATTCACTCAATTCGTTTCTAGTGCACTCGATACCAAAAAACAGGTTGACGTAATCCACACAGATTTCAGCAAAGCCTTCGACCGTGTGTCGCATCACCGTGTGTCGCATCAACAGCTGTTAAATAAATTACCAACTTTTGGAATATCACAATCAATTAGAGAATTACTGAATTCATATTTAGTGGATAGGCGTTTATACGTTGAAAACGAGGGCGTGAAATCGTATACTTTTTTAGCAACTTCAGGGGTTCCCCAAGGTTCGAATTTAGGTCCACTGTTATTCCTTCTATTTGTTAATGATGTCTGCTCGTCTATACAATCACACAAATTTACTATACGCGGATGACATGAAGATATTCAGATTTATTGATGATGAATCGGATTGTATATCTCTACAAAATGATATCAATGCACTTAATAATTGGTGTGCAGAAAACAAATTAACTCTCAATGAAGGAAAGTGCAAGGTCATGACGAACACCAGAAGAACGAATTCAATAGATTTTTTGTATACAACCTCTAATAGGCATCTTTCCCGTGTCACCCAGTTCAAAGACCTAGGAATATTGTTCGACAGCAAACTAACATTTTCATTTCACATTGATACTATCGTATCTAAATCAACAAAATTGCTGGGATTTCTGATGCGCAATTGCAGAGATATAAAATCGCTAGATGCTCTGAAAGCTGTTTATAATTCCCTTGTGAAGAGTAAACTCAGTTATTGTAGTTCTGTGTGGAATCCGAACCATGAGAGATTCATCGCTGTACAGAAAAAATTTCTCAGTTATTGTTTTATGAAAAAACACGGAGTCTATCCCGCGAGAGGTTACAATTATGAACTCCTCCTCAATTAGTTCATGTTTGAGTCACTTTGCAAAATTAGGAAAATTAGTGACCTCACATTCATTTATAAAATAATTCACAACCTTATTGACTCCAATACTCTATTGTCATTCATTAATTTCAATGTACCACGTTTAACGTCTAGATCCAATTTGACATTTCACTCTAATGTACCAAACCCTTTTCACCACTTTCACTCTCCCATCAACAAATGTGTAGACAAGCTAATGATTTATGTAATGTAGACATATTTTTCTTGAACATCAATCAATTTATAAGGCACTTACATGTGACTTTACCTAATTAATTAACTAACTCACCATTAGTATAAATTATGTACTTTCTGTAAATGGGTTCAACCTGCTGGATGTAAAATAAATAAATAAATAAATAACGGCTTCTTCTTCTAAAGTAACGTGTTTGATACAAAGTTATTCAATATCTCTGAAGTAGAAAAATATTTAATTGAAATAATTATTCATTCTTCATTCAAGTAAATAATTACAGAATGAAAGAAAACTATAATTATTGGAAGATATAGGTAACTCAATATTTCTTGTTCCAAGACACTATATAAAGTATTTCTCCGTTGAAGAAATATGCCAAAAATTTGTATCAGGAGAAGTTAATTTCTAATTCAATTTTCTTGGATCAAAAATTATTCATACTTGTAAATCATTGCATTTCCTCCTGAAAGTATTGTTGCCAAACGTACGATTACGTAGCTATTTATGATTATTTAGCATAGGTAGGTAACTATCGCTTCAACCAAATTTGTTGATCTCGATCCTTTATCCCTAACAACACCTACCATCTACAACAACACTCATTATCAATTGAAAATGATGGAAGTTTTAGGTATAGCTTATTCCCACAGAAATCAATTGCCTATTACATATAATCAAAGCAACCAAGATAATTTATGATATGAATTTTGACTATATTTTCACGTTTGGTGCTGAAAAAAAGTGCAAAAGAGACACTATTGAATGGCTCAATACATTATTAATACATAATCATTATACTATTTCAAGTTCGTGAGATAATAAAGCATAAGGTCTTTTTGAACGAACTGCAATTACAACTACGGAAGTCGGCAACATTGTATCCCAAGTCGCCCACGTATTTTTGCATGTTGGACATTGCACCTGTTGACAGATGACACTTGCGACTCATTTGCTCTTCAATTCACTTTCAGGCATCATGAATTAAATTCCTGTTTTCATGGTCTGGATCCCGTGTGTTCCAAATAATCGGCTGGGCTTCATAGAGGGATAAAACACCACTCCATGGTGAAAGTTACCACGGCACCACTGACAGTACCACGCGCCTAGTTGCGAATATTTTTCATTCTCCGGATCACCTTAAGATTCAGGTTTTTGCTTATTGAATACCTTCTTTGTTACCTGTTAGAAACATCTGCTCAGGGTCTCGAAGATGATAAATGACGAATTCGGCGATGTTGATGAAGAAAACGCTTTACAAAATGAGAATGAAGACGATAGTGCCTGTGCTGATTATGCCGTCTCTATTGGACAACTTGTGAAAACTTTGCTTGGGGACGAAGAGAACGATGAAAACATGAGACAATAAGAAACTGTAGAATACGAGCCACCATCAAAGAAACGTTCAAAAAAATAAACGGAATGTAAAATAAAATGTCAAAAAAATATTCTAAATGTTAATAACTACTTATAAATAAATTTTGTGAAATGAAAAACAATGTAAAGATCATTCTTCCTTTCTAATACGCTTAGGCTAATGAACTCGCAAAAATTTTTTGTTTGCATAGTAATATTCAGAGTTCGAAGTATAATTAAGTGATATTAAAATGTAAAAGGTAAAAATGTTGAGTAATGAACAATAATTGATGAGATACTTGAATGAGGTAGTCATATTTTATATAGTTGATAAGATTTTTAAGCATTAAAGCAAAAAAAGATTTCTCCCTAAGTATTTTTCATCAACAATTGCTATAAATTTAATGAATAAATAAGTAACAACTAAACTTTTCAGCTATATTTGTTCTTTATCTGATGGAGAATAAATAAGTCCGAAGTATTTCCATCGTATCTCGATTAGTTTATAAATTATAATAATTTTAAGGATGAAAAACCAGGTAAGAATGACGAAGTTACAGAGAACTTATATTTAAAAATTAAAAAAATAATAATAAAAAGAAGTAAAAAATCATATCTGTTTTTGTGACAGAAAGTAGAATAGAAAAAAAAATATAAGGTAAAAATTCATTTGTTTATAACAAATTGTTTATTGCATAAACAATGAAAAATGAAATAAAATGATTTTTTTTAAAAGGGAACCAAATAATGATTTTCAAAGAAAAAATGGTTCCTTAATATTAATTAGAAGTTGGAGAAAATAATAAATTTTTAAAATTAAAAAATTTTTTATGGAATATTTTTTTTTTTTTTTTAAAATTATATTCCATAAAAAAAACAATTATCTTATAAACAACGCATTTGTTTATAACAATTTTTTAAACAATGAGAGATAAAAAAAATTAAAAATTATTTCTATGCAATTTCTGATAACATAAAAATGGATCGTTAATAATATTTGGAAAAAAACATTTTTTTCAATGATTAATTTAAGTATTTAATTTTGCAACAACGAAAATTATTAATAAAACACTGAAAAATGGAAGTTTTTCAATTTTTCCAACAAGATTCCATTCTGAAGCCTTTCAAGAATTGCTCCAAGAGAGGAAAAAAATCTTAAATTTATAGTTTAACAATTATCACACTTGCAATGTTCATGTTCACGCAGAAAAAAAATTATTCATTAACTATTGAATAACTAATTGAAAAATTGCGATAAAATTTTTTTTCAAGCGGATTATTGTTCATTCATGTGTTCAGTTAGTGTCTGAATTTTTTCAATTTTTTATTTTCATATTTAGTATGCTTAAATAATTTTTATTGTTAAAGTGTCCAAAGTGGGCGCGGCTTGCCCAAGCCAGAGTACCCGTTTTCGGCCGTATTTTCATCCCTCTGGGAAAATTATAAATATTAATCCTACAATTCCAGTAATCAAGATTTTTCTCAGAAAATTTCCTCCTCTTTTTGAATCTTTTTTCAGATTTGGCAAATTTTCATTAGTTTTCGAGATACCTGCAAAAAACCAAAGCCCCCTTTTTTTTAGTTAATTGTTAATAACTTCTACAATTTTTGCAAGCGGAACTTAATTTTTTTCAAAAATTATCTAGATGTCATTCCGAATCGAATGACACCTCGATCATAATTTCCGGAGACTGCTGAAAAAAGTTGGTCCAAAAAGCACTTGTTGACTAGACTATAGCCGCGTCGTTGGAGCTGTATACACGTGTAGAGCGCCATCGTCCGAGCTCCTTTGAACCGTGTTCATTTACCGACAGACGACGAGACTCACCGCGCCGACCGAAGATCGCCAAGCCTGCCCTATCCGACGGAGCGTGAACTGGCAAGTTTGGCGCGAGGAGTGCCAATCCACGCGCCGTTGGATCCCGGCTTTAGACCGCCTGGTTATCGCGCTATATTCAGTGTCGAAATATCACCATACTTTAACGTAGGTGAGTAATGTTTTCATGTACCTTTCTGTACTTGCTACCTGTAAAAGGGGCCCGTTTTTGAGCTAGCAAGCACGCATATACCGGGTGACACAGGACATCGGGCCACCCCTGTAACTTCTGCATTTGTCAACGGATTTTTCTGAAATCTGGTACAGTTATATAAGCAACCATTTCGAATTTGATCGCATAACAGTCCAATATGGCGAACTTCCGCTTTTTCTGGAAATGCCAGCAACTTTGTTTTTTCAACCGGACCACCCTGTATATTTTAACATATTCAAGTTCAACAGGTCGAAACAAGTCCAAACTTAATGTCAAATGTTATTTTTTTGGAAAAAATTAAATTTAAATTGTTTTTTCATTTTACCTCGTGGATAAATGAGATTTGGTCAAGGCTATTCACAATGAGTCGCACATAACAGAAAAACATAATTTTTTATGTAAAATTATGTTTTGTGTCACTTATTGATGAATCAATGCAGTCACATCACATTTTGATCAAAAAATTTTTTTTCCTATGAAACCCCTATGGGCCACCTACATGTCTCTCTAGAACATACCTTCAGGAAAAAAATTACATATCATTTTTGTATTTCGGTGCAGTAACATATTGTATACGTTCAAAAATCTACAACTAGTTCATGAGTTTCCTTGCAGTTCGAATAATTTCGAATTTCGAATAAGTTAGTAAGCTGTGGAGAACAACATTTCTGAATGTTGTCAACTAATTGTGTTTCGCTGTCATCTCTCCTCTAAACTCTCGAAAATTAGTTAACTCCCGAGAATTAGTAGAAATGAAAAATGAAAATTATAGGTTTTCGAGAGTTGAGATGAAAGATGACAGCGACAGTTGACAAGATTCAGAAATGTTGTTTTCCACAGCTTACTAAGTTTAGAAATTATTCGAATACAAGGAAACTCATGAACTAGTTGTAGATTTTTGAACGTATACAATTTGTTACTGCACCGAAATACAAAAATGATATGTAATTTTTTTTTCTGAATGTATGTTCTAGAGAGACATGTAGGTGGCCCAGAGGGGTTTAATTTGAAAAAAATTAGTTTTTGATGAAAATTTGATGTGACTGTATTGATTCATCAATAAGTGACACAAAAAATAATTTTTCAGAAAATTTTGCATAAAATACACAAAGTCGTCTTCACCAAGGATTCAATATAAATTAAAACAGAATTGGTAGACTACAGGCGGAAAACAACTACTTTCCTAGCAAATACCACGCACAACAATGATTGATATTCACCTGACAATCCATGCAAACTTCTATATAAATGGATATTGTTCGCAAATGTTTCTTTCTGATGAGCTCCATTATGTTTAATTCATGTCGTGTCCGCCTAACAATCCGCATACCGGTTTCAGGCTTTTGGGCCCTCATCAGTACGGAGTAGTCACCAGCCAGAGATCCGGAGAGCTCTGGCCGAAGCGAGACACAACATAAATAAAATCACCATCAAGCTTACAACATCTTTAGGTACGTCGGAAAAGATAACTTTCAACCGGCGGCACCTAGTGACAGAAAGGAACACTCCATACATTTCTCCTACCTCGATAGGATTCTAAATGAAGAATTCCTTCTCAGTAGGAGTGGCTAAGTTTCCCGACTGGCTTATATTTAAAGAAAGAAAAAAAAATGTGTTTCAATTTATTATAAATCCTTTTGTGAAGACGACTTTGTGTACTTTATGCACTTCATACATAGACTGCCAAAATCATTACCCTTCCTTTTCGGCATTGCCGAAGTCAGGTAAAAACTGGCTTCCCAGCAGTTCAATGAAGATTTTGGAGAAAAAGTGCCAACATGGTGTCACCTTATTATATATAATTGACGGATTATTATTAAAATTGTATAATCATTCGGATCAACAAAATCATTTGTAC
Organism: Gonioctena quinquepunctata; assembly: GCA_018342105.1. Classification (NCBI taxonomy): domain Eukaryota; kingdom Metazoa; phylum Arthropoda; class Insecta; order Coleoptera; family Chrysomelidae; genus Gonioctena; species Gonioctena quinquepunctata. Next base: position 154,081 of record JAFIRS010000990.1, on the reverse strand, counting down.
GTGACCCAATTTACATGTCTAATGATAAAAGCATAAACTGTTTTGAAGACATGTATAGACGGTAGATAGTACTCGTAAAAATTAGCAATAAATTGTTTGCATCATAAGATGATTAGGTTTAGGGGGTAAAACTACCTTTTACTGATATTTGAAAAAAATTGTGAAACGGATGGACAGTATTTGAGGAAATTAAAGTAAAAGTTTTGCTGCTTCCTTCGACTTGTTACAGAAGTATTTTATTGTGAAAAATACTTGAAGTCTTCATAATTAGGTTGAGATATAATGTGGAAAATCAGTAAAAAAAAACACTTCTATCAGAGATTGATCACTAGAAACAAAATACCTTTAAAAAAAACTATTTTTGCCATCGATTTTTTGTTGAAAATTACTTTAAAAAATTCTCCGTCCGCTTGGAGTGGCATTTCTTTAGCATGACGTCACGATACTGTTGGGACCGGCGACATGCATCTTATGGAAATAACAGTCGATGAAGAAGATTTAATTCAGAACACTTCCTGTTTGGATTGTGCAACTGCGAAAGGTAAAAATATAGGACGAATCGATAGTAATGGGAATAATATTATTGAAATCGAGAGACTCTGGATATATAATGGATTTTTTGTATTGGGAAAATCCCTGTCGTTTGCGATGGAACTATGCAAACATACATCAATACATAAAAAATTGAGTTATTACCTATATTCGTAAAGTGTACATTCATATTTATTTATTCTCGTAATTTTGGCAACTTACAACTAGAAATTCATTGCACTACTCTTTTATACGCTGTCGGAAACCACCTGAAAACTCATAAAACTTGTCAGTGACTTTTGTAACAACATTTTTTAAGCACCACCTTTTTTTTTGTTTTCAGGGGTTGGTAACATGCGATAGCTCTTTTAACGTGGTTATATCGCCGGGATGAAGAACCTGCTGTTACCGAAGTACTGTTTTGAAAAAAAAACGTTTTTGTCTACAGTAAAAACAACTAAAAAATGTATAAAAGTATCTGAAATCGATAATTCTGCTGTTGTTTCTGCGCCTTACACAAACAATGCGAAAAAAAAAATGTTTAGTGACAGCTCAGGAAAAACAAATTGACGTGCAGTTTACTCGATATTATTATAATATTGAAGAGCGTGACATCATGCGTTTGTCTATTCATCAAATCGTAATAGAATTCAAAAAGTCGAATCAAACTTCCGCTGATGAATTTATTAGTTTCGCGAGCACTGTTTTGACACAAAAATTGTGTGAACTTTCGAGTAGGTCTCAAAACGACTCTTCATTGTGGCATGTTACAGCCTCATTGTAAATGCTCATTGAAAATGTGGTGAAGAACGTCTTTTTCAATGAATACTTCATGTAGATTTCCTTATCATTCTTCAAAGTGAAATGATCCTCGCAGCAAAACAATTGTGTTTTTGTTCTTATGTTCTTGCGACAAGTAACACAAAACCACTTTTTCCATTTTTCTTCGAATGGCACGCAAAAAAAATATTTTTGTGGTGTTTCTGTTGATGACTCATCACAACCAGGTACATAACACCAACGGTAACTCATTTTTGGAGAAGGCATTTTGAAAATTACAGAATGAATATTGATAAATACACAAACAATAAACACTTCACAATAATAGAGGCAGCAACACGTGCTCGCTGCCTACTGCAAAAAAGAGGCTCAACGGGCCCAACAGTATTGTGACGTCACGCTCTCTCTATCCAAGGTCATGCAGGCGTTTCGAAACTCGGCGTTTTCAAAACGCTGTAGCATTCTCAATTGTTTTTTTAAACGTAGGAAAAAAAAATCAATAATAAAGTCTTATGCGTAGATTCCAAATATGCAATTGGAAAATTTCAAGTACCAACCTAATTTCCAAATTAAAACCCGATAGAAAATACGGTCTAGTATTCACCCCGTTCAATTGCAGAAAATCACATTCAGCTTCAAAAAGATCTATTTCTTTTATTGGAATTGTGAACAGCGCATCAGAAACAGAAAAAATACAAAATTTGAAATCACCATAATTTTTTTTTAAATATTTTTTAAATAGTACCTCTTAGGACTCTTTTCCTATTTTTATTATTACAATCTACCTTAGAAATATATAACAACTTTTTTGGAAAACTTCGGTTAAAAAAGTAAATGGTATAGAACACGCAAAAAAATTATCACGAAAAATTAAATTTTTCTGCAAGGGTAAAATCTAGTGAACATATAAACATTCTTCACGCGTGAATCATAATAAATGAATGTATAACAGCAAGTATTACATAACTTGATATGAGTTATGGAGCAAAGATCGTGGAAATCACTCGGAATATATAAATTTTGCAATAGCGCGTAGATGAATTATTCAAAAAATCCGATTGTTCTACTTTTTGCGCCAGCCTTGCTTTCTATAAGTTCAATTCGGGTCGGCGTAAAACAATTGCCAGGAAATTATTCAAATTCTTAAAACATAAATGCTGTAAATATGGATTTTTTTGTTATTTTGAATTTTTCAATAAGGACATTCGTGTTTCGTGTCCATATACAATAAGTCTCACGTATCACAGAAAAAAAGCTGCAATTGGATCGTATTTTTCCACATACATTCTGGAATAGGTCTCCCGAATATTATTATTTTTTTACAAAAGTGCTTAGATTTTATTGAGTAATACTTTTCTTGGATCAAGTTGATCTCTCAAACACATGTGAATAATGATCTTTACGTTTAATCCAATCGAGAAAACAATTTACAATGATTATTGATTATTTTTGCTGTGCATGTGCGTGTTCATCGTTACTTCATCGTTTTGTGAAGTGAGAACTACGGGGGTTTCAGTCGGTTCAATCAAATTCATTTCAATAAAATTCATTCAGTAGGTTATTCAACTCAGGAATATATATATATATATTTTATATATATATATATATATATAATATATATATATATATATATATATATATATATATATATATATATATATATATATATATATATATATATATATATATATATATATATTATTAATAATTTTTTTCCCTAGATCATCTATGAACCTCTTTGCCTTTTTGCTGTTAGTTGACGTAATCTGAAGAGCGACAATTTTTACCGGGGTATACTGTATACCATTGGTATACAGGGTGATTCTTCTTCTCTGTGAAGCTTTATAAATATTCTCCGATCTCAATATCAGTGTAATGAGTTTGTCGTTTTTCAAAGTACTGCCATACTACTTTTTAAGTACTACAATATAAAAAAGGGAAACATTTTAATCGTGGATTTTTCAATTCACAAAAAAATCTTCCTATCAATATTCAATTGAGAATGTTTCCCTTTTCAACATGAATACCCCACAAAAGGTTATCTTGACGATGGAAGATAGTGACTAAAGTTTATCTTCCAGTCGTAGATGATTCCACATCTGATTTTATGAACATCCTGTTTATATTTTCAACAAATCAATACTACAATATAATTGTTAAAAAAAATATGGGAGCAGATATTTTTGGATACGAGACTAACGTACAAATCTCTCTGAGCTCAACGCAAAAAGCAAAAAATGTGGGGAAAAATACAAAGAAAAAAATAAAATGAATTGTTTTTATAGTATAGGATCCTTTTTTAACCCACGAAATCAAAAAGAAGGAGGTTCTCTAGTTGACGCGTATATATTTTTTTATATATAACTTTTCATAGAGTAGTCCGATTTCGGCGATTCCTCTTTCATTGTATAGGGTGTACTTCAAAGTTGGTCCCATTTGAAATTGAAAAAAAAATGCCACCCCTAAGGGTAGCAAAATGAAGGAAATTGATCGTTCACCCTCTGAATTTTGGCCCGTTAACAGATTCTGGCATAACTTTGTATTGGGTTATTCGATTTAGACGATCCTTTTTCTATTGTATAGGGCATATAATCAAATTTGAAGGAGAATTATTTACCCCTAAGGGTAGAAAAATGGGGGATGATTGATTTTTCACGTGTGAACCGATTCTCTTGAAACTTGGCACACATATGTAGTTCTGATAACACTACAACATAATGGTTACCTCAATTGTTAATTAAGTGAGTAGTGATTAGTAGATTTTTGCCACAAAAAAATAAGAAATACAAACTTTTTAACGAAAAATGAAACCGACGAAAAAATAAACTGGAAAGAAAAAAATAACCCTCCTTAGTCTCAATAACTAAGCTCGTAAACTAATGTAAGTAACTAATTTTGAGTCGACGCCAATCAAACAATAATGAAAATCATTAAATTTCTTTAAAAAAATTATCACGCCACCGCGCATCCCGTTGCCATCGTTTTAGGCTTTACCTAATTCAATTGCTAGTTTGTTTGGCGCCGACCCAAAATTAGTCACTCACATTAGTTCAGGACCTTAGTTATTAAGACTAAGAAGGGTTATTTTTGGCTTTTCAGTTCCTTTTTTCGTCGGTTTAATTTTTTGTTACAAAGTTTCTATTAATAATTTGATTATGCTGTAACACAACAGGGTCGATAATTTTTTAAACAAAAAAAAATAATAGTAGGATGAAAAGGAAGAGAATATAACAAAAATGAAAGGAAAAATAATTTACGGGCGATCTGAGGAAGGGAAGTGGAAGGGGGTGAGTTTTTAAGGGTAAAAAACGGTTTATTTCGATTTTCGGCAAAACTACAAGTCCTATGGAAAAAATTTATGTAAAAAATTCAAATAACCAAGTTTTTGGTTTTTCATTTTTATCTTTTACAAAAAAACTTCTTTATTCACGAAATTCCGTGAAAACTTACCTTTTTATGTCACAAACACACTGTAATTTTTTTCATTCAAAATATTTCATTTTCCACCTTATTTTGACTTAATATCGAAAGAGCACCCTAATTTTAAATCGAAAATTCACATTACTATGGTAAATGTTCTCAGAAAATGCAAAGAAATAACAGGTAGTAAGGCCCAGACCCTCCTACCCCCTTTCCCACTTCTCTATGAAATACCTTTTGATGGGCAAAATTTTCCGTAGGTCACTCAGGTATATAAGTTATCTCAAAATGGCAAAAAATAGGCATCTACGCATATAATTTAAAGATTCTACAACTTTCTCAAAATATTGTAGATGTCTTATTAAATATTAACTTTACGTTTCTTTGCATTTTCTGAGAACATTTACCCTAGTAATGTATATTTTTTTTCATACCATCAGAAAGTAGAGATTTCAACGAACAAAAAGCTGATATTTTGACGGGAGAATTTTTGATTGAAAATGGGGGTGCTTTTTCGATATTAAGTCAAAATAAGGTGAAAAAATGAATATGGTAAATAAAAAAAATTACAATGTGTTTGGGACATGGAAAGGTGAGTTTCCACCAAATTTCGTGAAAAATTTTTTTTTTGGGAAAGATAAAAATAAGAAATTAAAAACTTGGTTATTTGAATTTTTTACATACATTTTGGGGTTCTGTGAAAAAAGTGTGGAAACAAAAGTTGTAGATTTTCCATAGGACTCATAGCTTTGCCGGAAATCGAAATAAACCGTTTTTACCCTTAAAAAACCCCCTTCCACTTCCCGACCTCAGATCGCCCGTAAATTATTTTTCCCTTCATTTTTGTTATATTATCTTTTTTTTCCAATGGGTTTCATCCTACCATTATTTTTTTTCACTTTTTACCATTTTCAAAGGCTTCAGCCCTGGTCTAATCCAAATTTCCTTGCAAATGACAATAATTCCACAATTACAGATAATAATTTATCTTTCGAGTGAGGATAAATAAGAAGTATGACACACCCCAAAGGTGGGCAACCCCCTTCATTTCATTGAAATGCCCAAATTATTTTCATAGCAAGAATCTATATCAATACGATATAATTACATCGGATTGTTAATAGATAAATATATTCATTTAACTACTCTACATGATATTTAGTGAGTAGATCATAAGAAACAGAAGGATAGATCCACAAAAACAAGTAACATGGAAGGAAAATATTGAGAAAATGATCTGCAAAGGCATATTTCAATTTAATATGCTGTACAGTTGAATAAAATAAATTTTGAACCAAATAGTATTTATTTTCCTTTTGAATTTCGCAGAGTTGAATGACTTGATGTTATCGGGAAGTCCGTCTATAAGTTGTTCTTGAAGAATTTGTAGATCTAGTAAGATAACTGTGATAATCAAATGGTATTAGACTTTAAACTCTGCAATAAAAGCGGACAATGTTTTAGAGAGTGTACCCCAACTATAATTCTCATCAAGATTTTGGTAAGATGAAGATTTCACATGACTTTCTAGATAAAATCATTCTATAGTTGAGAGTTGAGTGGATTCGGTGAACATATCCAGTGAAATGGTGCTGACCATGGTGGTGTATCTGTACTATTTTCTGGAAGCTGGTTGAATGTTTTCTTTCAATTTTACATCATATTTGATTTTACTAGTAAAAGTTAATGGATCAATATGTCCGAAAACTCTGGGTATATTTGGTAATCAGTTCTTCCTCTTCTCCATTCAATTAATCTAATCGAAGTAATTTTTACAAGCTTTTATTCAACTTGCTTCCGTTTCAAAATTTGTAATCCATTTTTGGAGCACTTTACGACATCCGATTGAGCTGAAATTTGGCAGGTGTTCATAATTCCGGTGGCAATGCATTATGTTTTGTGATTATGGTCCGATTCGATTCAAAATTGGTATGTGGGGGTTTTCGTGGTCGTAGATTAAGAATTTTTCATCAAAATTTATAAATTCGAAATGGCGGCTCCAAAATGGCGAAGAAGTTTTGCGATTATGGTCCGATTCTATACAAAATTTGTATGTGGGGGATTATGAATTTTTTGAAAAAATCCATTGAATTGAAATAGCGGCTCATGAAATTTTTGTTAGATGAAAAAACAAAATGGCGCTCCAAGATGGCTGATGAGATTTGAATTGATGGTCCGATTCGATTCAAAATTGGTATGTGGGGGTTTTGGGGGTCGGAGATTATGATTTCTTTCAGCTCAAACCTTACAGGGAAGACACCTTTTAATAACGATGCTCTATTAGAAATGAACAGATTAAGGCGAAGTAAAGAGCAAAAAAAATAACTATTGGAAAACCTTTTTAAACGCAGATTTTATTTTAGCCGTGTACTAAAACGTATGAAATAAGTTCAACTCATCGCTGACAATGACTTAATAATTTTTTGTTGAATTATTCGGTTTCAAAAAGCTTGTTGCGCGAATTGTAATAAAATTACAAGTTGTTACTCATTAACCAATCATTGCCAATAAAATTAATTGGTACCTACTTTTATGAATACTTTGTATAAATTAAATACTTTGACAAGTTCTCACTTACCAACCAATCACTGCCCAATCAAATTAATTGGTACCTACTTTTATGAACACTTCGCGCGACAAGCTTTTTGAAACCAAATAATTCAACAAAAAATAATTAAATCATTGTCAGCGTCGACTTAAATAAAAGCTTGTCTTTAAAAAGTTTTTTTTTAGTTATTCTTCAATTGCATTTATATTACCTATTGTTGAAAAAATCGCATTTTTTTTCATTCTAACAATTGCATTTGAGAGTCTTTTTTTTTCTTTTTCTGTAGCTTCTGTATTTTGATTTCAACTTGTATATTTAAACTCGAACATTCATTCTGAATTTGGGGTTTCTTGTGATTGTTGTTTGCTGAATATAAAGTAAAAGTTTTATAGTTCCAAATTATTGAGTTAAAATAACCAGTTATAATATCATGGCATTATCGTCAGGCCGATAAAACAAAATTTCCACATTATGTAAATCTATAGCTGTTCTTTGTCCCTTGCTAGATGATTCTTTTAGAAATTATTAAGATGGTTATAATACGCGTTCCATCAAAAGAGGGGCGAAAGTAGGTGGTACACAAGCGTGTCCAGTATAAATTCATGAAAAAAAAAACAAGTACACGAATCATTGAAATTCTAAAAAAAAAACAATATCACATACCTATTTAGTGAACATCCGAACCTAATACACAAAACAATTAACACAGAAATAATCAACTAGGGAATCCAATACATCAATTCAATTAAACTGGTTCCGATTCTGTTAAATGGTACCGATCATACAAGCGAATAGTACCGCGCACCGTACACCGAATGACTGAATGGCCAATTCGCCGCACTTTCCAAACGATTACACACTGGTTCATCCCACCTTATTGTCATTCGGCGGACATTAACGAAATCAAGGCGATAAGCATTACCAGAACCTTGGAAGAGTATTGTGTTTTCCGCGTGTGATCGGAAATTTCACAATGTCAGCGTGTTAACGATGGATTGGACATGTTTTCGGACAAATCGCCAGAGGTGTAATTCGTGATATTGGGTCGACAAGGTAAACTTACGTGGGACCTAATATATGGGTTTCGACCATACCGGAAGTTTTTTCATGACCGCTTGAGATTAAAATTGAAGGTTTTTTAAGAAAACATCCATTGACTATTATTATAGAGATAATAGTCCGGTCAATATAGACATTTAAAATGACAAAAATTCCCGGGGAGCCAAATATTGGTGGAGAGCTGGGGTTTACCATTACAAATAAAGCTTTAAAAATCCCCATCGATCCTATGTGTGCTACAAAAGTTATTCGGGGTCAAAAGTCAAAATTTGAGGTTTTTTAGATTTTTCTCAAAAACGGTGGGTTTTATTGAAAAAACCTCTGACCAAAGTTGTAGATCTCAGAATGGTCTACGAAAATGGCTTCCATAATTTTTTTCCTTAGAGTTACCATTCCTGAGATATCGCGATTCTAAGAGTCACATTATACATGATATGCACACATTTCCACGCCATCTGTGAGGTAGTGTACTCGGCGCGTTTTTTTACCGTGGTTTCCCCTGTAGGCCCACTCCACTAACTGCCATGACAATTTTAGGATAATTTATGGGAACAATACCAGTCAAGTTCTAGATATTACCTTATTATTGATATTGATTATTGATATTGCTATTGATTATTGGATTAACTATTGTTTTGATTTCTTTAGATATTTTAATCAGATTCATACTCTTGAAAGTCTATTTCAACAGTCATGTCTTCTTCGATTTCTTCTTCTTCCTGTTCCTCTTGCTGGATGTTCATAAATTGTTCAAATGTGGCTGAGTCATTGGTCTCTTCATTAAAATCACAGGAATCTTCCTCTAATGTACTCAACTGGACATTTGAGCAAGACTGACCTTGGCAATTGGTACACGCTGGAAAACACAGCAACCCGACTTTTTTACAGCCACATTTGGCACTACAACCTTTTTTGCAATTGCAAAAAATAGTGCTGATGAGTTTTTCTGGAGCAGGTGGGAGTAAAGAATCGGTTCCAGAGTATTATCTATCAATTTCCAACCCCAGTCTTCTGGGTTCAGTTGATTGCCTAGCCATGTTTGAACTTGATAGTATACTCGATACAAGTGTTGAATAGCAGATGCCGATGTTGGAGGAAGACATGATAGTTGTACTTGTTTCTTGTTTCGCCCATTTTTTACAAAAGTTAAGTATCGGTATTTATCAATGCAAGTAATTTTTTTTGGAGCTCCATAAACCGCAAGAAGAAAGCGAATTCCTTCCGTAATTATTGTTTGGGGTGTGGAATCAATTTCTGTGAATACTTCAGCGCAGTCAGTCATATTTTTTTTCGAATTATTTAAATGCTGACGTTTTGCCCCTTCTGTAGATTGCTGACGAAGTGTCGCAGCCGGTTATCGCATGTAAGAATGAAATATAGTTTTGGCATTTGGGATAAGCAGATGAACTTTTTGGAGAATATATTTCTATTCGCTGTTGAGCCCTTCCAGGTTTCAGAAAATAAATAATTTTTTCCATTGGAGTCCTGGCAGTAAGTAGTACTAACAAATCAACATCTTCACCAACTACAATTGTTGTGTTTGTTGCATTAAATTTTTCTATTGCTGTTTCGATTATGAGGACATCTGCGTCATTTTGAGCTTGTTTCACTGCAATATTCGCAGCTGTTAATTTGTCACTTAACATGGAAATGAAACGAGATTCATTATTAATGTTAGTGAAAAATTGTTGTTGATTCGCTGGAACTGTCATAAATTCATCAAAGATCATCTCGGAACCCGATGATGTTTTTGTAGTTCGACGACGTTGTTCTGCAGCATTAATATTCTTTGTCGAGTCACTGTAGCCGTCAAATACGTAAGCCCATAATGTCTGCGTAGATACTGAACATATTTATCAAAAATAACGCTATTTATCGAAAACGCAAGATTGAATATCTTCACGAACAATTTCTTTCAAAGTTTTAACCGCTTGTCTTTTTCATCCAAGTGTTTTATATCAAACCAGACTTGACTTAAAATATCTTGGTAATTGTCAATAAAACAAATAAATGTTAATTTTCCAGGCTTCTCTGTAATAATGATTCCACTGTCATACTTCAATTTCAATCGTATTTTTATAGTTCTGTCATCTAAAGCTCCCTCTTGACAAACATTCTTCAATTCATCCAACGAAAACTGGCAATCATCACTCGTTTCTATGAATAGCCAGATGTTTTTCAAGGCCACGTGGGTAGAGAGGATTCAGTTGGGGACTGACTATCTTTTGAATAAATGTTTTCAGAATAGTATAATATATATAGAAGAGACACAAATAGGTAATTATACTTGTCTTAAGTGCCTGATTATGTATATACGTGGCTCATATCATGTAAAATGTGACTCTTAGAATCGCGATATCTCAGGAATGGTAACTCTTAGGGAAAAAATCATAGAGAACATCGTAGAGAATTTCAGGATCTTCAACTTTGGTTTGGGTTTTTTTTTTGTAAAACTTACCGTTTTCGAGAAAAATCCAAAAAACCTCAAATTTTGACCTTTGACCCCGAATAACTTTTGTAGCACACATAGGATCGATGGGGATTTTCAAAACTTCATTTGTAATGGTAAATCCCAGCTCTCTACCAATATTTGGCTCTCCGGGAATTTTTGTTATTTGTCCACTATTTTTATGTCTAAATTGACCGGATTATAATTATTTGCGCAGCTAGGTAGTAAACCTAACCTTACGGCCTAGTTTGATACATATAATTTTCTCCGGCTCCTGTTCTTCATTATTCATAAAAAAACCGATATCGCGGTCAGTCGGAAAGGTAGATTTCAGAATTTATTTATTGATTCTGAAATTGCCATCCATCAAACTATCAATCCAACATGTGTCAGAATAAAATAATTAATGAAAAACTTTTGTAAAGGAAAAGTAAAAAATAATTGCTTTGGATGTGTTGGTTATTCCGTGAGTTATAGATTCAAGAGCTTGTCGCGCAAAGTCATAAATGTATTTTGCTTGTCAAAAAAATATATATTCATACACACACAATTCTGATAAACATAGGTATAGAACCAGTCCTGGTAGTTCGCTACAGATTCCTGACAGAACACAATATTTGAAAGAAGTCCCCAATACAGTAGTATCAAGTTTTTCAATAATCTTCTCGGAATTATAAAGAGTAAAAAAAATTAAATACGTTTCAAAAATTAACTAAAATCCCATTTAATTAAGAAATGTTATTATAATATAGATGACTTTTTGGAAGATAGCTAAATTTATATTAATTGTGTAAATTTGTATAAATTGTGATATATATCTATATACATATATATATATATATATATACAATATATGTATATGTATGAGTGAGTGTATATATGTAGATACATGTTTGTTTGTGTAACCAGACTTATTTTTTGACATATTCAATACCATGTAGTATGGTCTCAATGGAATAAATATATTATTATTATGATTATTACAAAAGCGGCAAGCTTTTGAATCTATAACTCACGGAATAATCTACGTCACACATCCAAATCAATTATTTTTTACTTTTTAACGCATTTGAATAAAAGCTTGTCTTTAAATAGGTTTTTTATTATTAATATCATTTTGTGCTTTTCAGTAAGAACGCCTTAATCTATGCATTTTTGATAAAGCATCGTTATTATGAGGCCTTTTTCCTGTAACATCTGACCAAACTAGTTCTTCAATGAGGAAACCATCTGAAGATTAACTCGTCCGCCATCCTGGAGCTGCCATCTTCAATTTAGGAATTTTGACAAAAATCAATATTCCCCGACTAAATTCATAATATCCACCCAAAAACCCCCGCAACCAATTGTGAATAGAAACGGTCCATAATCACAAAACTCGTCCACCACCTTGGAGCCGTCATCTTGAATTTATGAATTTTGACAATAAATCCATAATATCTGACCTCAAAAACCCCTACAGACAAGATTTGAATAGAATCGGACAATAATTATAAAACTCGTCCGTCATCGTGAATTTATGAATTTCAACAAAAATATCATAATATCTGCTCCACTCACCAATTTTGAATAGAATCGGAGCATAATCATAGAGATCGTTGGCCATCTTGAAGCCGCCATTTCGATTTTATAAATTTTAATTAAAAATACATAATCCCCGACCCCAAAAAATTCATAATCTCCGACCCCGAAAACTTCCACATCCCAATTTTGAATAGAATCCGACTATAATCACAGAGATCGTCCGATTGGAGCCGCCATTTTGAATTTATGAATTTTTACAAAAAATTCATCATTTACGACCCCGAAAACCCCTACATACCAATTTTGAATCGAATCGACTATAAACACAAATCGACTATAAACACAAATCTTGGTGCTACCATTTTGTTTTTTTCCAAAACAAAAATCACCTAATGCATTGTCACGGGAACTACGAACACCTGCAAAATTTCACGTTAATCGGACAACTAGAAGTGATTCAAATTTGACTTGTAAGATTTGATTATACACATCGGGATAGGTAGAACTAAATAAAAGCTTGTAAAAAAAGGAACATTTTCATTGGAAACAAAAAGAGAAATTTCATAAACCTCAAACTTTTCTTCTTTTTGGCCCTATGCTATTTATAATTTATATCATCGACATAGACTAACGTCAATTCCATCTTTCACAATGTACGCTGATGAGATACCACTCATTATATCTCAGAAGAGAAAAATGCAACAGCACTTTGACTATAATAAATAACTGGTTCTGTGCTAACCATCTATTTCTCAATATTGGCAAAGTGCTTGAGATCTCATAACCCACATAAAATTAATGAAAACATTTTATTTGGATCGCCTGTAATTTCTACATATGACACTATTGTGTTCTTGAGATAAAACGTTGATATACATCTCAATTGGAAGTCGCATTAAGAGGATCTTGTTTCCAAATTTTATACAGATGCTCATCAATTCAGAGAGAATAATTTTACATTTCTCGATTGTTGCAGCTTTATTACTCTCAAGTGGAAACTAAACTTCAATATGGTGTTACCCTTCGTAGGACATTAACCTCGGTGCATAAAATCCTCAATTTAATTCCTAACAACATTAAAAAAGGCAGATTATACATGAAAATTGGGATATAACGACTGAAAATTGGTATGAACAGTAGGGAATAACGGGGATCTTCAGTCAGCACAAGTGTTGAATTATGAAAAACCCTTTGATACGTTGGACCGAGCTTTCGTTTCAATTTTGAAACTTCCTCAGGGTCCTAAAATATGTAAATTACATTATTGAGAAAAAATACTTGAAATGAAGGAACATTAATTTAAAAAAAAACGTAAAATATATGTAAACATTCGTCGGAATGGTGTTATAGCTTTGACGTTTCAAGTGTCATTGAAGGATTTGAAATTACTACCTCAGAAAAATATGAACTATGTAGTGGGTGTGTGAATTTGTATATTATATTCTTTGAGAATCATCAGTTTCAATCTATTTGTAAAAGATAACTGTAGATTTTGCTAAGATTTTTTATATCTGTTTTTTTGTTCTTATTTTGATTGGATTTATTAATTTCAATCATTTCAAGAAATAATCTTTTAGATAATTTTTTTTCTGAATGTGAAACTTGTGCTTCCTCGAATAATATTTTATGGCCTGTTTCCATAGCATGTTGAGCTAATGCACATGACTTCTTGTTGAGTCTTATATCACTTCTGTGAGAGATAATACGGTTATTTGAAGTTCTTGAACTTGTACCAATGAAGTTCAAATCACAGTTGTTACATGGTATGCTGTAGACAACATTTGATTTCTTCAAATCTGGTGTGGGATCTTTTAACCTCGTTTTTAAATTTCCAATAGTCTTGATATTTTTTTGTGAAATTTCTATGATACTTTCATTTTTGAATAATTTAATTATATTTATGATAGAATTCCTATATTAGGAATTGAAAAATAAATTATCCTTTCATTGTTATTTTCTGAATTTTGATTATTTGTGTCATCATTATTAATTTGTCTATCAGAGTTGGTATTGAAAAGAATTCTATTGAGAAGTTTTTTGGGGTAAGGATTATCTGGTAAAATATTCATGATAATTTATTTTTCAATTCTTAATATAGGAATTATATCATCAAATATGATTAAATTATTCAAAACTGAAAGTACCATAAAAATCTCACAAAAAAATATCAAGACTATTGGAAATTCAAATACGAGGTTGAAAGATCCCACACCAGATTTGAAGAAATCAAATGTTGTCTACAGCATACTATGTAACAACTGTGATTTGAACTATATTGGTACAAGTTCAAGAACTTTAAATAACCGTATTATCTCTCACAGAAGTGATATAAGACTCAACAAGAAGTCATGTGCATTAGCTCAACATGCTATTGAAACAGGTCATGAAATATCATTCGAGAAAGCACAAGTTTCACATTCAGAAAAAAGTTTATCTGAAAGATTATTTCTTGAAATGAATGAAATTAATAAATCCAATCAAAATATGAACAAAAAAAACAGTTATCGAAAATCTTAGCAGAATCTACAGTTATCTTTTACGAATAGATTCAAACTGATGATTCTCAAAGAATATAATATAAAAATTCACACACCCACTACATATTTTATATTTTTCTGACGATTAATCATAGGTAGTCATTTCAAATCCTTCAATGTCACTTGAAACGTAAAAGCTATAACACCATTCCGACAAATGTTTATATATATTTTACGTTTTCTTTAAAAGTTAATGTTCATCAATCAACCACTCAGATTACTGTAAGTACTTCCTTCATTTCAAGTATTTTTTCTCATTAATGTAATTTACATATTTTAGGACCATGAAGAAGTTTCAATGAATATATATATATATATATATATATATATATATATATTTATATATATATATATATATATATATATATATATTTCTATATCTATATTTTTTTTTATTTCATGTAAATTGGTCAATCATTTACTCAGTTATTAATAGTTATTTTCTGTGATGTTATTAGAATCAATGTGCATAGGTCTTCAACTTTTGTTAGACTTACAAAAAATGCCCTACGACTCCCCGCTCTGGCAAAATATCTAATGGATACATATAAAATATCTAATGGAAACATATACAAAATTTGCTTGCTCATACTTGCAATGTTTAAAAATATTTAATCGATTGTGAGCCTCTGCAAGAGTGTCTTAAAAACGCATCAAATATATTTTGACCCACAATGAATTGAGAATTCATTATTTTGTAAAAAATCAACTTTTTTGCTAGAATGTGACTGTCTATATTATAAACAATATTTGAAGAAGATTTTCGGTGCTGATTTTGCTAATTGAATGAATGTTTGTTTATTCAAGAAATCAAGAACGAAATCTTACATTTATACATAAATACAAATCATAGATATACTATACATATATATATATATATATACATATATATATATATATATATATATATATATATATATATATATATATATATATATATATATATATATATATCTTCATAACCTAATATAAATAATAATTATATTATAACTATAACAAATACAGCATGAATAACATAGTAAGAGAGAAAAAATAACATATTCTATTGTTATAGCGATGTAGGTACACTGAATAAACAAGGGAGGTTCAGTACCCGTCTAAGTTAATCAAAGAACTTGTCTTCGGGTATCAATAGCTTATAGTTTATTTTTATCTGAAATAAGTTTGTATTTGATCCAAATAAAATAAAATGTTTTGACTAATTAATCACTTTTATGAAAGTTACATCGACCAGGATGACAATGTCGTCCGCATAGACCTGAGTGTAGTAACCCAATCCAATCCAATAGTATTTATTATAAATATTGTCAAGTTACAATTCACGTCTTAATCTAGGAACTATAATTACATGATATATACAAGTTATAATATATACAGAGCTTAATTTCTAGTAAGATCGAGTTAATTTGTGTGTTTGTTCCGGCCTCCTACATAATGTTTATGCCAAAGTTTGAAGTGACTTTCGTTTTGTATTTGTTGTTTGAGTAATTTGTTTTTGTAGTAGTTTTCCAGGAAAATTTACAAAAACCGGGTGAAGGGGTTGAATGCGTGTTACTTGAGGAGTTTTGAGTTTCAAATTTTTGAGTATTTTTGAGTTGTCTTTGAATGAGTTTTAGTTTTGAGTCAGTTGTTTTGAGTTGGTTGTTTTGAGTATAGTTTTTGTGCGTTTTGAATCTAGTTCTATTTGTGTATTGAATTTTTGGGTTTATTTGAGTTTTATTTTGTGTCGATAGTTTTATTTGAGTCTGTTTGTGTGTTCAGTCTGTCATTCCTGCCCCCGGCGACCTCCCCTCCGGGCCGGGCGGGGAGAAGGGCGGCATTTGCCACCCTCCCCACACGTCCCTGGGGGCTATTGCCTTCAGCATCACGACAAGCTGTTGTATGATTTGAGTATGCACCGTTAAGGTGTTCTGTATTTGTGTTATAATTGATGTCTGATTTGTCAATAGATTGATCAACTCTTTCTGCGTGTCCTTTTGGGCCAGGGTCTGCGGTAGGGGGCCAGATTCTGCTTCTCTTGGCTCGTCGTGTCTTCTCGGGTATCTTTGCCATGGAGTTGCGCTCCCACCCTGGCCTCCCGACGGGTGGGCATGCGCTTTTGGATTTTCATTTGTTCTTGGGTGTCCTTGTGTCCCTACACCTTCTCTGAGTTGTGGAGGGCTTTGGGCTTCTTTCTTTGCTAGCTTTCTCAAGTATGCTTCACATTTTTTGTAATTCGCTGGATGGTTCAGCGAACAGTTTGCGCATGTCGCTGGAACATCCGGGCTTTTCTTGCAGGTAGCGGTAAGGTGCTCTTTTGCACATTTGAGGCACTTGGGCTTCAGATTGCAGTTGAGGGCTGCATGTCCCCAGCCCTGGCACCTTCTACATTGCGTCAGGGTGGTGTCCATTTTCCTAAGTTCCCATTCAATGCTGATATTATTCAATGTTTTGCATCTGTTTTTAAGAGTTGTTATTGTTGTTTCTCCGCTGGTGATTACGAGGTATAGTGGCCTTGCCGTTTTCCACATTTTATATACATTTTTAATTTCTAATGAATGTTCCTCCTCTAGCCACTTGGTTATTTTGGCTGTTGGTGGGTCATTGTCCAATCCTTTGAGCACGAATGCGTGCTGTTTATCGGCTTTTTTTGTAAAACTGTAAAGCCTACATTCTTGCTTTTTATGAATTCTTTGATTTTTTCAAGATCTCCGTACGGATCAGCGTATTATCCTGTGTGTATTTTATTGTTATCTTCTTTGCACACAGTTTGATTAGTTCTGTGTGCGTTTTCTCTCCCATAATGTGCTTTCCATCTAATATGATTGGCGGAATTACGTTCTGGTTATTGTTTTGCACCGGCTGTACTGTTTGCCTCGGCGCTTTCTGTTGTTTTTTCCTTTGCCTGATTATTTCGAACTTTTCTTTGGTTTTCTGTCCTAATATTGCTGCCCTATTAGCCAGATATTCTTCCGTGCATTTTTTAACTCTCTTGGAAGAGTTCTTTTGAATCTCGTCTTCCGACGAGCTTGTATCGCTCATCACTTTATCTATTGAGTCCAACGTGTCATGAAGTCCGTCTGTTTGGACTATGACTTGTGGAAATACATGCGTCGGCTTTTTGTCTCCTTTCTTCTGTTCAGGAGTGTAGTAACCCAATTCTTTTATCTTCACTAGGAGGCCAACTACCACGAGGCAGCATAGTAGAGGGGACAAGACTCCTCCGTACCGGTGGCATTCTTATTAATTAATTGAGAAAAATATTATTCCTAGAATTTGAATTACCTTTGCCGGCGGACCATCTTAGACTCGAAGAAATCTGGTTCCTGACTCTATACTCTTTATGTTTTCAATCACATGAACTATTTTTAGAACTCTAACTTTATACTTAAAAAGTTCCAGATTTCCTTCATAGTATTTCTCTTATTCATCATAAATAAAACAACAGCTTTTTGCGCTTTATAACAAGAGATATGTAATTTAATTAAGCTCTGTTCTAAGAAACATTCCGTGGCTTTCAGGTACCTAACTTCTAATATAACTAATTCAAAGGGAGGATCATCATATGATCAATTATTGTTTATAAATTATAATGTAAAAAACAAAATGAACGTAATGTGAAACTGTTCTGCACTTGAATGACATTCGAGAATACAGCTAATTAGAGTAAATCAGGTTGGCAAGAGCTGTCTCTGAAACTAAACACGCCTCAAGATACGATTCTTTTTGGAGATCTAGAACGCAACTGCATCTCCCCGAGAAATATGTAAGTATCATTGAAAATTTCTTAGTCCCCAAGACAGCTGACAACAAAATCCTATACAATAGGTGTATGTTGGTCGCATATCCATTCGCGTTCCCTGGCTAATGCCTCGACGGACGTTGAATTACATCCGACGGATAAACGTGCGAAGTCTTACAATATACTTTGCAAATGGATATATATCAACCACTTCACTCAGGCTGACCATCTGTAGACTGGTTTTGGGATATTTGGCCCTCATCAGTACACGGTGGGCCAAGCAGACATTGATATATAGCTTCGAAGTTTAATTTCTGAACGATAATAATACTTTCCCTATAGTTGCTCGAAAGAAAAATTAAACTTGTCTTATCTAGAATAGAACTTTATTCGTCCTTCGCACTATAATTTCCTATAAATTATGCATAAAATTAGTAAACATATTAACCTTGCTAAGTTAATCAAATCAATAAATTATAGACGAAACAACAAGAATTTTTCACGGTATTTAGTAGCGGTTCAAATTAGGCGATAAGAAAAACCTGCTAGTAAAATACCCGAACCTTTTCTCGTGCGTTCAGGTACTTAAAATGTCATTGTGTTTAACGAAGCTCATGACGTGCGATTTGTCTGATCATCATCATTCATAATGTTCAGCCAACCAGAAAATTTCAAGAAGGCAATTATTAGTTGTCGTTTTTACTATAAGAATTTCAGATCGAAAATTTTTTTTAGTCCCATGATCCATCGTTAGGATGTGGCGCGGAAGAACGCCACAGCGCACAGTGGTCCCCATGACGAAAATATAATTTTTTATTCTCAATCGCCTCTTTGGCTGTCAAAAATCATGGAAAAAATATGAAAAAAAAAATGTCAAAAAGGGGTTTTTTTTGGTTGAAAAAAGCCGGTTTTGAGTCTTTTTTCCGCGGAATTGATCTGAAGTCGACAACGAAAATCATGGTGAAAATAAAAAAATATTGTTACAAAGGGGTGGTTTTCTGAAGGGGTGGTTCGAAAAAGAAATCAGATTCGAGCCTTTTTTGCGCGCAGAATTGCTTCTGAAGCTGACGAAAATCATGGGAAAAATATCAAACAAACGTGTCACAAAGGGGTGGTATTTAGAAGAGATGGTTGAAAAATGAAATCAGATTCAAGCCTTCTTTTTGCTGAATTGTTTTCAAAGCTCACGAGAACCATAGGGAAATTTGTCGCAAAGGGGTTGGTTTCAAAAGGGGTAGCTTTGGTATTGGATCAAATGTTTTAAATGATGACCATTTGAATATTTAACTTCAATTTATATGCCCCCGTTACCCATGAAGCGCATGAACAGAGAAGCTTCTGCTATATCGGATCGGAACTATGGAACAATTCACCGAACATCATAAAAAAATTAAATTCAGCTCGACTTCTCAAAAACGAATTAAAGGAATGGATTTTTTCAAATGATCGAAAGTATTTCGACAATATAATTGATCCATTTTGAATCTTTAATTAACTTTTAAGTTCACTATTTTTTTCAATATAAACTAATTTTAGTGGTGTATAAGTGGGTATGTGTGTATGTGTGCATAAGGGTGTATATGTGCATAAGGTTGTATATATGTGTGTGTATGTATGCTTATGTATGTGTATATCTGCATATATTTATTAGCAAAGAATATGTTAGCAAAGAATATGTGCTTTTCATTCATTCATCCAGGTCTTCAACCTTTAAGAATATCTTAATATGTATATCTTAATCGTAGTCATAAGTGCTATAACTGAAAATTAACTTGGTAACTTCCATAAAAGTGATTAATTAGTCAAAACATTTTTTTTTATTTAGATCAAATACAAACTTATTTCAGATAAAAATAAACTATAAACTATTGATACCCAAAGACAAGTTCTTTGATGAACTTAGACGGGTACTGAACCTCCCTTGTTTATTCAGTGTACCTACATCGCTATAACAATAGAATATGTTATTTTTTCTCTCTTACTATGTTATTCATGCTGTATTTGTTATAGTTATAATATAATTATCATTTATATTAGGTTGTGAAGATATATATATATATATATATATATATATATATATATATATATATATATATATATGTATGTATAGGGTCTGGCCTCGTGAGGGACACTGAACAAAGAATCTTCAACAGGGTGGATGGATGGTGCCGTATAGTAGGGATTAGTGAGAACCCTGAAACTGGTTCTTTTCACCAGGAAACGCAAACCAGGGGACCTCCCAAACGTCCAATTCAATGGGAGGTCCCTGCAATACAAAATCTCAGTCAAGTACCTTGGACTGACACTACACTACAAGCTAAACTGAAACCAGCATATCGAATACAAAAGGCATTCGACAGTACGTGGGGACTCAGCCCAAAGATTCTATACTGGATTTACACGACTCCCATACGCCCAATGATAACGTACGGAGCCATCGTATGTTGGCAAGGTACACCCGGCAAATAAAAAACCCAATTGGATAAGATACAATGACTTGCCTGTCTTGCGACAACAAGTGCAATTATAACGGCACCCACTGGGGCGCTGGAGACACTCATAAGACTGCCTCCATTGCATCTCTCCATTGAACATGAGGCACGCAACGCCATCGCTTGCTTGAGAAGCTCCAACCAATGGCGGAGCGAGGGAATTTACGATTCTCTACGAATTTACGACATTCTCGATTATGGAATCAAACAGTGAAGAATTGTCCACTCCTTGAGATGCCAGGGGACAATTTTACACCTGTCATACGATTCACCAAAAGGTCGCTGTCAGTCATTCACAAAATGGAGGACTGGGAGCAGATAGGGCACCGCCTGATCCCCACCAATGGAATCATTCAGTACACAGATGGCTCCGAGATGGGTGAATCAACCGGCGCCGGGATATACGGGCAACATCCAAAAGCTGAACTCTACTATGCTCTGGGAAATTTTGTTCTGTATTTCAGGCAGAAGTTTTTGCCATACTCGCCTGTGTGAGAGGAAATATTAACAGAGGCTACCACGGCCAGAAAATCACGTTATGCACGGACAGTCAAGCGGTGATCAAGACCCCCACAGTTCAGTTCGCTGCTGGTGTCGGAATGCATTGACGATCTGCAAAGGCAATATGGTAAAGCTACTGTGGGTCCAAGGTCATAACAGTGTGCCAGAGACGACGGGGCCGACCATTTGGCCAGACAAGGTGCAAAAAGCTCAACGATTGGACCAGAACCAATACTAGGAGTTTCTAGATCATGGAGCGTTTCAACCATGAAGAAAATCCTGGAAGTGAAATTCCAGTAGGCATAGAGGCTCCTGACATGAGACAATCGAAACTCCACAACGAAGTCGCATCTACTAGTAGGGCCAAGACTCTGCTCACACTGAGCTGGAAGGGAATCAGAATAGTGGTAGGGCTCCTCACGGGGCACCGCCAACAAAACAAGCACCTCAATATTATAGGTATCACGGTTGATTCTGAGTGCAGGTGGTGCTTGGAGGATGAGGTGTCAGCCACCCACATCCTCACGGAATGACCAGCAATGGCAGCAAAACGGGAAGCGCACCTCGGGAGCATCGCTCTGAACCCGGACAGTGTGAGAAAGGTATCGGTTAGAAGGCTCGCGAAATAGGATACCTTCAAAGCTGAGCCGATTCCCAGCAGCGGTGGGTGCATAACAAGCCCGACAGAGAGGCCTATATGCTAATGGTTCTGTCCGTCCACTCTCATTCTGTCTATCTATACCACTGGTACATTTGGTGTCGTTTGGCACACAAGATGGCGCTGAAGCACACGTCTGATATTCCCGATTTTTGGAATTCACACTTTTCTCAAGAACAACTGCTAATATTGAAAAAATCCGCCCCATCATATTTGAGTTTTGGTCACATCTACATCCCTCTTGGACTATATTCCGTAGGCAATACTTATTTATGTTGAGATGAAATAATCAATTCAATTGCAACCACAGGAAAGGTGAACGTTTTCGGATTTTATCAATTCTGCATAGTATAGGAATACCAATTGGTTTGGTTTTTTAGATATGTTAATTCGTTGGAAGCACGAACTGGAAATTCCTTTCATCTTATCCATTACGTTCACGCAATTCGTTGGAAGATGAATTCGAATCATCTCCTCAGCATAGAAAATATCCGGAAAAATAAAGGGATTTCATAAACATTTCAATGACGACATAAAATGAAAAATTGTCGACACAAGTGAAGACTCGACCTTGTAAGAGTGAAGCAAGGCCAAAGACTCGTGAACAGTACGCGTCTTGTTGTGAAATATGAAACATTTTTTATTCCAACTCGCCCGATTGAGCTATTAGCACGTAATTTGTTGAAATTCAACTCAAGTGTATTTTCGATGATTTTTGACGACATCATTATCGGAAAGGTGTTGAATTCTCATAATCATATTGACAAATCTCACCTAATTGGAAATTATCCGGACATAAAAAGAATTGAGGCAGTTTAGTTTTCTGGTGAGGTCGCAAAATAATCGATCACCTATTGGTTCAAGGATTTTACTTGATTCATTCTGTCAATATAACGGCGTTTACCATACATCATCGTAAAAATGATTTTTTGACCGACGAAACCAAAAAGGAGGAGGTTCTCTAGTCGACGCGTATATTTTTTTTTATCATCATTTTTTTTTATGTATGATCACGCATAACTTTTTACTGAGGCGTCCGATTCCGATAATTCTTTCTTCAGTGGATAGAGTGTACTTCGAAGGTGGTCCCATCTGAATTCAAAAGATGGAATCCACCCCTAAGGGTAGCAAAATGGAGGATATTGATCACTCACCCTCTGAATTCTGGTCCGTTAACCGATTCTATAAGGCATAACTTTGTACTGGGTTCTTCGATTTGGATGATTCTTCCTTTGATAGATAGGGTTTACCTTATATTTGGATTTCGAATGAAATTATCTACCCGTACGGGTGGAAAAATAGGGGATAATTGATTTTTCACTTGTGAATATTATCACACATACGTAGTTGACAATGACAGATCGCTACTGACATTATTTTTGTTCCACATCCGTCAAAATCATTATTTTCTATGAGAGGATGGAATGATATACAAAGTAATGAAATAAACTAACCAGAACAACGGCGAGTAGTTTGCGTCAACACATGTTCACCTCCTACGAGAGATGAAGATGGGTTGCGGAAACTTAGGTGGCTACCTCCAAGTGGTATCGCTGGATAACGGGGTTGACAAGGAAAATCCAGTGGGAATGACCAGAAATGGTCAAAACCTGCGGATCTCTGAGTCAATCCCAAACCAAATGCCACCACAACATGGCTTAATCCAAGGCGTCAAGCGACCCGTGCCGAGGGATGGATGATACCTGAGCCAGTCAGGTATAAAAAAAACGGAGCCTCTGGGATACATGGCGACCTCCCAGAGTAATCTGCCTTACACCTACGCAGGGGGCACCGCAGGTGTGGACGACCCTTTCCCCTACACAAACAACCCTGGGGAACTTCCAGTTGAAGAAGACCCAACACCGATAGCGGGTATGGAAGTCGGGGAGATTCCAGTTGAATCACACTCGGCACCAGAAACCGTAAACCCAACCGAGGAGGGATCAGCAGATGGTCGAACACCTACTGAGAAACTCCCGGAAACAGAGTGGATTCCAAAGCCATTTGGTAAAATGGATACCAAAAAGATTCTTCAGCTCATCAAAACCCAGGACATGGGGATAGATACTGAAGAATGGCTTGTCATCAAGAGACAAGAGGAGGCCTCGGGTCTAACTCTTGTCTTTCAATCTTCGACTGTGACGCCCTGAGTGGTGGGCGACGCAGGATCTTTGGAGGGATCGGCCCGGAAACGGGCATGAATCCGAAGAGCCTTATCGGCGGGCTTCTAGACCTAATTAAGGGCACAAACCTGTTTGAATGAGGAACCACTGACGACAGAGTGATACAATAGACCCCAGCTGGTCGCAGTGTCAAGGGAAGCTAAGTGCCAGCCCTGTCTCTGGCTCGTCAGCCTTAAACCAACCAACCAACCAGAACAACAAAAATAATTTATATTACAACAAATAGTAAAAGTAGATAATCATATTATTTAACTGGTAATAGTTGAAGTAAGGTGGGTAAGTAAGTATTTTGGAAGTAATCAAAAAACAAGTAGGTTATAATTAGTAGATTTTAGCCACAAAAAATTGAAAAATAAATACTTTTTAACAAAAAATTAAGCCGACGAAATATGGAACTGAGAAGTAAAAAATAAAATAAATCTTCTTAGTCTCAGTAACTAAGCTCCTAAACTAATGTTAGTAACTAATTTTGAGTCGGCGCCAAACAAACAATCAACGAAGATCATCAAATTACAGAATGCCACCGCCCAACTCGATGCCATAATTTTACGCCTTACCTAATTCATTTGCTTGTTTGTTTGGCGCCGACTCAAAATTAGTTACTTACATTAGTTTAGGAGCTTAGTTACTGAGCCTAAGGAGGTTTATTTTATTTTTTACTTTTCAGTTCCGTATTTCGTCGGTTTAATTTTTTGTTAAAAAGTTTTTATATAACTTCCGAATTTGGAATAGTCTGGGAGGTGGTAGGACCAATTTCTTCAATAATCTGTAAGTGATGCAGATAATCTTCTATTGCAATGTCCAAGGCTATTCTCAAAATCACTTGTAATTATCTTAAATTGATTTGTTTTTTTAACAATATTTGAAATATTCATGTTCAGGTGGAAAACCGCATCCTCTACAAAAAAAACGAGTGCATAATTTCATTCAGCATAGATCAAGACCTGCCAGAGTTCGTGCGCAACCCATAAAAAAAAATATGGAAGTGTCTGAAAAATAAACATAAATATGAAACTTCTGTGGGCATTTGTCAATCGAATGGAATTTGGCAAGAAATTATTTCATCAATGCTGCAGCAAAATTCTACGATGGGCCAAATCAGTCGGGTAGTTTTAAAATGGCAATGGAAAGGTTGAAATTCTCAATATTTCATTTCAATGCCAATATACAGGGTGTTTTTTAATGAAATTCCATTATTGAAGTAGGTTATTCTTGGGTCCAAACTTCATATGAACATATGTTCTGAAGGTCTTAACTTTTGAACTACAGGGTACTAAAGTTTTATGAAACATTTTTTTTATGATAAGTTTGGTAGGACCCTAGATATTTTTGTGAAACGTAGTACGCATCTTCTATGCATCAAAAGGTATTTTCTGCTGTACAACATAATTTTTTATTCCCGCCAGTGACTTTCGTGCGGGATTTACACTGAATCATTTTGAAGAAAAAAGTGATCTTGAAGTAAATATTATTTTTGAAATCCTCATTCCTTTCTGAGCAAATCTGGTATCCTATTTTTTTTTTCGTTTGACGTACGGATCTCGCAAAAAAAATAGAATTCATTCATTTGCACGTTGTTATGAAATTGGGAATTATCATGGATTAAAAACGTATCTAGTAGATAAGAAGCAGATTTTGTTCTGTAAACATAAACAGCTTTGACAGTTGTCTACTCAGTCTAGTTGTCACGTATTTAGGTCATTAAAATCAATAATATTATTAAAAAAACATGGACCATTTTACGAATTTCTGATGGTAACCCACTACAAGCCAGGCGGTTGTATGAAGACCGCTTTCCAAATTGAAATATTCCGGATGCACGGAACATTTCATTCAAACATTTATAGAAGGTTGTGCGAAAAGGGAAGTTATGAACCAGACAATCATCTTAAAGGAGTTCAACGTGTTGTAAGAACACCAGAAATTGAGGTAGCGGTTTTGAACTAAACTGACGAAGATCCTGGATTAAGTACACGAAAAATTGGGAACAATTTGAATATCTCACAATTTATTTTTTGGAAAATTCTGCATACTTTTTATTATATCCCCTATATCCAACGGATTCACGGGCTACGCACTCGTGACTTTCCATTACGGATGAACTTCTACCAATGGTTACCAATGAAAACCCACATGCAATCTTGGAATTCCGTCACCAGGAGCAGTTTTCCGTTAACGTGTTGGCTGGAATATTCGGTGATTATTTAATTGAACCCTATTTTATTCATGCGAAGTTGAATGGGCATAATTACCGTCATTTTCTTGAAGAAGAATTGCCAGCTTTGATGGAAGATGTTCCCATTTCAGTGAGAAATCGACTTTACTGCTCTGGCGCGCAAATATTTAAACCAAAATTACAATAATCGTCAGATAGTTCGCGGAGGAACACAGGCATCGACATCTAAGTCTCCGGACCTCAATAGTTCAGATTATTTCCTGTGGGATCATCTTGAAACATTGGTTTACAGCACACCAATTCACACTGAAGAGCAGTTAGGTAATCACATCATAGTTTCTTGCGAAACTGATAGAAAAAGTCCCGGCATTTTCCAAAGAGTACGTGAGTCTACGAGAAAAAGAGCGCAGGCATGCATATTTGCAGGAGGTTCACATTATGAACTTCAGATTAAATTTTTTTCGTTGTGGGTTCAGGGTAATTTTGTGTTAACATTCCAAAATGTATTTAAATAACTTTAATTTTATAATTTCACCGTTTAAAAATTGATAACTTGAATACATTTCTGTTTGAATTACACAAATTGTTTTTTCTCGTAAGTGGTCTAGCGAGACGCAAATAAATGAATTTTATTTTTTTATGCAAAAACAATCAACGGAGCAGATTTGCTAACGAAGAAATGATGATTCCAAAAATAGTTTTTACTCTCAGAAAAAGAAGTGGCATATCACTTTTCTGTTTAAAATGATTCAGTGCAAATCGCGCATGAACGCCACTGGCAATAAAAAATGATGTTGTTCAGCAGAAAATTCCTTTCGATTCATAGAAGATGCGTTCTACTTTTCACAAAAATATCTAGGGTCATAACAAAGTAATCATAAGAAAAAAAATCTTAAAACTTCAGCACCCTGTAGTTCAAAAGTTAAACTTTAAGGACATATGTTCATATGAAGTTTTTTTCTCAGAATGGACCCAAGCATAACGTCATTGAATATGCATATTATTAAGGAACACCCTGAATAGTGATTTGATACTGGAATTCAATAAAAACTTTTTAACAAAAAATTAAACCGACGAAATACGGAACTGAAAATTAAAAAATAAAATAAACCTTCATAGTCTCAATAACTCAGCTCCTAAACTAATGTGAGTAACTAATTTTGAGTCGGCGCCAAACAAACAAGCAAATGAATTAGGTAAGGCGTAAAATGATGGCATCGAGTTGCGCGGTGAAATTCTGAT
Source organism: Gonioctena quinquepunctata (assembly GCA_018342105.1). Classification (NCBI taxonomy): domain Eukaryota; kingdom Metazoa; phylum Arthropoda; class Insecta; order Coleoptera; family Chrysomelidae; genus Gonioctena; species Gonioctena quinquepunctata. The sequence continues at coordinate 126,260 of JAFIRS010000990.1, read as the reverse complement.
AATTTTTTTGAAGTAATTCAATGTTCTTCGTTGATTGTTTGTTTGGCGCCGACTCAAAATTAGGGGTACTTACATTAGTTTGGGAGCTTAGTTATTGAGACTATGAAGGTTTATTTTATTTTCTACTTTTCAGTTCCGTATTTTGTCGGTTTAATTTTTTGTTAAAAAGTTATTATTTTTCAATTTTTTGTGGCTGAAATCTACTAATTACTAACTGCTTGTTTTTGATTACTTCCAGAATACTCACTTACCCACCTTACTTCAACTATTACCAGTTAAATAATATGATTATCTACTTTTACTATTTGTTGTAATATGAATTATTTTTGTTGTTCTGGTTAGTTTATTTCATCAATTTGTATATCATTCCATCCGCTCATAGAATATATTGATTGTGATAATGACACGATCTGTCATTCTCAACTGCATATGTGTGCCAATGTTCACAAGTGAAAAATCAATTATCCCCTATTTTTCTACCCGTAAGGGTGGATAAATCCATTCGAAATCCAAATATGATCAACCATGAGGTATACCCTATCTGATAAAAGAAGAATCATCCAAATCGAAGATCCCAGTACAAAGTTATAGCTGATAGAATCGGTTTACGGACCAGAATTCAGAGGGTGAGTGATCAATATCCTTCATTTTGCTACCCTTGGGGGTGGATTTCATCTTTTAAATTCAAGTAGGACCAACTTCGAAGTACACCCCATCCACTGAAAAAAGAATCATCGGAATCGGACGCCTAGAGAACTTCCTTCTTTTTGGTTGCGTCGGTTAAAAAATGTAGGTCAAGCTTCGCATTCGTGGTATTATTTTTTTTCTTCTGATATTCATATAAAGTATATTTTGAGTCAAATAATCAGTAATATAATACGTAGTGAACAAAGGAATATACATTATAAATTGTAGATTTCTCCTACGATTACAGACGCTGCGTTGCCACAGCTATCCCAATATTGAAACGTTGCAACAGGAAATTTCTCCACCGCTTTTCTATCGTGATATTTGTTATATTCCTGCCAATTTCTTGACTGACCTGGGGCGCGGTCCAATACTCCAACTTTTCATCCTAACAGTTCATAAACTCGGTGGATTCCCACTTATTAACTCGTGAAAATCGTTCTTATACTCTGGTTGATTTAATCGGATGAACAACTTTTCCACGAACTCGAGAGTCCGTGAAAAAGTTGAAATATTTCAACCGCATGCGTATTGGACATTATAGTGATTAAAGGTTGTCATAGGTTATATATTATTTTTGTCAAACTAAAGCCTGTGCTTGAAAACAAAATGAGTATTACGACAAAAACGCATTTTTTTTTTAGTGGATGTTAAAAAAAATGTTGTGAGGGGTGAAAATCAATCTGCTCTAGTACAGAAGGCATGTTTGTTTACCGTGTATGTGAAGTGGGCAAATGGGGTTTATGAAGTATTTGATTTTATTATCTACAAATTGTTTCAGTACTCCAGTAATGGCATGAATCTTCCCTTCAATTCCTTCCATTGTTACATCCTTAAACCATATCTTAAATTTGAATTATTTTGGTCGATGACAACTGATAAATAACTAATTTGTTTCGTTTCGTTCCAGAAGAATCAAAATGACAATTGACACGATATGCCAAATTTTTCACTCATCTTCCAACCGAGTTGGGGTATGGGCACGCGAGTATCAAATGCCATGGGTGATACTATTTAATTATGTTCATACGATTGATATTTCATTCGCTTGCGTTCTTCTGCCTGTTCCGATAATTTCCTGGGGGCTATAATTTCTGTTCGGATATTTGATTTTGCGAACACGTCTGACCCCAAAATTTCAAAACAGTTTTATAGTGCTGGTAACCGAAAGCTAACTTTAAGCATTCGATTCCTAAATGTGGAGGAATTTCAACACCAATATCAGGGTCAAGGTCAAGGTTCGGGTGGGACGTCGTCTTTCTTGATATTCTGGTTTTAGCATATACAAGATTGCCTTGCCGATACACTCAATATGAATTTTTCGCATTATTAATATTCGAATGAAGTTCACTAGGAACGGGTTTAATTTAAAGCCCGCCTAGAAAAACAAAAGGGTGTCAGTAGCCCCATAAAGAAGCTTATCCATTAGAACTGGATTTTCGTTTATTCAAGGTTTTCAGTTTTATAAAATGATACGTAAATACATTAAGACTTTTTTAAATTGATTTCAATCGAAATTCTTCAGCGACCGTGATTACCACGTGATTTTTCGTTATAAAAAAGTTTGAATACCAATACATTATCAACAAAACCGGTGCCTGATTATTTGATAAAGGTTATTAGAATTCAGATATTTATTTCATTTATTTATTTTCACACCACCCTGACACCTATTGCAGAAAGATTTCACCTACAAAGTCACAGGAATACAAAAGTTAGTGCTATATGAAATAACACTTTAATTTCCTTCAATTAGATATATTGTAATCAATTTATTTTTACGGCGACCTCGTTATTAACGAGTTTATTTAATCTACACGAAATCGATGGTAAATGACCCCTATTAACGTTCAATTTCTCTATTAATGCATAATTGTGATATATGCAGCCAAACATACACCGAAATCGACCATTAATAATCAATTATTAGTCGATTTCTCTATCAATACATCATTGTGGTATAGGCAACTGAACATACACGAATTCAAATATTCAAATGTCAAATAATATTATCATTGCGCTGTCATATTTATGTTTCCTCCTAGTTGAAGCAAATGGATATCGAAAATTTCATGTTGACCCCAGAAACGAGGTCGACGGAATTTTTCTGTAATCAACTCGTTTATTAAAATGGCGATCAATGATCTCGATCATTAACTCGCTCGCTTCGCTCTCGCGTTGGAATATATCGATCATTAATCGCCAGCATAATAAACTAGTTGATTGAATAACTATCAATGAATTCCAACAATATTTTCAAAAAAAAAATGGTTGCTAGCACTCAGTAATCAGCAACCTCTATATTGTCAGGTTACTGTTACGCTCATCGTTATAGAAAACCAGACTAAAAAAATTGAAAATAAGAAAAAAAAATATTTTATTTAAAAAAAAGCGTGGAGTGCATGGTATCACCTCGGTGTGTAATGTACTATATAATTATTAATACCATGCACCCCACGCTTTTTTTTAAATAAAATAATTTTTTTTTCTTATTTTCTATTTTTTAGTCTGGTTTTCTATAAAGGCGTGTTTTTTAGTTATTTCAAACTATTATTTATTTCCTACTTTTTAGTGTAGTTTATTTATAAAAGCGTGTTTTTTTAGTTTTTTTAAACTATTATTTTTATTATTTCTTTGCAAATTAGAAAATGGAATGATCTTATCAAATTAGGTAATCATAATCTCCGACCCCAAAAACCCCACATACCAATTTTTAATATAATCAGACCATAATCATAAAACTCTGCCGCCATTTTAAAGCCGCCATATTGAATTTTCCAATTTTCACAAAATAACTCATAATATTCGACCCCAAAAACTCCCACCTACCAATTTTGAATAGAATCAGACCATAATCACAAATCTCGGCCGCCATCTTGAATTTTCCAATTTTTACAAAAGAATCATAATTTTCAACCTCAAGAACCCCCACATACCAATTTTGAATAGAATCAGACCATAATCACAAAACTCGTCCACCATTTTGGAGCCGCCATCTCGAATTTTCCAGTTTTGACAAAAGAGTCATGATCTCTGACCACAAAAACCCTCAGTTACCAAATTTGAAGCAAATCGTTCGGCCACCATTTTGAAGCCGCCATCTTGAATTTTCCAATTTTCACAAAAGAATCAACATATTCGACCCCAAAAACCCTCACATACCAATTTTGAATAGAATCAGACCATAATCACAAAACTCGTCCCCCATTTTGGAGCCGCCATCTTGAATTTTTCAATTTTGACAAAAGAATCATAATCTCCGACCACAAAAACCCTTGGATACCAATTTTGAAGCGAATCGGACCATAATCACAAAACTCGTACGCCATATTGGAGCCGCCATTTTGTTTTTTCTTCACATAAAAATTTCTTGATGCATTTTCACCGGAATTATGTACACCTGCCGAGTTTCAAATCATTCGAACGTCTGGAAGTGGGTTAAAATCGCGCCCAAAGGAGTCGGTTACAAACAAACAAACAAACAAACAAACATACAAGTGGAGCTAATATAAAGCGTGTAAAAAAAATACCAACTCATGTTTAATTTTTGCTGTACACGATAATATATGGTTGCCTGTTAAAAAATTATCGCAAGTAGTGGTTGCCATGATTTGAATTAATTACTTTCGCCCCAGATGAGTACGAGCGAAAGAGAAAGAATGCGCGCGCTACTTCATGTTATAAACAGTGACGCAGCATGGCAGATGTGACTGTCATATCAACGCTCCGTATTTTTTATTCGTACAATTATTGGCATCTCGAAAACGGTAAATGATACGAAGTTGATTAAATCAGACAAAAGTTGCCTATTTTGAACAATGAAACGATGTTTCCAAATCGAAAATATCACGAAGCGTTTTCAAAATATACGGGAAAATCCGAAATGACCCGTTTCCTTTTCGGCGCCTCTATTTTTAGAAATATTGAATAAATACCCTGGTCAACACCTCTCACAGTGTACAGTTAGCAAAATAGAAAAAAAAAATCGTGAAACTGGACATGGTAAAACTATTCAAAGCCAGATCGAAATGTTAAATTGGATGAGGAAAAAAGTTAGATGTACTGTTAGCGATTGAGAAAAATCCGCATATGACAAGTAGGCAACTTGCCGCCGACAATGATGTAAGTAAATCATCGATATCGAGAGCTTTACATAAAGAAAAATACAATCCTTATAAGTTCAGTTGGTTCAGGAGTTAAATGAAGATGATCCTGATAGAAGGTAACAATGCTGTGAATTGATGATGGACAGAATGGAAGCAGATTTGCAGTTCATAAACAAAATTGTTTTTCTGATAAAGCTAGTTTTTATTTGAATGGAACGGTAAATAGACAAAACTGTAGATATTGGGGCAGAGAAAATCCTCATTGGATGTGTGAGGCTCACACACAATATCCTAAAAAGTTAACGTTTGGGCTGGTATCATTAACAACAGAATTATTGGCACTTAGTTTTTCAAGGCTCAGTTAATAGTGAGGTTTACCTAGATTTTTTTATGAACTTTTTACAGCCGACATTAAAAAAAAAAAACTGATATTAATGATCCAAATGCAATAGATAGATCGATTTGGTACCAACATGACGGAGCTCCTCCGCATTACAAATGTATTGTTAGAAATTATTTGAACGAAGTTTCACCCAATAGGTGGATTGGAAGACGTGGAACGATTGAATGGCCTAGATCCCCCGATTTGACTCCTCTCGATTACTTCTTATGAGGTTATTTGAAATCGATAGTATATTTCAATAGACCAGACAATATTTCAGATTCAAAGGTTAGGATAACGGAAGAAATTAACAACATAACCCATGAGGTCCTACAAAATGTTGTACGAGAATTCCAAGATCGACTTGCTTATTGTCAAGAAGTGAATGGTGGTCATTTTGAACAACTAATTTTATGTGAAAGTGGAAAGCTATTGTCCGAGAGAAATCATGAAAACGGAAATAATGGCATATGGACAGATTATTAAATTGAAGAAAAAAAGCATCCTCAAGTGGGAGTCGAACCCACGACCTTATGTTTTCTAGACATATACTCTAACCGCTGAGCTATCGAGGACATAGGAATCGACACACACTCGCGAATACCTTACCTCCATAATTTAAGGTGCATCTAATTTAATTGTAAAATAAATCGAAAAATACTCTTTAAACATTATATGAAATTATTTCCTTCATTCTACGTAAAGCATCAAAATTTTTAATTTTCAATTTTTTTTTCTGTAATGATTGCACCAAATTTGAAAAACTTAGTATTGCTGAACAGACAATGAAAATCCCTTTCGAACAAGGTGCCACACGATCCCCCTTCTCATTTAAATTTTTTGAGGTGGTGCACCTAATTCAGAGGGGGTGCAATTTTCATACTGTAAATTGTCAAATTGATAATACAATCAAATACATAATAAGGCTAAAAATGAATTTATTCCATACCTTTGGACCGCACTGTATATTGTTAGAGTCGGCGCGTCAATATTAGCTCGTCCCTTAATAATCCTAATTAATATTTGCATTCGTTCACATACGATATCCTCTATGTGGAAGTGCTCTGAGGTATGTCCGATCTTCAAAAAAGTAACACGAACTGACATAATAAACTACAGACCGATTTCAATTATATGCAACTTTTGTAAGGTCTTTTAAATATTGTTACAAGGAATCGTGTATCAGCCCGTCAATAATTCTATTCTAGACCAACAGCACGGTTTCGTGAAAGGTCGATGAACGACAACAAAACTCACCGTTGTTACACAGCATATAGCAGAAAATTATGATAACAATACTCAGACAGATGTTATCTACATGGAAATGACCAAGGTATTTGATAGACTTGACCATACTTTCGAATTTTGGCATTTCGAGTAAGCTACTTGCATTATTCGAATCATATCTGTCCGACCGCACGCAGTATGTGCAGTTGAATAGATTTAGGTCCAACGAATACTTAGCCGCAAGGATCTCACCTTGGTCCACTGTTGCTTAACATCTTCAACAACAACATTAATGATATAATAGATCTAAATTTCTGCTGTATGCTGAGGATCTCATCCTATCATCCTATATCTGATTGTAAGGAACTATCAGAAGATCTTATTCAGGTCAATCAATCGTGCAATCGTAATAATTCAACGTTAAATCCTACCAAATGTGCGTAATGTATACATTGAGATCTGAACCTGTTATATTCTACTATAAGATAGATAATCATTATCTAGACAAACCATCTAATTTTAAGTACCTTGGAGTTACTTCCGACTCAGAGCTGTCTTCTAAAGAACACGTGGACATTAAAACCGCCTCAGCGGACCATATGCATGGATTTCTAATTAGAATAGGCCGTTACTTTAACCATATGATATTTATAAAAATCTTTACCATGCTTTTGTGAGATCTAAGCTTGAATATGCATCGGTTTGGAACATTTATTATCAAGTGCACATCTATGAACCGGAGGCAATCCAAAGACGCTTTCTCATATACTTAAGTTTTCAAATAGATCAGGCTTATCCACCAATTGGCACGTCACATGAGAGCCTACTGTCAAACTCAGCTTTTTCAGTCTGGACATAAGGAGAAAATGTTTAAGTGTCTTTACGCTATACAAAATAATCAACAATTAGATTAGATGTGATGAGTACTACGTCAGATAAACTTTAAAATTCCCCATGAGGCATTTCGATACACCGACTCTCTCTACACTACCATGCCACGAACATATATATATATATATATATATATACCTATTGATGTGCACGGAATTTCGTGTCATCCAAATTCCACGATAACAGGTCTAAGCTTCACCGCACAGATTATAGGTGTCACTATCTATAATTTGATTCATTTCACATTTTTGTACTTGCCGATAGGTATTAACTCTACCGAGATATCTGATAAGAATTTGAAAGAGACCACAGGCCGTCCTGATGATTGGGAAACCATGAAACAGGCTGTAGACGGATGGTGATCTCTCTTGGATTCTCATTCATGTTATTTGTTTTGTATTGATGTGCACGAAATTTCGTGTCATCAAAATTCCACGATAACAGGTCTAAGCTTCACCGCCCAGATTAAAGGTGTCACCATCTACAATTTGATGCTAAATATATATATATATATATAAATATATATAAATATATATATATATATATAAATATATATAAATATATATATATATATATATATATATATATATATATATAAACCTCTGTTCATACTATTGTAGCAATATAATTTAGTATAAATCGCGTGTGAGACAAATTAAGATTTTACTTCAGAGTACATTCTGTATTAATTAATATATTAATAATAGTTAACCGTTTTAGGAAAATTAAGTGCGTCATTAGATCTTTAGTTCATGTAACTATCGTGTATTATTTTTTTTCCATCAATTTTAGGCCTATATTGAAGATGATTCGTTATGAAATGAAAAAAAAATTATGAATAATTAAAAAAGATGAAATTGAAATGTAATGTAAACAAATGTAAAATGTAAATGTAATTATAAAAATGTAAAATGTAAAATTTATAAATGTAAAATGTAAAGTGCTAAAAGGGAAAAGTTTAAAAGTTTAAAATATATATAGATTAGACTTAAGCTTTCTTCTATTGTTAACCTTTTGTGGAAATTGCGTATTAGTCTTGAGTTTCTACTGATGTTAGTATTATTGCGCATTTTTTTCTACTCAATTCTAGTTCTGTAATTGAAAATCTTTTTCTGTAGAACAGTGTAAATGAATAATTATGAATATTTTTTTTATTTGTTTCATTTGTGCTTTTTTAAATTCACATAATTATTAGTATGAAAAAATAATTGTTTATATCAATGTGAAAATTATTCATAAATATTTATCAGAATTAAAAAACTTGGAAAAATTCTCAATTGACCTTTTTTTCTTTCGTAGGTTGATTGTAACAAACCTGTTACAAGAACTTCTTGCACCTGCAGAGCGAATGCTCGTGGTGACTGTACACACGTTTATGCAGTATTTTCATACATAAACGCTTACCGAGGGACGTCCAAACATTTTATTTGAGGTTATATGCTGCCGGATCGTTCATTGTCGTTTATTTATTGAACGCCCACTTTCGACAATGAGTCTTTGATTCGTACCTTTTGCCCTCCGAATTACAACACAAACGCCGTTTCCACGTTGAAAAATGTAAACTATCGAACTTTGTAAACATCCATTTTATCAAAGCGCTAAATGCAAATGAGTGACACAATCCTCTCCCATGCTCCAAGTCCATAGCTGCTAGAACCAGGAGATCGTCTGATGTAGAAGAAGTCTATCCCAACGAGCACATTGTCACAAAAATTCATACAATCACGAATGGAATTATTGCTGCTCAGCTGCTTCAAAATGTTGCACAGGTGGAACTGGGCATGTCAAAATGCTGCTACGTGCTTCGCCGCGCTGCGAAGCGCTGCTTGCTTTGATGGGAATCGACCTTAAGTCATATCAGCCAAGCATTGAGATCTGAAACGTGAGGAAACCGTTCATCGCTCCTTCTCAAGGCGGGAAACCTCACTCACCACCACACCGCACGAAAGCACACGCGGAATTACACGCATCAGTGCATCGATAGACATACAAATAGTAAGTAGGCTTCACCTGAAGACGATTGCAGATAAAAGCAACCGAAACGTCGTGTAACATGCAAATCCTTTGAGACGAGAGATTTACGAAACGAGAGTAATCAAGACAAACGTAGACTACATTGGACTGTTAGAAGTCTTGTAAATATAACAACGATGGTACGAAACTTATGGTGTGTGAGCATATCTTGCACATGGCATATTTTTCACTGTTACATATTCAATGAGCTCCGAAAAGAGGGTTTTTGTATGACGTTTTAAAATACGTCATAATTCATTGCCTTTTGATCGATAAATGGAACAACGGAGCTTATCTTATACATACATCAACTCCGTTATCAGTTATATTATGTAAGTGGATAATTATAAATATTGACTTTCTACCATAATGTTTGCGTTTATCGCCGAATCTGTAATGGATTGGCGACTAACAACACATTTGAAAAAACTCATTCAATGATTTCAGATATATTTTGCCAGCAAACCCATTATGGACGTCTGGAATTAACAAATATACAGTGTTCAACATAAAATAAAATTAAGATAATCGTTTTTCAAACGAAAAAATGTGTGCGGTCGGGGGACACCCGTTAGGAACAAAGTTCCCTACATATTTTTTTCTCTTCCGATACTCTTAGACGCTGAGCATGTGATTTCACTATTGTCTCTCTGAAATGTATATAAATCACATGTACATTAAGCGTATGTGAACAGTAAATAACTGTATCAGGTTATACATTTTTTTATTAATTACTTTTCTACACATGCAATTTCCATTGCAAAATAGCAATAATAAGACAATATAACTCACGTATGATTTAAAACAAAAAAAATACAAATTTTTTTTTTACTTTGCTCCGAAATTTTGCATGCGCAATTGAAATAATCAATTCCACAATGCTCATGTGCTACAAATACAAGAATAATTTCAAAGACCAAACGGAGCTGCCGTAAAACGAGGGACTACCAAGCCAGAGGTCCGGGGTTCAATCCTCAACGTGCCACATATTCAATGTTAACCATTAGTCCAACTTCAGCATACAAAAACATAAGAAATTATGTCCAAAAAGGATAAATCATCTAAACACACGTTACATAGAAATATAAAAGAAACAAAAATATGTTCCACATATTATAGTTTTCCCAATATCAATTGCAGAAGCATAAAAAAGTCTTGCGGCGAAATCCTGTGAGCAGCAGTGGCGGAGATAACTAATTTTATTTAGATATTTTAAGATTTTGAAAATACTTCATAAATAATGAAAAATGAAAAAAATTGAAACAAGCTTTTTTTATACAAATACATTAGAAAGAAAAATAATTTTTTCATTGTTTGATGTAGGTTATTATTATATCCTAAAACGTAACGGAACTTAATTCAAAAAATGTTTTTCAATAGATATTTGGAACAAACTATGCTACTTAGGGGAAATCAATATATCTGCTCTGACAAACTGCGTTTGACAACTCCAGTTCAGTTTTCCAACAAAAAAGTCCCCACCATATATATATATATATATATATATATATATATAAATATATATATATATATACATATATTGTTATGTTATGAAAGACCAGTAATTTATTTTTTTAATATAAAAAATCATATTTATATTTTATAATTAAGATGATTACAACCTATAATTGTTCAAAAGACAATAAAAAAGTTTAGATTTATAAAATCATTCCTGAATAAAATGTGAACAACAAAATTATAAGCTTGAAACATACAGTATATGAAATTGTATCTAACTAAAATAGCCAATGAGAGAACAACAAACTTCTTGATGACAATAGCCAATCAGGTAACAGTATGGTCAGATGTAAGATTTGAAATTGTGAGAAAATAAGAACGGTAAAGTGTCAGAGACAATTATCATTGAATATTGTACATAGTTTGTAAGAAAAGAAAAATATTTTAGTTTATAAGTTTTGACAAATAACCCCAAAGAGTGATAATGTGACAACAAAGTGCGCGAATTTAGAAATTCAAATGATATGGAAAAAGGAGAAATGGTATCCAGGTGATAGAAAACAAAGCCACTAAGGAGATTGAAAAATTTTTGAAAAGAACGCCACGTTCGTACTTTAGAAAAAGAAAAATTCAAGAACTTCATCAATATAAGGTAGTTCCTCTATTAGAACCCAACCAACTCAACTTCAAGAGAATTTCAATAAAAATAAATAAAATTACCTTTTATGTACTCCACATAAAACTATTTCAAAGCTGATTTCTGGATTTGTATGGTTTCCTTTTTGTATTGGAGAGCCTGGGAGCAGTAGATTGAAGAAGGATTCAATTTCTTGGTGTGTATTGTAACAGCGACAGTTCCAGCGTCAGGTATAAACTTTTATAGTGCACATCACAAACTGAATAACTTCACAAATAACTCGTATCATATCAGAAGAACTCTATTTCATTTTGATAATGAACTATTAAAGAATTTTTCAACCTTCAAAGTAAAAGTGAGGTGTATACTTTATTCAGCACCGTTTCTCATGATTGTCTTTGAAAATTTGTAGAATGATCATAGCATAAGTTATCTATCGTAGGCCAGGTAAATATAAGTTCTCCTGAATAAAGGAAATGATTGGTTTTAGATACGTTTTCGTTTATTTTCCACAATGATCTGCAATCGTACTTATATACATTGAATAGATTGAATTTGACATCAAGCAGTGGCTCTATTGACTGAACCGGCTATCTGAGATGAAAGGTGTACCAACTGAGTTTAGTCGTGGTAAGAAAAGGAATAACAATTGGCAGCAACGTGACGAGAAAACAGTGACGTTAGCTAGGGGAAAATAATTTATATAATTTGTAACCCAAGAGGGAAAAAATTAAAAAATTAATTTTAACAACCCACATTACATTAAATATATATATATATATAATATATATATCATATATATAAAATAATATATATATATATATATAATATATATATATATATATATATATTGCGGCTTCTAATAGTCCCCCCCCCCGTTTACTTTCGAACGGTTCATCGTAGAACAATGAAAAAAAATGTATTGAATGATTGCCTGATAGATGGGGCACATCAACTTGAGATTTTCGAATAGCATGGGGGGTCAAGTCGCACATCGTTGAAAATATAATTCAATTCTCTTTTCAACCATCCTATTTCAATTTTGAAATGTTAAATATAAGTGTGGATCTGAATGGTACCGTTACCTCAATAACTTTTGAACGGTTTGATGTGAAACAATGAGACATGAAATTTATTGAATGGTAGATTACAATTACTCGACAGAGGGCGCTGGGAGCATATCAACTTGAAAATTTCGAAAGGCATAGAGGTCGATTTGCACATCGTTGAAAAGGTAATTCAATTTTTCTTTCAACTATGTTTGTTTTACGGAATCACAATTGCCAGTGCGCTTTTTATAGCTCCCCCCCCCCTTCATCCCTTAATTTAACTTTTGAACGCTTCGACATCGGGACCCAAACTATTTTGAATGAAATAGAAGACATTGTGATTGCTCGATAGATGGCGCAGGGGAGTACATCAACTTGAATATTTCAAATAGCATGGGGGGGTCAAGTGGCACATCGTTGAAAAGATAATTCAATTATATTGTCAACCATCCTATTTGTTTTGGATATCGTTCAGAAGTTTTTCCACAATATACATTTGAAATTTTGTTATATTTGCTATTTCAAATGCATATATCAACGGAATTGAAAATAAAATTGTTGAAGAGAGAATTGAAAAATTTTTTCAACGATGTGCCACTCGACCCCCAATGAAATTTTCAAGTTAATGTGCGCCATCTATCTGCAATCACAATGTCTTTCATTTCAGAAAGTAATATGGCTGATATCATTCAATATGTTTTTTTTTCAAGTTAACAGTTGAAAATAATGTTTTTACAACATACAAAAATTAACAATAACGCCCATTTTCTCGCCCAATTGATAAGACTCACACTCAAACATTGACGAATTCAAGCAATAATTATTATTCAAGGCCTTAACAAATGATGAAAAGGGAAGAATTTGTAAGGTTATGGTAATTAAAAATGTTGTACATACTTTTCGGATTCTCCTCCATCAAGAACAGTTGAAAACACACAATTATAATAACAATTATTAACTCTTGACGCGCGAAAATTTTATTTTTAGCTATTTCAAAACTTACGAACAGATCAGGGATACATAACTTTGGAGTTCCAGGTAGCCGCCAATATTGAGATAGCTACCTAGCTGTTCTGTTGGTTTAAGATGCAGAATCCGTGATTTTGTGGTATTTCATTTTGAACCGATATTTTTCGACTTTTGGCCATCTTTTTACTATTTGAGACTACTGTGCAATGGCGTATTTTTAGGTGCGAGTAAAAAATTGGAGATCAGGAGCTAAAAGTATATTTGGTCATTTTCGTTAAGATCAAGCGAATTTTTTTCAAAAGCTGATCACCATATTAGATCGGCTATTTTGTGTTTTCAAAAATGATCACAATTGTTGATCAGCGCCCAAAAACCCTTTAAACTAAACATAGTTGAAATCAAGCAAATTTTTTAAAAGCCGTTCACCATATTGAGTTAGCCATTTTGTATTTGGGAAAATTGGTGGGAAATTAAAAGCCGCACTGTATATGAACACTTCTTTTCAACCGACGAAACCAAAAAGGAGGAGGTGCTCTATTCGACCCGTATATTTTTTTTCCATCATATTTTTTTATGTATGATCACGCATAACTTTTCACTGAGGCGTCCGATTCCGATAATTCTTTTCTCAGTGGATAGGGTGTACTTCGAAAGTGGTCCCATTTGGATTTAAAAGATGAAATCCACCCCTAAGGGTAGCAAAATGAAGGATATTGATCACTCACCCTCTGAATTCTGGTCCGTTAACCGATTCTATCAGGCATAACTTTGTACTGGGTTCTTCGATTTGGATGATTCTTCCCTTATCAGATAGGGTGTACCTCATAGTTGATCATATTTGGATTTCGAATGGGATTATCCACCCTTACGGGTAGAAAAATAGGGGATAATTGATTTTTCACTTGTGAACTTTGGCACACATATGTAGTTGACATTGACAGACCCTCCCACATCCGTCAAAATGATTACATTCTATGAAAGGATGGGATTATATACAAAGTGATGAAATCAACTAACCAGAACTCTCAAAATTAGTTTACATTATATAATAAATAATTAAAATAAAAAATCATATTATTTGATAGTTAATAGTTGAGGTAAGCTAGGTAAGTAAGTATTTTGGAAGTAATAAAAAATTAAGTAGGTAGTAATTAGTAGATTTCAGCAACCAAAAATTGAAAAATAAAAACTTTTTAAAAAAAATTAAACCGACGAAAAAATCAACTGAAAAGCAAAAAATAAAATAAACCTTCTTAGTCTACATGATAATTGAGCTCCTTAACTAATGTAAGTAACTGATTTTGAGTCGGCGTCAAACAAACTAGCAATTGAATTGGGTAAAGCGTAAAATGATGGCAGCAAGATGCACGGCTGCGTTTTGATTACTTCTCTCATAGATCATGATCTTCGATAATTGTTTGTTTGGCGCCGACTCAAAATCAGTTACTTACATTAGTTTAGGAGCTCAATTATCATTTAGACTAAAACGATTTATTTTATTTTTTGCTTTTCAGTTGATTTTTTCGTTGGTTTAATTTTTTGTTAAAAAGTTTTTATTGAACAGCAGTAACGAAATCTCATTTCACTAACATGAGTCAACCTATATCGTGTATAATTTCAGATTTCGCCGTTCAGAGCTTCCCAAGAATATGATAAAAAACAATATGGCAGGATCTTGAGGAAACATAACAAAACCACGATATTCCCAGCCAATTAGGAGATTTATTATTTCCTCTGACCTGAAGATACCTAAGTCAATGAGTATCAAGGCATATACGAAAAAACGTGCTCTGAATGTCCTAGTACACTGTAGGCGAGTGACTTGCCAAAATTACGACCATCAACTTGCTGTCCCTAGTCTAGAATATACCACAGGGTGAGATAGAATGGGACCGAAAAACTGTTGTATTGTTCATATTATCTGAAGCTGTTTTGCAATCTCAGCCAAATAATGCTAGTTCCATTCATCAGAATGTTGATGTGTATGCTCCGAATCTGAAACTCGGAAAACAAATTCCAAAGAACTTGAGTATCCCAAGCAGCATCATAGTGACGGAAACTGATAAGTATACTAGAAGACTCTCGAAAAATGAAACTGAGGTAACATCCAAGAGAATTTGGTATTAACCCCATTTTGGAATTGTCAATCCGAATAAGCCCAATAAACTACGAATTTTTTTTGACGCATCGGCAAGAAATGAAGGTCTTAGCCTTGTTTGTTGACCGGACCAAACCTTTATAATTCTCTTGAAATGATAGCCACTCCACAGTTCTATAACTTGTTAGTATCAATTGAGGTGTCTGTAGCATTATGGCCACTAAGCTGAATCACCTTGAGGGTTTCAAACTTGAGAGTGGAAAATAACCGTTGCTGTAACCATCTTGTACCATTTAAATATCACTTAGAAGTCACAATCTCTTTCAATAGAGTATGAGTGACGGTGACGTTTTGCACATCCATCAAACCTTCAAGGTGGCAAGCACTTGATTGTGACATGTTGATCTGAACGTTTGGTTGACTGAAAGCATTATTGGCTTCGATGTAGGCGGCCTCTTTGAACTTTCATTTGAACCAATGCCCTCTATGTAGAACACATGCGTCGCCCCATAGAATTCGATGGTCTAGTCCAGGCGTGGTCAGCAATTCCCGATTCTGACGTTTCTCTGCTTTGAGTCCATTTCTTGTGCCCATCCAATCCTACCGATAACGGCCCCTTTGTCTCTCTGATGTAGAAATTTCCGCATTCACATGGAACTTCATGAAATACACTACTTACTGATTTCATTTCTGTTGTCAGGTTTGGTCCTGGTAAGGAAACTCCGTAATGTACTGCCGGATTGAAAGCAGCTGTTGATGTTGAACTTATTTCCGATCCATCTGATCTCGGAGATACCTCTGATGTACAGAAGGCAAACCAGATCACTGTGTTTTGTTCTTGCTCTTCAGATGTCTTCCTCCTCTTGAGTTCATCCAATGCTTCTCCTAGGAGTTTCTTGGATTCCAGTGAAGTTACTCTCTGATGTGGTTTAATTCAGCATCTAGTGACTCACCATCGTTGCATATGTGCATCGCTTTTTTTACCAATGTTCTCACGATCCCTCTATTTGTCGAACTCGGATGGTTGGAGCGGAAATTGAGATACTGTCCCGTATGTGTCTTCTTCCAGCCGATGATGAAAAAATACAATCGTTTCTACACACAGGGAACTATAAACTCTTTAAGAAGAATCCACTTTAGAAAGGAAGATTTACAATTGTAGGTGCTATTGACTCTGTCGACAAAATCTTCCCATTGTAGACAATAAAGCTTATTTATAACAACACTCTGAGGAAATTTAAAAATTTAATTCCAGACAACGAACGATCACGTCTGACGCCACGAACCACCACATCTCTACGGGCATCCAACACACCAGACATACCACTGAGACCGATGACCAGTTCCCGGAACTCCCCAACCTACAAGTTATCGAAATACCTCCTACCGATACTACAACCTTTACAAGGAAGCAATTCATACGTCAAGAATTCAAGCACTCGTAGATACATCGAAATGATGAACTTGGACCAGAAGATCGTTTCATCAGCTTCGACGTGGAGAGCCTTCACACCAATGTCCCTTCAGACGAATCCCTCAGCATCATCAAACGGAAACTCGAAGAGGATAACCAGCTCCACGGGAAGACTGACCCTTCCATCCAAGCAATATTGAAATTACTGCAGTGCTGCCTACCCAATTCATATTTCCAAGAAAAGAACCGATTCTTCTCTCAAGTCGATGGAATCCCAAATCGCTAACATATACATGGAGTGGTTCGAATTGGCTATACGGGAGGCAGAATACAAACCAAAGCTGTGGTTGATGTACGTAGATTACACTTTCATTAAATGGAATCACGGAGATAAACATCTCCAGGATTTCTTCTCAAGAATTAACAGCATCAGAGATTCGATCAAATTCAGATAGAAATGGAAACCAACAGTCCTTACCTTTCCTAGATGTGAACGTTGAGAGAATGGATTGACATCTGCACCTCTGTCTATAGAAAGAAGACACATACGGGACAGTATCTCAACTACAGCTCCAACCATCCGAGTTCGACAAAGAGAGGGATCGTGAGAATATTGGTAGAAAGAGCGATGCACATATGTATCGACGAGGAGTCACTAGCTGCCGAATTAAACCACATCAGTGAGAACCTTCACCGGAATGGATAGCCCAAGAAACTCCTAGGAGAACTGTTGAAACAACTCCAGAGATCGAAGACAACTGAAGAGCAACATCAAAGTATAGTACTGCTTTCCGTACATCAGAGGTGTCTCCGAGAAGATCAGAAGGGTCGGAAACAAGTTCAACATCAAGAGCTGCTTCCAATCCGACAGTACTTCACGGAGTTTCCTTAGTAAGTATTGTATTTATGAAGTTCCATGTGAATGCGGAGATTCCTACATCAGAGAGACAAAGAGGCCGTTATCGGTAAGATAGGATGAGCACAAGAAATGGCCTCAACGCGGAGAAACGTCAAGATCGGGAATAGCTGACCACGCCTGGACTGAACTCCATCGAATTCTATAGGACGACGCAAGTGTTCTACATAGAGAGAAACATGTTCAACCGAAAGTCCAAAGAGGCCGCCTACATTGAAGCCAATAACACCTTTAGTCAAGCGAGCGGTGAGATCAAGAAGGTATGGAAACCACTGATTGCTTTTTCTGGCAGGACTGCAGAGGCACAAAACTTCACGCATCACCACACCGAGCTAACGCACACGCACCACTGCACATTACAGGCACCATTGCACCGACAGACATATAACATAATAAGTAAGTAGCACCTAAGCTTGCCAGTATTCACCTGAAGACGATTGCAGGTACAAGCATTCGAAACGTCGTGAAAAACTTCCAAATCTTTTAAGATGATGGATGTCCAAACGAAAATAATCAAGGAACTGAATGTTGTTTTAGATAGTTTTCTATTATATAGTACACAGTCCCTGATTTTGAAAGGTATATATGAATAATGAATTTGATGTCGAAATAAACGGTTGGCTACCAAGTGTAATGAAAAGGTGACAATATCAAAATGACGTTCCAAGCATTTTCAGACCTAATTTTAACAATGGACTATGTATGATTTTAGCTCTGTTTAAAGGCTATTTATGTGAAATCTATTCAAATATACTCCTTTTAGATTTGGTTGTCAGGGTTTATGATTCTAAATGAGTAAATACCAAAATTATCGTTATTATTATTGTGTGGGCAATTTCATATAATCACCATTTTTTACATGTTCTTTTCTTATAGGTTTCACGTCACCCTATACATAACCAACCGTATCACTCTAAAAATATTAATTATTGTTTACGAAATTTTATTGTTATATTATTCATTTTATAAATTATTAGGCGTTTTCCAATCATTCGCATCTTGATTGAATTCCGAAATAGTCCATTGTTAACTAAATAATATAATTTATCTATTAAAATATATGAGTGGAACAAGATATTCGCAATTTCAAACTTGATTTTTTATGATGTATAATGTTTTTTCAATAAGTATGTTGGGTTTGTGAAGTAGGTTACTCGATTATAATTTGTAAACAGACTAAAGCGGAATTTTCTCTCATCTGAAAAACACACGTTTCATATTAAATAATCAAATTATGATACACATTTCTTTAATCGTATTCGATTTACTATCCATATAAATAATACTTCCCGACTTTACACATGTTATATTGGAGAAATAATTAATGAAAAACCTTTTTAAAGACAAACTTTCATTCAATACACTAAAAAGTGAACAATAATTGCTTTGGATGTGTGACGTAGTTTAGTCCGTGAGTAATAGATTCAAAAGCTTGTCGCGAATACAAAATACAGTTCGAATACAAAAGCGACAAGCTTTTGAATCTATAACTAACGAAATAACCTACGTCACACATCCAAAGCAATTATTTTTCACTTTTTATAAATTGAATACAAATTATCTTTAAATAGGTTTTTCATAATTATTTTATTATGTGCTTTTGATAACTAAAGTACGCCTTAATCTATACATTTTCGTTAAAGCATCGTTATTATGAGGCCTTTTTCCTTTAAGTTCTGAGCTATCTAGTCCTTCAATGAGGAGACCATCTAAAAATTAACTCATCCGCCATTTTGGAGTTGTCATCTTCAATTTATGAATTTTAGCTAAAAATCAATAATCTTCAACTAAATTCATAATCTCCGACCCCAAAAACCCTGACATACCAATTTTGAATCGAATCGGGCCCATAATTACAAAACTCGCCGAGCGGCAAAGTAACCAAAACGCTCGCTGAGTTACCATGGAAACCATAATGGAAAAAGTCAAATGTTTTTGCGATATTTGACACCAGAGTGGGTGTTGAACTGTATTTGACAAATGTCTACTATTTTATGAACAACGCGTGATTTTAAGATCGTCATTGAAAATAAAAATGTCTTTTCTGAAAATTCAATGGAAATCGATGGAATTAGTGAAATTTCATGCACTCCGCCGGAAATTGCTAAAGCTGCAAAATCAGTTGCTGTCAATTTACTGCCAGAGAAGTCGAGAAGCAAGTACGAAAAACAATATGAACTTTTTAGTAAATGGTGCGATTCAAAAGGAACCAATAAGATATCAGAAAACATTCTACTTGCGTATTTTGCAGAGAAAACCAAGTTAATGAAATCCTCTACACTTTAGTCTATATACTCAATGCTGAGATCTACGATATCAGTAAAACATGATATAAACATCAGCGAATCAAAAAACTATTGGCTCATTTAAACGTCAAGCTGTTGGCCACAAACCAATAAAATAAAAATCTTAATTTTATTGAAGTCAAAACCTTTTTAAAGACGCTCCTGATGAGATATATTTACTGCAAGAAGTGATCTTGATTTTCGGTATCGCTGGAGCGTGTAGAAGGGACGAACTTGTCAAGATGGTAATGAACACATTGAATATAAGGAGTCAATCCTTATTGTAAAAATACCTGATTCTGAGACATACACTAGCAGAACATTCACTGTCACAAATAATGCAACACTGAACTATATATCAATTTATCGAAAATATATCAACATCAGGCCCAAAAATTGTAAATACATAGACATTTTTGAAATATTCGAATGGTAAATGCCATAATCAAGTAGTTGGAATGGATTATATTGCAAAAGTTCCAAAAAATATAGCGCAGTATCTTGGACTTCCAGAACCATGCAAGTATACAGGCCATTGCTTCAGGCGAACTTCTGTCACTATTTTAGTTAATGGAGGAGGCGATATCACGCAATTGAAAAAACATAGAGGATGGGAAGGGTACTAACATAGCAGAAGGTTATATAGATAAAAATCTTACTAACAAAATTTCTACATGTAAAAAAATTTTGGGACCGACATCGACGCCGATGGTGAATAAACCACCAATAATCGTGGAAGCAAGAAGCTCTGAAAATATCCCGGTTCAGCCACCACCAGAAACTTCATCTGAAATTGTCAAACAAAATTGTGAAAATTGCACATTTACCTCTAATATTGTAAATTATAATAAAAATTATAGTTTTTAGATATAGGTGTAATAATTGTATTTAAAAAACATTAATATGTTATTATGTCATTGTGTTATTATGTTATTTGTGTTATTCACATATCTGTTAATCTGTCTGAATTTAAGATCTAAATGTACATACATAATGATTGACATAATAAAATAAGCTAGTATATTAGCCATGGTTTTATTAAATCTTTTTTATTAACTACTTCACCTACAATTTGTATGTTGCGTTGAACGTTTAATAGTGTTAAAATACAAATTACCAACTTTAGTTATACAAAATAACAAAGGTATATGTTCGGAGAGTCAAATACATCGTTCTGAGGGAGTTTCCTTCCACTAAAGGTGGTAGAAATGTACTTTTCTATAAGTAATTTAATTTTAGATTCTACATCATGTAAGTATGTATATTACGATAAATAGAGCTATAAATAAAGCAAATTACGAACTTTAGTTATGGAAAGTAATTAAAAATAGTTATTATTGTTATAAACTCTAATTTCCTAAACTTTATCACACTAAAGATGGTAGAAATGTATATTATGTAAATAATTAACATTATCTATAAATAACATTGATGCCCAAATTATCGCGTTAAATAAAATACAAAACTACCAACTTTAGTTACGAAAAACTTTCTAAAATTGGTTGGCGGTTATTCTTCTTTATTTTTCAACAATTTTGAACTACTAAAGGTGGTAGAAATCTATTTTTTTCTGATTCAAAATTATTATATTTATAACCTTCGCATAGCATGTTTGGACATGATAAGAGGCCATGCTTGCCGCTGTTGTCAATGAAAATAAACTAATGATTATTCTACGTATCAAAAAGTTTTTGAAACAGCTATTTGTGTTAATGAATTGATTGTAATAATGATCTGATAATGGAAAGTTTTGAAAAGTATAACTTATGTAATTGTAAAGAATTGTGCAATGTCCAAGTACGACATTCCAGTTTAATATACTTAACTGCGCTGATTGAAAACTGCTACCAACATCTGTCGAAAAATAGTTTGTTCAGAAACATTCAGAGGAGTCTACTACAAATATCGACCAAATATAATAATATTCCCAGAAGAAGAATAAATAAAATCACTTCAAAATATTACATATATGTTATCAAACACAGACATCCCAAGCAGCATTATAGTGACGGAAACTGATATGGAACTTCGACTCGGTGGTTATCACGTAATCACCACTGAATCTACCGCTATACAGTGATAATAACCGAAATTTTATATTTGTATGGTTGTAGTCACGTAATTTCCCAGTTCTATGACTTATTAGTGTCTTTTGAGGTGTCTGGAACATTATGGCCACTGAGCAAATCACTTTAAAGGTTTTCAAACTTAAAAGTGGAAAATAACCGTTGCGGTAACCATCCTGTACCACTTAAATATCACTTAGAAGTCACAGTCATTTTCAAGAGAGTATGATAGTTTCGGTGACGTTTTGGTAACTTCCATGAAACCATCAATGTGGCAGGCAGTTGAATGTGGTGATGAATGCCACGATCTTGTTAAATTAAAGTCACTACAAATTACAATACAAATTATTTTATTGTGGCTTACAAAAAGTTAGTTTAACCTGTTACGTGAAACATGAATGATTCATTCAATATGAAATGGGTTATTTTTAATTTCCTTGATTTTGAAGTGCCGACGATTGGTTCGTGCGATGACAAAAACAACCTAACTTTTCTCAAATTATTTATTGTGGCTTACAAAAAGTTCGTTTTACCTGTTACGTGAATGATATTCATTCAAAATAAAATGGGTTATGCGTTTTCAATAGCCCATTTTTCTTGATTTTGTATAAAAAGCTTGATTTAAATAGATTGTATATCTGATTTGTGCTCCTGCTTAATATTTATACCTTAATTGTTAATTCTGTTTGCATAAATGCCATCATTTTCATTACTTGATAATTGATAATTGTTACTTGATACAGTTGTTGATTGGAGCTGCTTGAATCCACTATACCTTGCTACATGTCCATTTTTAACAATTAATGAACATGTACCCGCAATTTCGAGGCTATAACTTTGAAGTGGCAGGTTATAATAGCCCGACGTGTTCGCCTCTTCCAAGGGTATGAAACCTATTGTAATTTTTATAACTTTGAAGTGGTGAGTCATGGGCCTGCGACGTGGGTGTTACTTTCCAGTGGTGGAAAAGTTAATAATTTAGATCCACTGGTCACTTTATGATGGCAGGAGCTTAAGAGTGGTATATTTACACTTTCTGACACTTCAAAGTTATATTCTCCAAAAGCTGCCATATTTACAGGAATATGCTGGGTCGCCATTATTAGAGAAATGATTGAAATATTCGATAAAGATTTATTTGTCGTAGCACTGCATCAAACATAGTAATTTATTACGTAGGTACTTGTTTCAACTAACCAAGATTGATAAAACAATGTTTGAGGGATTTAAGAACATAATTTCAGAGGCGAATTAATTCCAAAATTCTAATGTTTCCTTAAATAAAGAGTATTCAGATGGCGCGTGCTCACAATCGATCTACAACACCCATATTTCACATAAAACTTTCAATAAATTTGATTTTTTCCCGATCAGAAGTATCCAAATTCAATATACTTACTTACGCGTTTGTATGTTTATGTGTTATATATTTTTATAGTTGATAGAGTATCAGAAATGAATGAGGCAAAATGGAAGAATGAGAAACATTTATCATAAAAATAAGTTGCTGAACAGAGAACGAGCTATATATTATTCACACAAACGCAGTCAGTTGTTTAACGTGTCTAGTGTCGGCCACTACATATCCACGTTTTTGCCAGGTGACCACAACGTGGTTGGAATGTGGCTATCTGAGATCCAGGAACGTAGATCGGAACGTAGCAGCCACCAAAAAAGTGTTCCCCATTTTGGTAGCCGCCGCGTGATAGAACCGTGTATATTACGTGGCAGTGGTTGTGGTCAAACACCTCAAAGTTTTCCAGAATTGTGGCCGCTACGTTCCGTCCACTAAAAATGCTACTTGGGTTGGGATTCGATACCGAGTAATAATTTGCCTGGTTTCTCACCACTAAAAAGGGAAGAAGTATTAGAAGAAATCCAAAAACATTTAGATATTGTTACACATAGATTTAAATCATAAAGTGACACAATAATATGTAAATAACTAATTAAACAGGTACTAAAGTAATTTTTTATTGTTTTTTTTACAATAACACACATTTGTAGTGCAAAGTAATGCTCGAACGTTTTTAAATCTGAACTGTCAAAATTGAGGTTATCAATAATCATTAATTTTTACCAAATATTTTTGTAAAATCTGAGGTTGTAGAAAAAATCTTGTGTGTAATTCGAGCGCAAAAACTTTGCCTCTTTCAAAACATTTCCGCGCTCCGCTTGTCAAACTTTTCTCTCAAGCGGCAAAGTATTACTTTGCGCTCTTAATACACAAATAGCTATTTCATTCAATTTGCAAAATTGTCTACAGAAGTTGGTATTGCTATAGTCATGCCAATCCCAAATTAAAATACTCTGAACGCACCTGAGTCCAGAAAACTATAGTATTCTCATAGCTAAAATGGTTCATATGAGTAATTACCATCATTACATACTCGTTGAATAATACACTATTTCCTCCAGTGATAACTTCAATCAAATATCAATAGTAAATTGTATTCCACTTCAATTTTGAAGTGTTTTCATCTACATTATGCTTGTCTCAATTAAAGATAATAAGTAATTGATAGAGTCTGTGAGTACACCTGAATTGAAACACCTTATGTGATACTTCACTTTTTCTGCTGACTCGGAAGTAGGGTAAAGTTATGAAATAATAATACTCTAGATTGTAATGTTTTTATTTTGACCTAGCGTGAATATATTTGGTGTGTCTGTGTACGGATTGTTTACTTCCATATGGATTGTATTGCATGCAAGGAAAATCATCATCAATTATTTCATCAAAAGGCAATCCTTTAACAAGTTATGGCTCCAATCTTCTGGAATTTTTTCGAAAACAATGTAATCTTTATTTGTTCCAAACAAATCCTTGGAAGGTATCATGTTGGAAAGTGAATATTTTCAACGGAACGGAAAATCTGAGGAAATTGTTTTATTGAAAAAGTTTTTTTTCAATCTCAAGAGGTTATTACGAAGAGATTTTGAAAATATTTTTGGTTTTCTTCTTTTCCATTTCGTTTGAAATCACATTTAGTGCTTTATTCGTATTCATTTCCACTGTATGTTACTTTTCTAGGTATTAGAAATGAGATTTGTGCATATTATTTTATATTCGTTTTTGAAAAGGTAGATTAATATATTATAGAAGTTTAATTGTCTGATGTCCATCTTTTGACTTTCTTTCAATGAAAGATGAGGTGAATTTCTTATATCATTTCCGTAGATTATTTTGAGAAACCATTTCTGGAGAATTTAGGTCTTAAATAATTATCATTCACACTCCCCCATCCAAGAATTCCAGTCCAGTTGTGTTTGAATAATAAAGCATTTCAATTGAGGTATTTTTAGAAATTGTTTGAGAAACTTGAATTTTAATAACAAGTTCCCCAATTTTTTTGTTATTCAATTCATTTGTAAATTCGATTTGGGATTTTTGTCAATTAGTATACGTAGATATTCAATATTATTTGTTTGCAGAATATACATTATCCACTTTAATTGGCCCTAATTTGATAGTTTTTATCGAATCATTTGATTTGTTTTCTTTGCATAACTTTTTAATACATTTCCATAAACTTTTTATCGAATAATTAATTTGTTCGATTTGATTACTGTAATATTTAATTTTAGCTTCTTTGATTATTGAGTTAATTTATTTTTATAGGTAATATAATCAATTTCCATAATAAATTATTTTCATTTTCTTTAATTGCTTTATAAAGGTTATTTTCCTTTCAACTGAATTCATTATAGCTGCTGTCATCCATTCATTTCTTATTTCTGTTCCGATTATTTTGAAAATTTTGATAATATGTATATCTTCAATCTCGCTTTGTTGTGGAATACCTTTGATTTTTATATTTTTCATCAACTTCATTTGTTCTTGATTGTTCAATTTCTCTTTCAGAAATTTATTTCTGTTTTAATTATATTCAATTCAGTTTTTATCTTTTCATTTTCTTTCTTCGTTTAACCTCTTTCTTTCTTGATTTCCTTGAGAAATGCTATTATCACCTCAATCTCTAATTTCACTACATTATATTTTGATGACAAAAAGTTAATCGCTCACGAATTCCTATCAATAGTTTCGTCAAGTTTTAAATTTTTATTTTTCGTTGTCTAGTTCAATTGTCTTTGAAATTCTTGTGGTGATGAGTTCCTAATATTACCCGACATAATTATTTGACAGTGTTGGCAAATCCATCTTTTTCTATTTGGTTTACTAGCATCTTTTGAGAATAGTTCGAAGTCTTTACTCAGTAATTTGAAACATTTCAGATGATATCATTGTGAATAGCAGTTTGATTCATTTTAATTTTATAGTTGCATTCCCCACATATATTTATATCGGAAGATCCAACACTTATTTTGTCCTGGGTGGATATACTAAAGTTTCTGATCTTCTCTTCTATTTACTTATCATTGGAGGGATATTTTGGAGTTTTTTCTTTATTACTTTTGGATTTTTTTCTACTCTCATTTTTGGATTTTATAATATATAACATTTCAGCAATAATTAATTTATATGGGTTATTTTATTATGTAGGATTTCCGTATCATTAAAATCAAAGTCATGGCCTGTGAAAAAATTATGGCTGCACAATGCCATTTTTATTATAATTAAAATTTGCTGTTCATTCGTTTTTTCTGGATGGGAAATTTGGTGGAGAAGGATTTGATGCGCTGTGCATTTTTGAGTTCACCAGGCAAGTCGATTCGTTTTATCTCAGTACATCCAAAGTATTCCAAGTTTGTCTTCATTGCTGAGTACAAAGTCCATGTATTATTTTTTTTACGCAGATAGCACGAGTAGTGTAGTTTCCTAGGTCTTTATAAATGATCCTGACGGATAATTTTTCAGATTGTTTGTATTTTTTGAATGCCTTATCGCGAGTGGACATCATTTCCCTGATGTTTCCAGTTAGCCAAGATGCGGATGGTTTGGTTACTCGCACTCGCATGTTTTTTGAAAATTCACAGAATTTCCGTGAAAATCAGCATTTCATCGACGTGTCGAGCCTATAAATCTAGTCCCAATCGAAAGATCGGAGATCTTCATAGAACAAATCAGTGTTAAGCTTAGAGAAATCGCGGCACTAAATAAATTTTGATTCGTTTTTGCTACGCCTTTGAGCTCGCATTTATTCAAGAGATGGTCAGAAATTTCTTGAAGAGTAGTTTTTCTGAAATGCTCATGGCAATTTGCTTCCAAGTGAGGTCAGTATATTCAGTTCATTTCACTGCTTTCCTTTATTCAGTTATGACTGCCCCTCTTTTATACTATTACTAGCTGACCCGACAGACGTTGTCCTGTCCAATGTCCGCGTATAATTTCTTTTTTTCTATGTTTTCCTTTATGTTGTTCCATCTAGATTATGCTTTTGACTCCTTCCGCTCCCTGTTATCCCGTTTTCCTGTTATCCCATTTTTGCTCTATCCCGTTTTCCCCTCATCCCCTTATCCTGTCATCCCCTTATCCTGTCATCCCGTTATCCCGTTTTCCCGTTTTTTCGTTATTCTTATTCCCGTTATCCCGTTATCCCATTTTCCTGTTATCCCGTTTTTTATTTATCCCGTTATTCCGTTTTCCCGTTATGTCCTTATCCTGTCATCCCGTTATTCGTTTTCCCGTTATCACGTTTTCCCGTTTTTTCGTTATCCCGTTATTCCCGTCATCCCGTTTTCCCGTTTCCCTTTTCTATTCTAATAGGGGGTTGATCGTAGAAGGTGAAAATTAAGAGTAATAAAAATAAAAATCTTGCCAAAAAAATAGGGGTTGATCGTAGAAGGGTGAAAAATCAGGGTTGTATGTATTTTTGAATACTGTATCATAAAAAAATAAAAACACAAAATTTTGTCCAAAAATTAAAAAAAAATGTTAAGGGTGAACAACCCTTATCACTTAGGGGTATGAAAAATAGATAGTAGCCGATTCTCAGACCTACTGAATATGCATATAAAATTTGGTGAAAATTAGTAGAGCCGTTTCGGAGGAGTAAGGTAACTAACATTGTGACACGAGAATTTTATATGTTAGATAATTGAAATCGCGGTATTATAGCTATTAATATAACGAGATTATTATGCGATTTATAATAGTCGAGGACATTGCTAGGTGACGAGGCGACAGCCCCGAATCACCCGCAATGTCCGAGACGGTGTTAAATCGCTAATAATCGAGTTACATTCAAAGCTTTATCGAATCATTGACAACGGCGATGCGAAAATAAAAGCAACAAGGTTTTATGTCATTTCATTCTGGCATTTCAAAAAGTCATCATTAAAATCATGCAAGATTTTGATATTCCTGACGATATATTAGCTGCAGGTTGAACTTGCTTCCGGACAAATCTAAAATCCATTATGAAAAAGAATATCGGCAGTTTTGTAACTATCTGATGATCGTGGACGCTAAAGGCAAAGGTGTATCCATTAAATTTGAGAACTGTCAAAATATTGTTTCACATGTTCATGAAAACTAGTTCTAATATCATTTGGTAGCCAGCTTATCCAGATTGCGTCTTTTTTCCCTGGAGTTCATATTATCGAACCTAATGCAGCGACAAATGAATCTAATAAGGTTATAACTCATCGTTAGATTTATGTGCATGATACCCATGCCATCTGTGTTCCACAAAGATAAAACATTTTGCCTGCCTGATTTCAAAACACCGGCAAGATATAATATGCCAACAAATGCTTTCATCTCACATATATCATTTGTACGGGCGTCCCTCGCCCTACCAAACTTTTCTTGCATGTGAGAAATATATAGGTTTGTATTTTCCACGATCATTTCAAACATGGAGTCATCGATAAAATTGTAAAAACATATGAGGATGATCGGTGGCGATCTGGTGAGGTCACTCCCTGCTGGGAGGAAAGTCTTTTGAATTGCCGGGGTTCCTTCCGCGGTGCTGATGGGTGCTGCGGGGGTCGCTAGGGCTGCTGCGGCTTCCTGGTCTGCTGCTGCAGCCGCTGCAATCTTTTTATTTTTTCTTCTGCTGGTTGCCTTGCAGAATGGTTGTTCCGAGTCTGAGACTTTTTCGTCTCCTTCGGTCGACTCGTTCAACCTTTTTCTTGACGGCCCTTGCTCGGTTTCTGTC
The DNA here is from genome assembly GCA_018342105.1 of Gonioctena quinquepunctata. Lineage (NCBI taxonomy): Eukaryota > Metazoa > Arthropoda > Insecta > Coleoptera > Chrysomelidae > Gonioctena > Gonioctena quinquepunctata. The sequence goes on along the minus strand of JAFIRS010000990.1, from coordinate 96,998 downwards.
TCTTTTATCTCATCATTTTCTGGCAGGACCGTGGGGTGCCTCCTGCGGTCTTATTGACGAGATGGCTGCTGCTACTTCATTCTGAGTAGTAGCTGCTGTGTGGGGCGTTTCGTTTTTTTTCAACTACTCGTTTTTTTTCTTTTTTCCGCGTTTTCTCGGCAGATGTCTTCTGGTGTTGCCAGTATTTTGTCAAGTGTGGTTTTTTGGACTCTTCTTCGGTTTTCTCGGTGCGAGATAGCTTTTGCTACTCTCGTCTGAGAAAACAGCAGTACCTTTGTCTGAGGAGGGTGCCATATTTCTATTTATTTGATTCGTTCGAGAACAGAGCAGTTTTTCCACTATTTCACCATCCTTGGTGTACTATTATTTTCTGAATTTTAAAATGTTATATCCTGTCGGAAAAATGATAAAATGGTTACTGAAAAGTAAATAATGATTGATTTCCTGTGGAATAAAATAAAATTTATTTCTGAAAATAACAATGGAAAATTATTTCCTGTGAAGAAATATTTATTATTTCTGAAAGGGAAAGAATGGTTAGTTTTTATGTTATGAATTTCGATGATTACATTAATGTATATAAATAATGATATATATGATATATGATTTGGCAGATTTAGCTGCACCGACAGGACCTGGAACTTTCAAGATCATATTGTGCGCCTTGGTTCTTGATGCAGGAGGTTTCATTGCATTCCATTTGAAAATGCCATTTTTTCCAACGAAGTGTGGTCTTGTAACAGCAAATTATTCTCTTTGTGCCATCGCCATAGTCAGGATCTGCGTCTAGTTCGCTGTCTGTATTCTCATCTTGAATTTCTACCTCAACCTCTTCATTATCTTCTGAATCCTCTTCTGCATGTACCTCTTCTTCTTCAGACTCAATTCAATTATACCACTTGAGCCACTGTCCTTCATCTCTGCTTCCTTTCTTTTCCATATTATATTATTTTACCTATCAACAACCCGGTTAAGAAATATTTCAGACAACAGATCGAACTCACCAAAAATATTTCTGCAGTAATCGCGCGGGGTACCCAAATACCCCAACTAACTATAGTCGTGTGGTCCACAAATAGTTTCAACGATTTTGCGACACTCCTCAGACACAATCACTGTCATACTGAGTACAAGGAATACACAGCGCCGCAAGCGATTCTGAGGTTTCCCCACCAAATTACTTCGAGATATTATACGCATGGGGTATCCAGATACCCCGCGCGAGTACTGTAGGGTTAATGAAAAATATCCTGATCGAGAACCAATAAGCAAATTGACGGTGAGCAAAATATTACATGAATTTAATGAGATTGGCAATGTCAGGGATAAGCCTAAGAGTGGCAGGTCTACCGTTGCTGAAGACACTCAATTGAATGTATTACTTGGAATTGAAGAAATGAGATCTGTCGTGGTGCTGTGCAAAAAATTCTAAGAAAAGCCAAATTGCATCCATATAAAGTTAAACTTATACATGAACTTCGATAGACGCATGGAGTTTTGCGAAATTATGCAAGACGTGTGTAATCAAAATAATGGCTTCGAATTTAATGTCTTATTTTCCGATTAATCAACTTTTTGTATGAACCTTACCGTGAATACGCGAAATTGTCGATATTGGGCAACATAAAATCCCAATCGGACGATGGAAGCTTATACCCAATATCCCCAAAAAGTTACTGTGTGAGCTGGGATTCTTAGGACCATATTTTTTTGACGGTGTGACGGGTGAAAATTATTTGGAAATGTTACAAACTCATGTAGTTCCATATTCAACTGTAACATTTCCAGACATTAATCAACCTGGTCGAATAGTTTCTACTATTTGGTTCCATCAGGATGGAGTAGGTCCACATTATGCTCGAGTGGTTGGAGATTTTCCCAATGAAACCATTCCCAATCGCTAGATGGACGACACGGTCAGATTGAATGGCCTGCTAGGTTCCCAGATTTAACTCCCATGGACTTTTTTCTCTGAGGTTACTTAAGAAGTGAAGTGTACATAAATCGACTCACCAATTTGGAAGACCTTAAAGAGAGAATTCGAACTGAAATTCAACGAATCACACCAGAGATGTTGTCAAATGTAACCCAAAATTTCATCAGACGCACACAGGTGAGAATGACCAAAAAGCTGGCCAAAATCATTTTTCTAAAGATATCTCATTGAACAATAATTTGTTGCACTATTGATAGGGCGGGTAAAACCATCTTTTGGTGAGCAAAATTTGACTTTGAGCACTATATCTAGTTACCTGTGTGTTTTGAAACAAAGTCGTTTTCTTGACAGATCATCATATATAGTCTTTCGAGAACTATTTGCTGGGTGTGTAAAATTTGCTGCAGGGTTAAAAGTGTTTCATTTATTATGGATTCCGTTCAAGGAAGTGAGAAACATGTTTATTTGCATAAAAACATTTCTTTCCATCTATCCAGCCAAAGATAACATGATTTCAAAGTGAGTATGACAAAAAATATATTCCATCTACTATCTTTGGAATGAAAGTACCATATCAATCAAGATCAAACGGCATATTTGGTATCATATGAAAGCTCATTTCAAAAGCTTTCAATTGGTATTGAATTCAGCTGCGCCTACCTGTGCTTTTCAGGAAAAAATCTGTCAAAAATCAAGCGATAACTTGAAAAAAATCCCCATAATTTGGGAAGAAACTCTGTTTTTTTTTCAATTTCGATAGAATCGGGCCTCAATCTCAAAACTCGTTCGGCATCTTGAATCCATGGATTTTGATAAAAAATTCATAATCTCCGTCCCCAAAAACCCCTACATACCAATTTTGAATGGTATCGGACCATAATCACAGAATTGGTCCACGCACCATCTTGGAGCCGTCATTCTACTTTTTTCTCTAATAAAATTTCCATAAGACATTGTCATAAAAATCATATGCACCTGCCAAATTTCAAGTTAATCGGACGATTAGAAATGTGTCAAAATTCACTAACAAATTTTGAACCGGAGAGACAGGACATGCGAACGAAGCAAGTTAGATAAAAGCTTGTGAAAAGCGTGTTAATACTATAAACGTGGCAATATGTGATCATTCAGTACCTTTCATGCAATTAATGAATTGATGAGTGTTATTCTACGTGTAAACTATCAACAAAAATAATATTTCGTCTTTATATAATTTTGCCCAGCTATTCCTTCATTTTCACCTGTGTGAGACGCCTTGGATATTGTCAATTAACCCAAGGAGCTCAGTTCGAGCATTTTCTGTGAATTTGTTATTTGTTTATTTTTACTACTTATGATATTTTCAAAAAGTTATTTTTTAAAGGTGAAAACTAAAATACAAATTCGACCTGTTGAACTTTACCTCCGAAAATTATCAACTCGTAAGATAGTGGGGGTTTCCACACTTTATGAACGCACTGTATATGACAATTTCATCACACTTATTCAAATCACCCGTCATATCCCACCAATCTGTACTGATTTAAGTTATGTACCCTCCAAGTTTCCAAGAGCACTATACAATCAAATCCTTCGAGCATAGTCTGTAACTCATCGAAAATTGTTTGCAAGCTCCTTATATTTATATGCAATATAGAAAATGTTTGTTTTTGGGTTTTTTGACCATGCTTTTACATTCTACTAGATCTGCAGTAGAACCTGTTTCTATATTGATTGCCTTGTAATCTCTAATAGATAGATAGATTACGATATATTTTAAGTTGGTCACATTTTGGTAGTGAAAAATCAACAGAAACACTTTCGGATACACGCCAGTTTTTTATATAGGCACGTAGAAGAATTGATATATCGCTACTATATGATTATGAAAACTTCGTAGTTAGCAAATTACTTTAGGTATCCGATAATTAGGGAGATACAATTTTAATGACCACAAAAGTATAAGGCAAACACCAATTATATAGAGCTCGCAGAATAACTGATACGATATCTTTTCAGATACTTATTCAAGCAAAAACACCTAAAAGGTAATAAACTGGCTACTGTCACTGGTTATCGTGAAATTACGGTTTCTAATAATTAGTACGGGGCAACGTTAAAAAAGATAAGGATATAAAAACAAACAATCCGAATGAAAAGCAAATAGAGGATAAATGTGCTCACAGAATTTTCAACGGAGCAACAAAACACGAGAATTTTGTTATTTTTCGTTTTTTAGGCATGATTAGTACGGTGAACATGGGCAAACATTTCGTGGTGACAAGACTTCAAAAAATAGTATGTAAAGTGTTTAAAACATGCCAGTTTCGCAATAAATTCCATAGAATATTCTGTTGTACAAGCTTTTTATGAACAAAAATTATACTTATAACGATGACAACCCCAGAGCACTTAATATTAATTTATACAAAGCTGTTAACTGAGTGGCCCCAAATCAAATGAATCAAATCACTTTATTGATCCTGTGGAACTAACAAAGTTATAGGATAAGTCAAATAGGATGCTACAGAAACTGATTTTCAGCTTTTGAAGGTACATAAAGTAAGACGTACAAACAAAGTAAGTGAGACGTACAACCAAAACATATAAAACTATCATAAGCATATCAAATAAATAAATGAGATGGTGAGGTAAAACCACAGATTGGAAAATTCGTCAGTATTATAAAAAGTATGGTCTAATATAAACATTTCAAGGGTGCTTTTGAAAACTTGGATTATATCTATGAGTTAACAACATAAAAAGGGATTTATCTTCAAAATGTGCGGGCAAAAACAATCAATAATTGCACAGGATTAGAATTTGGGAGTGTGTACTAGTCCGACGAATGGGGCAGTTTTGAAATAACTGACGAATTTTAGATGAAATATATTTTTACAAGAAAATAAAATGGCCACAACCTTCAAATGTTGCAGAACCAAGGAATGTCCAAATGTCTTTTGTACTCAGTGCTTCAGTATGTTCCATACAAGCTGCATTGACCGAAAGAGGCTGAACATTACATTAGGAGGTTCAAAAATACTGTGCTCCAAGGAATGTATGGAAAAGAATAAAAATGAAGAGGACATTACGTAACAAAATGGAGGAAACAATCGATAATCTCAAGAGGGACATTACTAGCAGAGATTAACAAATCAGAATCAGAAGAAAAATTAAACTACTTACTTGAAGAACTGGAGAGAACCAGAAAAATATATAAAAAAATTAAAAAGGGCTTCTACAGATTTTCATGATGAACCTATAAGTGATAAGGAAAACTTCCTCAAAGAAATCAAAGAATTGCAAATGCAGAATGCCAAAATTGATTTTGAAAGGACTCAAATAGATCGAAGTAACTATTAGCTTGAAAAGGAATTAAACAGCGCAAGGGACCAGTTAACCAATCTCCGAAGCGACTTAACAGAAAACGTCTTATTAAAAAATAATATGCTGACATCTATTGAGACCCTCTTAAAAGAAATGAATTATATATAGGAGATATGAAGCAATTAAGAAACGAGAATTTCAATCTCAAGAGCGAATAGGAAGAGAGTCAGATGAAAAAAGCTTTGACCAAAAAAACGGTGAGTGGAAACAAAAATCAACAATTCAGTAACACGTAGAGCGTTTCAAGTATATTCCAAATAATAAACTGCAAACCTAAGAAATCTTAGAATGAAACCCTACTTAATAAAGGAAGAATATTAATTGTGTCAGTATGACAGGAACTAAGCAGGTGTTATGAACTGCCAAACTCAGGGAAGCTATGAGATACAGTCCCTAATAAAAACCAATGCTCCTGACTCAGTCTAGTGAAACTACTATATTAAACAGCCGTAACTTCACGAAACGAGATTTAGTTATCTTATGGCCCAATAAACTTGCTCACAGCCTCATTCATGATATCTTAACCATACAAATGCAATCATTATCACTGAGCCTTACAGATCCAATAACCAAAGGGTTTATAACAAAAACCTTGCCATATTCAAAGCGCTGCACCACTTAAAGCTCCAGAAACATTTGCTAGATTGCAATAATATTCTGAGACACTCTAACTTCAGTGCAAAGAATCACATAAACCATTCGAATAAAGCCAGAACTTCTTACCTGTCCAAAGCAATAATATCTCACCTGGACACCAAATTCGAATTACAAGCAAGTGAAAAGACCTCATCTAATTCAATTAATAAAAGTTGCAACAGAATACCACTGATCATCAGCTTCCTCCATCTCCTTCATCTTCAGGACTGGACGAGCACATGCTTAAGGAAGCTTCATCGGATTCTTTTTTTAAACTAACAAAGAAGGCACCAACGTCACTGTGATATTATCGAACATTCAATCTGTGAGAAACAAGGTGGATGAATTGAATTTACTATTAGACAACTATGGATATCCAGATATAATACTTCTCACAGAACATTGGTTGCTCATGGAGGTACTCAAGCTACGGTCAAGAATGAATTAGTGTGAAGTTTTATTAATGTGGACAGATTTGATCAGCTACTTGTGGAGGGAGAGTTTGAATTTCCACAGCCTAGAACTGAATCTCTTTTTACTGTGTTTCAACAGACCTCGTGCATGTGACATGAGCATCTTCCTTGAGAGGATGGAACATCTTTTATTCCAAATATCCTTAAATGCAACCATAGTTCTAGCAGGTGATTTGAACATGAACTATTTGAAAAAAAAAAACATCTTCACACACACAGCTGTTATCGACCTTGCTGGACTCTTTCAATCTTTCGGTGCATGTAGAATCACCAACAAGAATCTCAAACTCTTCCGCCACACTCATTGATTATTTGTGTACAAATGTGAACAGTGTTGAATGTTCAGTTGTGAATTCTGGTTTATCTGACCATAAGGCGCCACGACAGGGTAGAATCTTTAGCAAACATAATCATAATCAGTTTTCACAACTTTGTGTAGATTCAATCTGATGTAGCATTTCAGGTATGGAAGATCCATAGGATGAGTTTCATAAACTAGTCAAGTCAAACTTCAACCAGCGTATTCCACTAGAACTTTGAAAGAGAAACAAATAAAACCGTGGCTAACCAAAGGACTTCGAATATCAGCTAAAGATATGGTTCCTTGCATCAAATTAGAAAACGGGTATCCACTGACAACGTAGATTTCGTCAACTATTTTAGTGATACAGAAACATTTACAGAGAGTTATAAAAAAAGGTTAAACGCATACGGTTCAAGCAGAATAGCCAATTCTGCTAATATTCAGAGGGATACTTGGGCCATCATCAATGAGTTAAGAGGGAAGGAAAAAGCAGATATAGCTTAGACAAAATTGAGCTCAGACGAATTGAACTCATTCTATTGGTCCATAGCAGCGAAACTATCGGAGAATATCACTGTAAGAAACGATCCATTGTTATTCCTGGAAGGGAAATTTCTTCATAATCCTTCTTTTTCACACAAAGATATTATTGAAATTGAACAAATCTTCACCGAAATTAAAAATAAATCTTTCGGTTGGGTCAATTTAAAATTATAGATAAATTGTCGGATAGTGCAGTACAAATTTTGGCCGGTGCAATCAATTAAAAATTTCCTCCTCTAGGGGATCATTTCCGCTCAGTTTGAAAATTGCCACAGTCATTCCACTATATAAAGGAGGAGACCATGATTTTTCCCGCTAATTTCAGACCAATTTCTTCGTTACCCATTCTATCAAAAATCATCGAACATTAGTAAAAAAGGGTATCATCCTTCTTGCGAAAGTTTAAATACTGAGCCCCAATCAGTTTGGTTTCCAAGCCTCTAAAAGTGCATTTTTGCATTTTTGGAAAACCTGTACCTCAATCTGGATGATAGAAAGTTAGCTACGGCAGCTTGAAATCTATGGATCCAGGGGTTATGCATTGTCTTGGTTTGAATCTTATCTTTCTGAACGTCGCCAAAATGTGTTACTCAATGGGATTGAATCCAAAGAATGCGTTGTTAACTCTGGTGTCCCCCAAGGCTCAGTTCTGGGACCCATTTCATTTTTGTTGTATGTCAATGATTTTACTCATTTAGACATCCAGGGTAAATTCACCATGTTCGCGGATGACACCACAATCCTCTGGCATATGACAGATCAACAAGTGATCTATTAGGTCATATTAGTGTGGATGTGAGAAGGGTGAAAGAATGGTGTGATGCCAATCTTTTATCATTCAATTTTAACAAAGCAAACATTGTCTTATTGAAGTGTGGCATCAAGGAAGTTTCAATGGATAATGAATAATGTAATAAGTCGGCGCCAAACAAACAATCAACGAAGATCATTAAATTACCTCAAAAAAATTATCAGAATGTCACCGCGCAACTCGATGCCATCATTTTACGCCTTACCTAAATCTTTTGCTTGTTTGTTTGGCGCCGACTCAAAATTAGTTACTTACATTAGTTTAGGAGCTTAGTTATTGAGACTAAGAAGGTTTATTTTATTTTTTACCTTTCAGTTCCGTATTTCGTCGGTTGAATTTTTTGTTAAACAGTTATTGTTTTTCAATTTTTTGTGCCTAAAAAGAATCATCCAAATCGTATAACCCAGTACAGAGTTATGCCTGATAGAAACGGTTAAAGGACCAAAATTCAGAGGGTGAACGATTGATATCCTCCATTTTGCTACCCTTAGGGGTGGCATTTTTTTTCAATTTGTGACCAACTTTGAAGTACACCCTATCCATTGGAAAAAAAAAATAATCATCGAAATCGGACAAGATATGCGTGGTATGTTGGCTGAAATCTACTAATTACTACCTACTTAATTTTTTATCACTTCCAAAATACTTACTTACTTAGCTTACTTCAACTATTACTGTTAAATATTATGATTATCTACTTTAACTATTATTGTTATATAATATAAATTATTTTTGAAAGTTCTGGTTGGTTGATTTCATCACTTTGTATATAATTCCATCCTTTCATAGAATGTAATTATCATTGTGACGAATGTAGGAGGATCTGTCAATGTCAACTACATATGTGTGCCACTGTTCACAAGTGAAAAATCAATCATCCTCTATTTTTCTACCCATAGGGGTGGATCATTCCATTTCAAATTGGAATATGATCAACTATGAGGTATACCCTATCTGATAAAAAAAAACATCCAAATCGAAGATCCCAGTACAAAGTTATGCCTGATAGAATCGGTTAACGGACCAGAATTCAGAGGGTGAGTGATAAATATCCTTCATTCTACTACCCGTAGGGCTGGATTTCATTTCTGAAATTCAATTGGGACCAACTTCGAAGTACACCCTATCCACTGAGAAAAGAATTATCAGAATCAGACGTCTCAGTGGAAAGTTATGCGTGATCATACATAAAAAAAATCAAATATACGCGTCGACTAGAGAATCTCCTCCTTTTTGGTTTCGTCGGTTGAAAATTCACAAGTACTGTGGAAAATGAGTTTTTGGGCTTATATATTGATGAAAAATTAAGATTCGAAAGCCATATAAATAACTTGTGCAAACGGTACGCATCAGGTTGCTATACTGTGCGTATCATTGCCAATGATTTAGATTTTACTAATGCTAGAAATGTTTACTTTTCATAAGTGGAGTCATTGGCATGGCATTGGCTTCTGGTAAGGCATGTGCTTCTGGAGTATGTGTTCACACCATATATTTGAGGTGGTCTTCACCCTTCGGAAAATAGTCATTAGATGTTTATGCAAAGCCAAATACCTTGATTCATGCCGTCCACTATTTTTAGAACATACAATTTCAACACTGACGGGACTTTTCAACTTAGGGACAGGATGTCTAATTCACAAGAAATATAGATATGAATTGAATAACTCTTCAGTTTATAATACACGTTTATGGCACCATATTCCACTTCTCATCCCTACTTAAGCTCTTACTCAAAATTCCCTCATTTATTAGAGCAAAAAATTGTTTAATCACCTTCCTTACAGATTAAAAGAAATACAAAGTGTAATTATGTTCAGAAAAGAAGTAAAAAGCTCTTGGTTGTGGAAGCCTATTATACTCTAGAAGAATTCTATGATGATCAATTTACTTGACTTTTTTGTATCAGTGAGCAAATATAAATATTTTTTTTCACTTTACCATTATTCATCAATAGTTCATGTATCGCATCTAACTATTTTTATTACTGTTATTATTGTGTTTTACTTACCAATAATTTTTTGTGTTGTACAAGACTTCAGGCAATAAAGTATATTTTGATTGGAATGAGAATGTGAGTTAGCCGTGAATTATATTTGTATGGATTTATATGGAAATCATTACAATTTCTCGTATTTAGGCTATGGTAAGATGAGCTGCCATATTTCAACTTATTAGTGTGTATGAATCACACCTTTAAAAAATGAAGATATCCGGAGAAGTTAGAATTTTAAAACGTTTGTATAAATCACTGCAAGGGGTTGTCTCATTAACGCCTGCTAAAATTACCACAATCTTTTTTGGGCAATAAATACATTTGGAGCTAGTGAGAAGCTTTCCCAAAGGATTTCGTATCCAATGCGAAACAGAACTTAGTTTTGATATTAGTTTATTACACTAACTCTTGCAGTTCAAACATCTAGCGTGAGTTCTAAAAATGTACATTCATCGATTAGAGAAAGGGTGTTTTAATTGCTTCAAACGTCGGAACAGACTTTTTGTCTGGTAAAAAGATCATTAATATATTATATTATAATAAAAGCGATCCTAAAATTGTTCCTTGGGGAACTCTGTATTCAAGTACTTTTGGTTCACTAATATTTGTGTTAATTTCGACATGTTCGATTCTACAGTTTAGATTATTTTAATAATTCTAGCGATTTCCCACGAAATCCTATATTTTCTCGTTTTCTGAGTATAAGGGACTGCGAAACTGTATCAAAGACTTTTGATAAATCAAGAAATATAGTTAAGGTTGGTACTTTATTATGTAGTGAATCATGAATATTTTGTGTGAAGTGACAGATGGCATTTTGTGTTGATATATTTTTTCTGAATCCCAATTGTCTGTTTGATAGAACGTTCAATTTTTCTAAGAAATTTTCCATTCTTAAATTTAAAATGTTGTCAAGTACTTTCCCTAAACTTGAAATCAATGTGATTGGTCTATAATTTTGTGTTTAATTTTTTGGTACCGATTAGTAAATTAGTTTGATAACGCCAATTTTGCATATTTTTTAACATTTTCCTGTGTCAAAAATTGAACTAATGGGGTAAGCTAAGGGTTCAGCAATGTTTTCATTTATTGCTATTAAAACCTCAGACGTTATACTATCTTTACCTGGAGTTCTATTCAATTCAAGATATTATTATTGCATTGTTAATTTCGTCTTCATTGGTTTCTTCTAGTATAAAGGAATTTCGATTAATGGGTAATGAATAATTTGAAAAAACAAATTTATTATTTTTCTAGCCAAATTTTCTCCAACTTTTGAATAAGATTCAACAAAATGATTCGAAATTATTTTCTCATCTGATGTTTTATTATTATTTTTTAATTTGATAGTTTATATCAAATCATTTAATTTGTTTTCGTTGCATAACTTTTAAATACATTTCCATAAACATTTATTGCGAATTTTTTTTTAATTTATTTTTTAGGTAATATAACAAGTTTCAATAATCAATTGTTTTAATTTTCTTTCATTGCTTTATAAAGGTAATTATTCCTTTCAACTGAATTCATTATAGCTGCTATCATCCATTATTTTATTTCTTTATTTTTATATTTGTTGTACATTTCTTCGTGTTTTTGCTAATTTTATTTATTAAAAAATCTGCCATGTGTCAGGATCGTGTAATTTATAATATTCATTTCAGTTTCGGCTAAAAAGATTTCATTTAATTTTTTGTAATCAACAATTGTTTTATATTTCATTTCATTCGGAATTTTGATATACGTATTGAGAATGTATTGTAATAGTGATCAGTAATTTGGTATTCATAAATCATAGATTTGAATAAATTCATATTATCTCTACTTTTTATGAATATGTGGTCAAGACAGGATTTTTGGTTTTTCACAATTCGAGCCCCTTGGGCTCTCGTGTCTATTGCCTGGCAACAATTTTTCGAAAATCTGACGTATTATTTTCACTTCATTCTCACTCTCTTGTGGTATTACAACTGATTATTTCTTGGCCTTTCTAGAAACCAATGCAAACTTTTAATTCAAATTATTCATGTGCGTTTTGGCCAATCAATACATTACTATAGTGGGAATATTCTACCTAGAAAATTTCCGCGGGAGTAATTTCAGGTATTTTGTTTTTATTGTCTGACAACTTAGATTTTTAATTTGACGTCTGTCATCAATTCGCATGAAAAGTGGGAAATGAATCAAAACCGGTTTAGTACCTTGTATCATTGTGCGAGGAAATGTATTTATGATCGTAACATCAAAAAATAGCCTATAGAATAAATACCACACGATAGTTTGATAAAGTACAAAATAATTCTCCAGATTTCTTTCTCAAACTTGTTACGATTTGGCAATAACCACTCGGGCCCGTTGGTGGGCTCTCGTGTCTATTGCCTGGCACAAGTTTTCAAAATCTGCCGAATTATTTTCACTTATTCTCACTCTCTTGTGATATTACAATGAGAATAATATTGAATTTTCATGACATTATAGAGCTGGAATGAATATTCACGTTCAAGTCCCCAATAATTTTGATAATTCTTCAAAATTCTCTAGATTATTATTGAATTATAAGGACATTTAGATGGTGGTCTATATATTGATATAATATTAATTTACTTTGGTTTACTCATGAAGATTTTTAAGGAAATAACATTGATGTTACCCGAAGAAATAATTTCATAGCCATAATTGCAACACTTTTTGAAGTAAAACTTGGGGAGTAAGCTGGTGAATGCGTGACGAGAGCGTTACGAAAAGTGTGATCGGGCGAGGCGAACGGTTTCGACAAAGGTGAGTGCGTAGAGCTCATCCAGTATTGAAACGACCTGTTGGTAGGTAGAGAGGGGGAAAACACGAGTGGACACGATTTGCTGTGCTACGGCGAATCTTCACCAGTGTCTTGGCATGCAGCGTTTGAAAGGTTAGGTTTGTTTAATTAATAAATAGGTTGTGCAGTTATTTATTCAACTTTGTAATAGTTTACTCGTTGCCTTGCGGAAATGCCCGGTGGTAAGTACTTTTCAGTAGCGGAAAAAGAAATAAGGGTGTTAGGAAAGTTATAGGAAGTTCTCTACGTCTCGTGAATCGCCTATACCAAATAATTTGGTACGCCTATGGATTTCTATTAATAGCCACGTTAGACAATGGCTCGGTATCTTCGAGAAAAATTGGTTGTTAGGTGGGGGAAGGCCAAAGAGGTCGTTTCAATACTGGACGAACTCTATCTCATATTAGTTGCTGGCGTCGTAGCGTCATATGCAGCGTTCCTTTTTCCTTGTCTATTCTCTCCCTCTACTAATACGCGGCATTCTACTCTCGACATTGAGGCACGTTTGATTCTCTGTTCTTTTCTTGTCTCTCTCTCTCTCTCTATCTCTTTCTCCTTGTTACTCATCCGTATTTCGGCCTCGCGTTTCTACAATTTACTCCAGCAAATTTTTAAAATAGGATAACATAAAATTTAACTAATACGTAAATAATAAAATACTTATTAATTGTAGGAGTTCACTATTACAAATAATTGGTGACATCGTGATTGAACATGACAATAATCAAAAGGAAGTTGATGATGAAAATCCCACTATAGATCATGTACAAAAACCGAGACAAATTATTGGAGTTAGGTTAATTAATTTTTATTTATTTTTATAATCATTCATGACTCTAATAATATTTTACTGAATTTACCAAACTAAAATGATGAAATTATAGGTTATTAGAAAATCAATAAATACATATGTATATACATGTATATATGATACATATATACATATATAAACATTTATATATATATATATATATATATATATTGGTTGGAGGTTCTTAGGTTTGGGATTCTTTGTAAAAATAAAACTATCTCATATCATTCTAGACGTTTCCCCGGCCGGGGTTTTTTTTTTTTGTTCTGGTAATTAACAATGACATCTGAAAAGTAAAACATTTTGTGTTATGGTTAAAATGAAAATAATAGTTGTTGACATGTGCAAGGGAGAAATGTTTAGTCTGTCAACAACTATTATTTTCATTTTAACCATAACACAAAATGTTTTACTTTTCAGATGTCATTGTTATTACCAGAACAAAAAATTAAAAATTGATTATTAAAAAAAAACCTACTGAAGATGCCTCCGGCTGGGGCGAAACGTCTAGAATGATATGAGATAGTTTATTTTTACACAAAAATCCCAAACCTAAGAACCTCCAACCAAAAAAAAAAAATATACCAGGATTCAAGAAAACCCACACTTCAAAAAAAAAATGTATATATATATATATAATGGAGTTTGAGTTTCTTGGGGTTTCGGTTCTTTTTGTGAATGACAAGTCTTCTTTTAGGAGATAACATTTATTTGTCGACGTTTCGACCGTGTCCACGGTCTTCTTCAGGAACTAACAATAATTAGCTGGACCAATATTTCAAATAAATCATCTGCTGCCTTTACACTTTCCTTTTTCGAAATATTGGTCCAGCTAATTATTGTTAGTTCCTGAAGAAGACTGACAGGTCGAAACGTCGACGAAATAAATGTTTATCTCCTAAAAGAAGACTTGTCATTCACAAAAAGAACCGAAACCCCAAGAAACTCAAACTCCATTGTATATTCCTGGTTCAAGAAACTCATATATATATATATATATATATATATATATATATATATATATATATATATAATATATATACATATACATATAGATGGAGCTAAGGAAGTTTTACTTCAGTCGTGTGGTCTAATTTATATAAACTATGTCACCATCATTCTGACATGTATTACCATTATTATAAAGTTGATCGTAACTATCTATAGTGCATAATTTTTTGTCATACGTTTTCCGCGTCTCAGGAAAAAAAAGTTATCAAAGAGATTAAGGAATAGCTTTGTCTCATCAAAATGTTTCGTAATACTTGGAATATTCTCATGAACAATTGTAAAAGGGTATTTATTATCTTTAGGCCCGGTATTTTCACCTCCGGTTATACTATGAATAAATTAACCAACGGTTAGAATATGCTTTTGTTTAACGTTTATTGCGAACAAAAGCACATTCTAACTAGTGGTTCAATCCCAAATATCAATTATTACGTTTCACAGATATTGTTTTTACAAGCTTTCATTTAAGTAGCTTTGTTCGTATGTCATCCGTTCTGTCATTCGTTATGTCATTTGTTCTGTCATTCGTTTTGTCATTCTTTCCAGTTCAAAATTTGTAATCCATTTGTAGAGCACTTGTCGACATCCGATTGAGCTGAAATTTGGCAGGTGTTCATGATTCCGGTGACGATATATTAGGAAATTTTTGTTACATAAAAAACAAAATGGCGGCTCTAAGATGGCGGACTAGTTTTGTGATTATGGTACAATTCGATTGAAAATTGGTATGTGGGGGTTTTCGGGGTCGAAGATCATGGATTTTTGGTCAAAAATTCATAAATTCGAAATGGCGGCTCCAAAATGGCAGAGGAGTTTTGTGTTTATGGTCTGATTCTATTCAAAATTGGTATGTGGGGGTTTTGGGGGTCGGAAATTATGAGTTTTTTATCAAAATTTACAAATTTAAGATGGTGGAAGAGTTTTGTCGTTATGGCCCGATTCGATTCAAAATTGGTATGTCGTGGTTTTTGGGGTCAAAATTGAAGATGGCAACTCCAAGATGGCGGATGAGTTAATCTCTAGATGGTCTCCTCATTGAAGGACTAGATAACTCAGAACTTACAGTAAAAAACGCCTCATAATAACGATGCTTTAACAAAAATACATAGATAAAAGCGTACTCAAGTACTAAAAAGCGCAAAATAAAATAATTTATAAAAAAACTTTTTGAATACAAGCTTTTAATCAAATGCACTGAAAAGTAAAAAATATCTGCTTTGGATGTGTGACGTAGGTTCTTCCGTGAGTAATAGTTCAAAAGCTTGTCGCTTTTGTATTAGAACTGAAAACTTTGTGCGACAAAGCAATAATTTTTTACTTTTCAGTACATTTGAATAAAAGCTTGTCTTTAAAAAGTTTTTTTATGAATTATTTCCCAAATAATATTGAAAGCGGTTCAGACGGGTTGGAAAATACATTTTTAACTCTTGGAAGAATTCTTT
Source organism: Gonioctena quinquepunctata (assembly GCA_018342105.1). NCBI lineage: Eukaryota > Metazoa > Arthropoda > Insecta > Coleoptera > Chrysomelidae > Gonioctena > Gonioctena quinquepunctata. The sequence goes on along the minus strand of JAFIRS010000990.1, from coordinate 80,854 downwards.
TGCACCGCAATTACTTTTGCTTATCCATTTTTTATCATTGTTTATCTAAATCCCTAATGAAAGGAAGAATCCATAAGGTTCAATTATTGAATTGTGATAAGTTTCTATATAATGGTATTTGTTTAATTACAAACAAATGAACGAATGCTAGAAAAAAACGTTATTTTTCTTTCCGTTCATTATAAGCTTCAATTTCTCATAAAAAACTCACTTTTGCTCAACTTAGAAAATTCATTACATCATGTCTATGGGATTAATAGATTCTGAAAAATATTTGCTGTCCTTAATCATATTTTTATTTGGGTATTGGGTATGAAATATTTATTTAAAAGATTAATTTGGATCTCCCTTTAGTCAATTCCGACAAGAATACATATATAGAAATTTGAAAGCTGACTACGGACACTCTATTACGTCTACGAAAAAAGTAGCCCATGACATTTCTCATCAACTTCTTCTAATTTATCTAAGGATAGCTGGCGTATCATCAATTTCGAATATAATAAAAAATAACGATTCAACATATTTCAGTCCTGACCATTTTCATATTATTTTGTTACGGTTGCCGACAACATAATCAAATAATTACCAAAAAACTTCGTTCACTACTTCTGATCTATTAATAAAATTGCCATCTCCAAATCTGTTTTTTTTGCTCCAACAACTCCAGTCGAGGTATTTTCCGCTAAAGGTAGAGAAAAATTTGCTGAAGAGGTCCAATGGTACTTATCAAGGAGACATCTATATTCTACTTGAGCCATTAATTGATCTTATAAATAAATGTTTCGTTGACGCTATTCAAAATCTCCAGAGTTTTACCCTTATTCGAAAAAATTACCCTGAGATTTTCAACATTTATTGTCCAATTTCAATAATCAATATACTTTCCAAAATTATATTGAAAGAAAGGCTAACAAACTATTTTGAATCAAATAACTTGTTCAACAATCAATGATAAATCCGCAATAAGGGCTCTGTTGAGGGTCACAATGATATTGTTGAGGTCCTGGAAAATAAGCAACATTTCATCTATGACATCTGACCTTAGAACCATAACGCATGGAATTCCACAAGGTTCGATACCTGGGCCATTCCTCTTTATCATGTATATCAATGTTTTTTGTCAACTCATGTTAGACAATCGGATTTCTCCAGCCTCACAAATTTAGCAAACAACTCAATTGACATTGCTACAAACTGGTTCTTTGCCAATTTCCTGAAACTTGATGCTGATAAAACGCAACAGTTAATCATTTCCAGGAATAACCAATATACTTCTGGTACTCACTGCAAAGTTCTTATTACAAGAGATGACTCTATCAGCTGGTACTATCATATCGAAAAAAAAAGATTGCGATGTGAAGTTTGGAGACAATAAGTTGAGTTCCTTAAATGATACACACTTTCAGATAACGATGAAAAACTTTCTCATAAAAAACTGTTTTTGTAGTGTACATGAATTCTTGAATTAGTTATGATTTTATTCCCATATTGTATCTTGAAACTCAGTTAATTATTTGGAGATTTTTTTTTGTAAACTTTGACGTGCTGTTAACCGTTGTGTGGAAGCAAATAAATCTATCTATCTAAGCTTCTGATAGTGAGTCCTTATACGAAATTTAGAAGAATTCCGGATTTCTGTGGACAATAGGGACTGAAGATTATCTTTCAGTTGCAGATGCATGCACATCTGACCTCATGAACAAACCTGTTCATATTTTATGTACAAAATATTTTTTGAAAATAGAAAAAAATATTTTATACCAGAATTGAATTGTTCATGATGTTCACATATAAATTAGCTTCATAGATGTTTATGGTATATTTTTCACACAAACTGATGGAGTAGAAGGTGGAAAAACTATGAAGGGCAAAGTTGGAATGGGTATCCGGTCTTCCAGCGTAGTTCAAATGCATACGCATTATTTGGATGACAAAATTGATTGTGTGAAAAAAATAGTTGAAAATGAAGAAACTATTCGAGTCAATACAAAATTGGTGTACGAATTTTATCAGCAATAATTCCTTGGAATTCATTAAAAACACGTTCTATTGAATTATCAACCCGATTCATAGTTTTGGGAACCGAAATACTTTCTCTTAAGGTAGTACCGCCACGAGACAGTTGGATTAGGAAATCATTGAAATTTGGCATACGTATTGTTCAACATGTGAACAACACCTCTAAAAAAATTTAACAAGTTTCACCATCCCGACCCCGAGATATATATATAATTGAAGTTGACTCAATTAACACGTAACATATGGACCATGCATAGGCAAACAGCATATTATTAGAAAAATCGAATTTAAACGGTTTTCTTCACATAAAGGATTCAATATAAAATTGAACCAGAGAAAGGTAGATCTCAGGTGAAAAACAACTACTTTCCTGGCAAATACCACGCAGAACGTTGAATGATATTCACCTGAAAATCAGGATTTTCAGGTGAATATCATTCAACGTTCTGCGTTCCTGGCAAATACCACGCAGAACGTTGAGTAATTGATCTGAATGCGGTATTTCCAGAAAGATTGTTTTCACCTGAGATCTACCTTTCTCTGGTTCAATTTTATATTGAATCCTTTATGTGAAGAAAACCGTTTAAATTCGATTTTTCTATTCATTCCACTTCACATGGCACTTATCTCTCAGCATATTATTAGTTCAACCGTTAGTACTAAAATTAAGAAGTTCATGAAAAACGAGGAGGAGCTAGAGCAGGATATCACAGATACTGTGAAAAAAAATCAAAGTGATTGACCATCTAGTTTGACAGATATAATCAAAACTACTCTCGTTATTCAAAATAGTCCACGGGGAAGCGCACATTATTAATTCTACCGTTAGTACTAGAATCAAGAAGTTTATGAAAAATGAGGAGGAGCTTGAGCAGGATATCACAGATACTGTGAAAAAAAAACAAAGTGATTGACCATCTAGTTGGACAGATATAATCAAAACTACTCTCGTTATTCAAAATAGTCCACGGGGAAGCGCACATTATTAATTCTACCGTTAGTACTAGAATCAAGAAGTTTATGAAAAATGAGGAGGAGCTTGAGCAGGATATCACAGATACTGTGAAAAAAAATCAAAGTGATTGACCATCTAGTTTGACAGATATAATCAAAACCACTCTCGTTATTCAAAATAGTCCACGGGGAAGCGCACAGCCTAAAGGGGGGATCGTAGAGAAATGCGGATTGTGCCAGGGGACTTTTCAAAGAAGGAAGGGAGACCATTCGAGGGTGTGAACGCGAAAAAAAACTCCTCCTAGTCGACCCCATCGATTTCAACGATACCCACCTTCCCCCAAAAAAAAAAGTTCAAAAAGAGTACTACAAAAAAATCCATTGAAGTTTTATCGAAAAACGATAATTTTTTCCCATGACGTATGATTTCTAGTGAGGGGGGAGGGAGGGGGGGTCTGAAAACATTTTTTTTGCTGCGCCTTTCGGGGACATCAATTTTTCGAGTCGCCGACTTTCTATAACGAAGAAATTTTCTAGAGTCGATTGGGGGGGGGAGGGGCAAGCGCCCCCCTTCAAAAAAAAATTTTTATTCGCGTTTCAATTCGAAAAGTCCTTCGAAATTTTTCGAAAATAATTTCCTAATTCAACTGTCTCGAGGCGGAACTACCTTAACTGAAAAAAATTACTTACTGGTAATGCCTATTAGTTTTTTGACGATTGGCATTCATAACCAAAGTCAATTAACCTACTTCTAATTATCATATCGAAATGGAAACTTGGTATGTATATGTGATGACAGTACTATAATTTGATATCTTGGAGCTGTTCTGATGATGAAGCCAGGAGGTGAATAGTGGAACTCTTCAGTGGCTACTAGTAAAATGAGGTGAATGCACTGAGGACCATTCTCAGCATAATTTACAATTCAAAGATATGGCGAATGAAAGATATGGCATATTCGCCAAAATTTAGTTAATAATAACTTCATCTCATGTGGATGAATCAATCGAAGAGTTTTTCTCCCGTAGCATTTTCTAGTCTTCCGTAGCAATATGGACTAAAAAGTTAAAAATAAAATTATAGTTTGGAAAAACTAAAAAAACACGCATATAAGGCAATAAGAAATAAAAAGTTGAAAATAATAAGAATAAAGTCATCGACCAAAACACTTTCTTTTATGTAAAAATAGAGTGAGGTGCTCTTCACACATTTTTCATAATGATATAAAATAACTGATATCAAGCACCTCACGCTTTTTTACATAGAAGAAAATGTCTTGGTTAATGACTTTATTCTTATTATAATATTTTTTTGTTAACACCTATTCAATTTCAAAATCATGTAGGTATAGTTTCTGGAGATAAATCCATTTGATGGAAAATTAGGACCTTAGTATCAAATTACACAGTATAACATCAACACACCACCCATCTGAGGATTCCTCGGCAATATTTTATATTGAACTTTGAGGTTATGTATCTTTCTTGCGATTCCTACAATTCTCTTTGCTGATGCCATATCGGACCGTATGAGAAAGTAACCATTACAAAATTACATGATAATTCTAATTACTTAGCAAGTGCTTTACTCCCCCTCTTATTTCAGAACATGTGATCTGATATTTATATTTAGTTTTTCACAAGAAGTTACAATAATGAAATGTTTCACTCACTGTTTAGACTGCGGCACTTCAAATCAACAGTAATCACAGATGAAATTTCCTAGGGCTAATTGGAACTATAACATTTACACATTAATGTTTAGAGGAAGTACCAGAGAATGGAACATACAACACCAAAACATTAAAACTACTAGACTACTTGTATATAAGCCAAATCATATACCTTTATCACGCGTTGGGTTCTTCGGAAGGTAATCCATTCGGCTATCTTCGTAAGCACCTAGGCAAGCAATCTCAGTTCGGAACACGCGCAAAAAGATGAATAAAAGAAACCTATATACTCTGGCAGCTAATTCTCAGCATTTTTTTTTCTATACATGTTATATGCTCGTAGTATGTTTGCACTTATCTGGTATACGATTCCAACTAAACGATTCCGATGACAACCGAACGTTTCTCTTGTGGTGTATTCAACGTTCACAATAAGTCACGTGACAGTTTCGGCATGGCCATTGAAGAAAGTATAGACTTACCGGCTCCGGGGTTCATTGAAATCAATGGGAGTTATTGGCTACTGATGGACAATATTTACTACCCGCGTTACGGTAATTAATTAAATTCGCGGAGGCAAGCAATGTAATTTTACGAGGGGAAGTTTGAATGTATCTTTGGGATCTGTGATACTCTGATAAAGTGTTATCGTACAATCTTTTATTGGACATCTATTGAACTTCCGTGATGATTGGGTCAGTGGAACACTTGTGTACGGGATGTTTCACTGACTTATCCCGATTGTAATTATATTTCAAAAAAGTTGAAAAAGTATTTTTTTTAAGTTGCAGCGTTCACTACCTTGAGTATTGCTAGTTTTTCAATTTTAAATACTTTAATTTTCCTGTTATGTCATAATGTTAATTTTATTCTACTATATACAACTTAATTAAAATATTTGTAGAAATTGTGCTTCTTCCGGGGGGTTTAGGGAAGAAAAGGAATTCGTAGCTAGGAAGTTGGGGACACCCTTCCGGAATAGGACTGGTGATGTTGGCGATCTAGCTAGTATACACTAGAGAGTTGATTTTTAGAAAAATGAATTGGTTTGTTCGCCCGCCTCCAGCAAGCTAATGCGGGTATTTGCTATTACCGATTTCAAAGAGTTGCTTTATATATGAGATTTTGGGAGTTGACTTATTGAATATATCAACCGGAAACAAATTCATACAAAAAACCAGCTCCATACACCGACTCACAAATTTTTTAATCGATCCACCGTCAAATTTGTAATTGAAAATGGATCGTTGTACGCGATGCCTCTACCTAACCCGAGAACGGTTAGGGCTTTCTTTGTTCACATTTTTTAATCGACGAAAAAAACGGAGGAGGTTCTCTCTAATCGACGCGTATATATATATATATATATATATATATATATATATATATATATATATATATATATATATACTAGCGGAATCGACAGACGTTGTCCTGTCCAAATTTATATGTTCCCTAAAATGTTTTTCCCGAAAACTCTCGTCCGCGTTGAATTTATTTCTTTCTGTTTTCCTTTATGTTGTTCCATCTAGATTATGCTTCTGACTCCTTCCGCTTCCTGTTGTCCCGTTATCTCGTTTTCCCGTTATCCCGTTATTCCATTTTCCTGTTACCCCTTTTTTTTCTTTAGCCCGTTATCCCGTTTTTTTCCTCCCTTCCCTTCCCATTTTCTGTTATCCCATTATCCCTTATCCCGTTATCCCATTTTCCTGTTTTCCATTTTTTGCTTCATCACGTTTCCGGTTTCCCCCTTATGCCCTCATCCTGTCATCCCGTTATCCCATTCTCCCGTTTCTTCGTTATTCCGTTATTCCCGTTATCCCGTTTTCCTGTTATCCCCTTTTTTATTTATCCCGTTATTCCTTTTTTCCCGTTATTCCCTCATCCTGCCCTTTTCCCGTTTTTTCGTTATCCCGTTATCCCGTTATCCAATTTCCGTTTCCCGTTATCCCGTTATCCCCATTTTCCTTTCCTTTTTTCTTATCCCGTTTTCCCCTTATCCCCTTATCCTGTCTCCGTTATCCCGTTTCCCGATTTTTCGTTATCCCGTTATTCCCGTTATCCCGTTTTCCTGTAATCCCGTTTTTTTTATGAAATGAAAACAAAATAGGGGTTGATCGTAGAATGGTGGAAATTAAAAGTAATATGAATTTTTTTATTCTAAGTCATGACAAAATTAAAATTAAAATCTTGCCAAAAAATAGGGGTTGATCGTAAAAGGGTGAAAATTCAGGCTTGTATGTTTTTTTTTTGAATGCTGTATCATAAAAAAATAAAAACAAATTTTTTTTTTCTGAAAAATAAAAAAAAATTAAGGGATGGACCACCCTTACTATTCAGGGGGATGATTTGTGGATCTAAACCATCCAGGGCGCCACCCAAACGCATACAAAAAAATTCATTCAAATCGGTCCAGCTGTTCATGATACCAACTGCAGCGCCATCTGCCGGGCTGATTTGTGAATCTAAACCATCCAGGGCGCCACCCAAACGCATACAAAAAAAATTCATTCAAATCGGTCCAGCCGTTTAGGAGAAGTTCAGTGCCACACACGTACAGTAGAATTATATATATAAAGATATATATATATATATATATAAATAAAGATATATATATATATATATATATATATATATATATATATATATTTGTTCGTTTTTTCTTGGGATTTAGATTCCATCTGGGACAGGTTTCAATTGAAAAATTTTCTTCTCTACATATACATTCAATTTGCAAAACGTTTCGCTCCTGGCCTGGAGCTTTATCAATTGTATAAACATTTAGTACATAACCTATATGTGGCAATCCGACTACAGAGGACTGCTTGTATCACACCCTATTTTGAAAACATTTTGTTTGTATGGGTGTCTTGGGCTTTTTTTCCCATGTACATGATTTCTAGACTTTAGGTGTTGTTTTTAATTCCGTTGGTCTACGTGATTCGTTCGATTTGAGAAAAAGAAAACCGAACAAATAAATTATAATCAAGATTCAAGAACAATTTCCGATAAATATATATATATATATATATATATATATATATATATATATATTGTTATGATGAGGTGATTGCGGTTTGTTTTCATTTTGTATTTATTTATTCATTTTCACTATCAGACATCATAACAAAAAAATATTTTTTGTTTTACTAATTTTCATACTATTTTCAAATCATTTAGCTGGTTGCCCTTTGAATTTAATTCAATATGTTCATAAATAAATACCCATATAAATATTTCTTATGTCCGGCTATGTATTTTACGTTTTTGTCATTGATTATTTCACCCTATTCTCTTTACCTCAGCTAACTCAATCGGTACGCCTAAGGAATCTCAGGAGTCAGTTCCACTGTGGAGGCCTCTAGTAGTGTTCTTGATGTCAGTTTCAGAAAATGGCAAAATTATTATGATCAAACATTGAAAATATTGCAGGAATTCATCAAAATAATAATTTCCTTTGGACTTACTGCTACCTATTCTGCGATAATTAACTCAAATTAGTGCTTCATAGCAAAAGATACATGGAAGGTGAAGTTAAGTGATAATAAAAGGTGAAATGTAACCTATTTTTGTAGGTTATGTAGTCTATATACCAGTTTATGAAAGTGTTCTATCAAAAAGGTTCTTTAAAAGGGTTTATTTTGAGTTTAGTAACTTTTTATGGTTCAAAGTACCTGTGGCTTCTTGTAACGAAACTGTTCAGTGTCTCGGATCGCTCTCCCGTTCCTGGAAACTGCCGTTCCAAACTGCAGCCCCCTTGTCGACAGTGACTTCGCCCTCGTACTGGTAATCGTCTCAAATGAAAAGGTAAGATTCGTTCTGCATCTGGGTTTCTTCAATCAGTTACAATTATTTCCAGTGTTTCCTTGTGTTGTATTGGCAAATAACTGTTTCATATCAAAAATATGATTGATTTTTCAAATTCAAATTTCTTGAGTTCCTTCTTCCAAAATTTTTTTTTTTAATCCCCTAGCTTGTTGATATTTCGCCCTCGATACCATACATCCTTTGTTTTCTTCTCAAATTTTCGATTTACATGCACTTTTCATTATTTTCGTAAATCTGGCAGTTTTTATTCACGAATCGTTTCTAAACCTTATTAAAAATCATTTTTGACGTTTTCTGCTTTTCATATTTTCAATATTCATAATTTTGCATCAAGATCTTTCCTGGCATCTCATTGGCTATTGTGTTCTAATTTCATATACAGAGTGTTCTAACTTTTGTTGTCTGCTTGTGCTCAAAAATATATTAGTAAATTTTGATTTCTATAATTTTATAAATCATGCCAATTTCTTGTAATGTTGAAAACATGTTTATTTCAAACATAGGTATCGACTAATATTATATAAGGTTCCAGAAAAAACGGTAGAATCTTCAGAAACACTGTAAAATAACATAGCATAACTTACAAAATATGTTTTTTTTATTTATGTGCTCTTTCAATTTATAATTTTCATTTTAACTCTTTGAACACTTAACACGTACTTCTAAACATAACAATATTCATATATTTATGTATGACCACTAATAACTTTTTACAGAGTAGTCTGATTTCGATTATTATTTTTTCAATGGATAGGGCATCCCTCGAAGTTGATTCCTTCAGGATTGAAAACAAAAATCCACTCCAAAGGGTAGGAAAATGGGGGAGATTGTTGGTTCACTCACTGAAAGTTTATTTCTCAACCGACTCTACCACGCATAACTTTGTACTGGGTTATCCGATTCAGATGGTTCTTTTGTTATTATATAGGGTATATTTCGAAGTGGGTTCCATTTGAATTTTTAAAAAAATTACAACCCTAGGGGATGATTTATTGAATTTAAACCTGTGAACCGATTCTGTCAAAACTAAGCACACATATGTAGTTCTGATGACACGAGACGGAAGACGTTCCAAGGATCTCCTCAATGGTTCACAGCAGCTACCTCGTGTTTGAGGTAATATGTACATATATAATTACATGTCCTGACTGATTGACTGATATATGATCAACGCCCAGATCAAACCGCTGGACCTAAGAGCTAAAATTTTGACAGCATATTCTTTTGATATTCCGTCCCTAAAGGGGTAAAAAGATGGATATGTAGAGGGGGGGAGTGAAAGTACAATTGGTTTTGAAATTAGAGTCATAGAAATTAGTGGCTCTTCTTCACAAATAAAGATAATTGTGTTTCAGGGTTTTTGAAAATTCAACCCTTAAGGGGTAAAATGAGGGTTGAAAGTCTGTATAGTTACTTTCAAGGCTAGGATCATAAAAGTTGGTATTTGGAGGCCTTTGTTAGGAATAAAAAACACGTTTTTTTTGGAAATTAAACCCCTAAAGTGGTAAAATAAGGGTTACATTGGGAACGGAAGTTTGTATAGGAATTCCATTAGTTTTCAAACTGGGGTCATAAAAATTGGTATTTGAAGTCTTTGTTACTAATAGAAGAAATATGTAGTTCAGTGTTTTCAGAAATTCAACTTAAGGGGAAAGAGGGGGTGAAAGTTTGTATGGGGGTTTCGTTAGTTTTCAAGTTAGGGTCATAAAAATTGGTATTTGATATATTTGTAAGGGATAAATAAATACATGTGTTTTTATAAGTGCAACCCCTAGGGGAGGGGGGGTTTGAAAGTTTGTGTGAGAGTTCCATGTACTTTTATGCGAAAAGGCTGTGTATTTAAATTGTATGTATTTTGTAATTTACAGTTTCGCATTGGTAACTGCTCTTCTGCTTTAAACCGTACATGTGTTATTTATCAAATCCAATAATGTGAGAAAATATTAATTTGAATTCAAACATACTTTCTCATCGTTTTACTCAGTTTTCATCGATACTAATTTTAAACATAGGCTACATTCACACCACAGACAGTCACTGACTTTGTGGTTTTCTGTTTATTTGTGAAAAAATTGCATTGGTCGTCATCTAAATGAAATTGTATTTGCACATTATTCCTTTATAACAAATAAACTTATCATTATATTATTATTATATTATTATATTTTCAAACAAACCAACCTATCAAACCCCATGATAGGTTTTAATGTAAAAAAATCACTAATTTCAAAGGGTCTCTCCAAAAGAAATTTTTCTAACTTTTTTCCATCTTTACAAAGTGAGATTGCTTTTAGAAAATATGTTTTCCATTTCTTCCGGCCTTCCTGATGATCGTGGAAGCGTGAAATAGATTTTCGTCGACAAAAATTTATTGAAGACCTAGTGAATGCGACGCCTCTCTGCGTTGCATCAATGTTACAAATGATTTCTGGTAAGTACTCTCTTTTCAACGGGCGAAATAAAAAAAGAGGAGGTTCTCTAGTCGACTCGTATTTTTTTTTAATTTATGTATGACCACGCATAACTTTCCACAGAGCAGTTCGATTTCGATGATTTTTTTAATTGGTCCCAATTGAATTTGAAAAAAAATGTCACCCTCAAGTGTAGAAAAATAGGGGATATTTATCGTTCTTCCACTGAATTTTTACGCGTTAACCGTTTCTACCACACATAACTTTGTACTGGGTTATCCGATTTAGATTATTCTTTTTTTAGTGGACAGCGTATACTTCAGAGTTGGTCATTTTCGGATTTGGAAAGGAAGCTTTTATATTTAACTTGCTTCGTTTGAATTTCATTCTTTCATTATTTCCAGTTCAAAATTTTTCATTTTATTTTTGCCGACATCCGATTGAGCTGAAATTTGGCAGGTGTTTATAATTCCGGTGACAATGCATTGTGAAATAAGAAATGAAATGCCCAAAGTCATCTTCACAAAAGTTTCAATATAAATCGAAAAAAATTATTGGTAGACCACAGGCGAAAAACAACTACTTTCCTAGCAGATACCATGCAGAACGTTGGATGATATTCACCTGAAAATCCATGCAAACTTCCATATAAATGGAAAAAGATTGCAAATGTTTCTTTCTGATAAGCTCGATTGTGTTTAATTTATGTCGGGCCGCCTAACAATCCGCATACCGGGTTCAGGCTTTTTTGGCCCTCATCAGTACGGAGTAGTCACCAGCCAGAGATTCGGAGAGCTCTGGCCGAAGCGAGACACAATATAAACAAAATCACCATCGAGCCTATAACATCTGTAGGTACGCCGGAAAAGATAACTTTTAACCGGCGGTACCTAGTGACAGAAAAAAACACTCCATATTTCTCCCACCTCGATAGGATTCTAAATAAAAGATTCCTTCTCAGTAGGAGCGGCAGTTGCTCGACCAGCGTATGTGTTAAAAAGGAAGAAAGCCAAGTGAAGTGGAATAAAATAAGAAATGAAATGCTCAAAGTCATCTTCACAAAAGATTCAATATAAATCGAAAAAAATTATTGGTAGACCACAGGCGAAAAACAACTACTTTCCTAGCAAATACCACGCGAACGTTGAATAATATTCCCCTGAAAATCCATGCAAACTTCCATATAAATAATGAAATGTTCGTTAGAGAAACAAACAAAATGGCAGCTCCAAGAAGGCGGACGAGTTTTGTGATTATGGTACGATTCGATTCGAAATTAATACGTGAGGGTTTTCGGGGACGGATATTGTGAATTTTTTGTCAAAATTCAAAAATTCCAGATGGCGATGGCGGCTCCAAGATCGCGGACAAGTCTTGTGATTATGGTCCGATTTGATTCAAAATTGGTATGTGGGGGTTTTCGGGGTCGGAGATTATGGATTTTTTTAATTTTTAAAAAAGGGGGAAATTTTTGTTAAAGGTTTGGTTTGGCCGATTCGATTCAAAATTGGTATGTGGGGGTTTTTAGAGTCGGAAATTATGAATTTTCCTTCAAAATTCATGAAATCAAAATGACGGCTCCAGAAAGTTTATGGTCCGATTCTATTCAAAATGTGGGGGTTTTCGGGGTCGAAGATTATAAATTTTTAATCAAAATTCACAAATTCAAGATGGGGGACAAGTTTTGTAATTTTGGCCGGATTCGACTCAAAATTGATATATCGGGGTTTTTGGGGTCGGAGATTATGACTTTAGAGATTATTGTTCTTAGTTAGAATTCATAAATTGAAGATGGCAACTCCAAGATGGCGAATGAGTTGATCTTCAGATGGTCTCCTCATTGAAGTACTAGATAGTTCAGAACTTACAGGACAAAAATCCCATAATAACGATGCTTTGACAAAAATTCATAGATCAATGCGTACTTAAGTACTAAAAAGAACAAAATAAAATCATTAAGGAAAAACAAATTTGAAGACAAGCTTTTATTCGAATGCACTATAAAGTAAAAAATAATTGTTTTGGAAGTGTGACGTAGGTTATTTCGTGAGTTATAGATGTCGCTTTTGTATTCGAACTGTGAAAACCTACGTCACACATCCAAAGTAATTATTTTCTACTTTTTAGTGCATATGAATGATAGCTTGTCTATAAAAAGTTTTTTTAATAAATATTTCATCGCACGCTTTTTTCTTTATAAAACAAGGATTATTATGCAGGTATGATAAGAAACACATTCACGGATAGTTTATTCAATAAACAATTAAATTACAAACACATTTTTTATAACCTTGTAGAAAATCTAAATAAAATATTCCAAAGACAAAAGTTTCGCTTAATCTTTTGTTTAAATAAGTAAACAATTAAAAAAATATCATAAACAGTTCAAAAAAAATTGTTTTCAAAATGGCAGAAAAAAAATTCAAATGTATGTATTCAATCAATTTGTTGATTTTTTTTTAAATAAATAGCACTGAAAATTCAAAATGTATGTAATCTCATACTATTTTCATATATACAAACAGTAATAATTATAATAAATAAAAAACAATCTTTAATTTTTTTGTTAGCTTCAATAATTATTTGGAACGTTCGACTGTGTGCACGTATCGATATGATAGAGTAAATAAATTTGTATTTCGTGCATAAAATAATTTACTAAAATCGTAGCAAAGCGCTTCCGACCTTCATTCGGGTCATCATCAGTGCGTACCTGAAAGTAAGTTATATTGATAGAAAAAATTTGAAAATTGAAAAAAAAAATTGAGAAAGGAAATTTGAAATATTTTTCAAAAGTGAGGTAACTTATTCGTCAGGTATACAAGAAGCCAAAGAGACCATAAAATCTTTCATGTTCAATGAGTGTTACATAAGGTTCCATGACAGCCATGTTAAAAAACATATCCTTCCCCAGGATAACTCTTGAAATAACATTTCGATTTCTCTATAAGCCATTATTCAGGTGTGATGGTTGGACCTGAATGATAAGATTTACAAGTGAACTTTTATTACTGTTTTAAACAGTTGGGTCAAGTTCTCATTAAACTGTTATCACACTTCTTATCCCCCAGTTGTGGTTTAATTGAGCCGTGGCGAAAAGGGCTTTTTATTAAAAAAAAATTGTTTATGGACACTATCATACTCGTTTCAATTGTATGTTTGTGACCAGGATAGTTCTCATTAGACTTCATCCTCAAACCTATATTCAATTAGGATGACTTAAATTTGAGAATTTAGGAATCTTGTCTGGTCTGCCTTGGAATATTGGGACGTATATTTGACAGATGACCGTCCCCATTAGATTGATAATCTTCACATCTGGGTTTCGTGTGCCATAGATATTCTTTCCATGATTATGAAATCTCCATAGTTTTGTATTCCATGTCAATCCACTTCAACGTTCACTTCTCAATCTTCTCATTTAGGCCAGCTATCACACGTAAATAATGGCTTATACAGAAATCGAAATGTAATTTCAAGCCTCATCCTGGTTAAGGATATGTTTTTTAACATGTTTGTCATGTAACCTCACACAACGCTCATTGAACATGAGAGATTTTATGTTCTTTTTGGCTTCTTCTACACCTGACGAGTAAGTAACCTCACTTTTCAAAAATATTTCAAATTTCCTTTCTTAAAAAAATTTTCAATTTTTAAATTATCTTCATCAATATTACTCACTTGCAGGTACGCATTGATGATGACCTGAAGGTCGAAAGCGCTTTGCACGAAATACAAATTTATTTTCTCGATCAATAATTATTAACTTACAGATTATAATAATAACATCGCAATGTCATAATCTCATATATTATAGTTGTGATAAATTTTCCACGAAGCGAAACAATTTTAGTGGCTTTTGTTTAACAATTAACCGACTTGAAAACGGAAACTCTAAAAATATATGTTAGTCAATAATAGGTACATTTTATGAAAAATCAGGGGTTCGCCATAACGAGAGAGGGAGACAAGATACAGGACAAGAGATCCAAGAAGGAAAGGCGATATAGTCTACTCGACAAGTTGAAAATGGTCTAAAATAGAGATACTGCTCTTAAAATTATGTGTGATAGCTCATTGGATCCGGAATAACGCCTAGAAAAATGTGCCAGAAGCGTGTATTAGCACATAAAAAATTGCAAAAGTTATAAACAATTGAAGATGAAAAAAAAAATGGCATTTCGTTCTTTGCCAATATTTCTTGAACTATTAATATTTAAAAAACTTCAAAAAAGGTTCTGAAAGAGAAGGAAATTTCTTGCTCCCAGAACTGTATCTCCATTATTTATAATTCTAATTTAACGCTGAAAACGGGTCTCCGAGCGACATTTTTAGGTTGCGCGCGGGCGTCAAAAGCGAGTACGACACATTAAATAATTTATTTAAGGTATTAATTATTTTTTTTTATTTGAAAAAAATATGGTGTATTCGGAACACTATAAATAATTCATTCCCGTTGGAAATTTTACTTAAAGTTAATTTTTCAACAAGTTAAACGATTGTTAACTAACAAAATTTTCTCGAACTTCTGTCTTAATTGTAAATGAAAAAAAATGTTTAAATAATTGTCGTAAATTTTTTCGCTCCAGAGCCCTTCTTATATACATACTCAACAAGACCACGCCATAAAAGTTGAAAAAATATTCACACTTTGTTTATAGTAAATTTTGTACTTGAACAAAAACTAAAAAATCCAAGTAATGTTGTTAAAAAAATATTTTTTTCTCTTAATCTTCATATTGTCGTTTTTTTATTAATACAAGATATGAATTGATTTGCAAAAAAAATATTTCCCGCATTTGTTGATAAATTTTTTATAAAATTTTTTTAAATTTTTGAAAAAAAAAAATTAATTGGAAAAAAACCAAGTGGAAAAATAAATATCTTATTAAACAAGTTTTCTTCACATAAAGGATTCAATATAAAATTGAACCAGAAAATGGTAGATCTCAGGTGAAAAAACAACTACTTTCCTGGCAAATACCACGCAGAACATTGAATGATATTCACCTGAAAATCCATGCATACTTCCATATAATATCAATGGACATTGAATGCAAATGTTTCTTTCTGATAAGCTCGATTATGTTTTTTTTCCCTACTTTCCTGGCAAATACCACGCAGAACATTGAATGATATTCACCTGAAAATCCGCATACCGGTTTCAGGCTTCTTGGCCCTCATCAGTACGGTAGTCAACCAGCCAAGGTGCAAGAACTCTGGCTGAAGTGAGACACAACGTAAACAAACCATCATCGATCTTGTAACACCTATAGGTACGCCGGAAAAGATAAACTTTAACTGGCGGTACCTAGTGACAGAAAGAAACACTCCGAAAATCTCCACCTCGATAGGTTTCTAAATAAAGATTCCTTCTCAGTAGGGTGGCAAGCCCGTCTAGCATATAGTGAAAGAAAAGTGCCATGTGAAGTGGAATTAATAGAAAAATCGAATTAAACGGTTTTCTTCAACTAAAGGATTCAATATAAAATTGAACCAGAAAATGGTAGATCTCAGGTGAAAAAACAACTACTTTCCTGGCAAATACCACGCAGAACATTGAATGATATTCACCTGAAAATCCATGCATACTTCCATATAATATCAATGGACATTGAATGCAAATGTTTCTTTCTGATAAGCTCGATTATGTTTAATTTATGTCGTGTTCACCTAACAATCCTGAAACCGGTATGCGGATTGTTAGGTGAACACGACATAAATAACATATCAACTTATCGAAAAACATTGCATTCAATATCCGTGATACTAATGACATAATTCAGTGAATATCATTCAATGATTCTGCATATTACCGAAATTACAGATTACATTTCTAGTTCATTCATATTATCGTTATGAACCGTTAATCGAATTCATTCACTTCATGCTTCTCACTAATGCTGAACGATCCCTCGAAGAATCTTTTTGAATATGAGAATTTCGGTGTTTTTTCTGTCACTGGTACCGCCAGTTAAAGTTCTTTCGGCGTACCTAGGTATTACAGTCGATGATGGTTTGTTTACGTTGTCTACTTACAAGTTACTTTGCGACATGTTGCTCAAGCCTGACTGGTAAGACATAAATAAACATAATCAGCTTATCGAAAAAACATTGCTTCAATATCCTGTATTATGGATATCATGATTTTCAGGTGAATATTTAATTTCGATATTGCGAAATAGTGTTTTCACCTGAGATCTACATTCGTTCAATTATATTGAATCCTTGTAATGAAAACCTTTAGTTGCCTATCATTATAGGTATTACAAATATTATGATTTTTGAAAAAAAAATCCCTAATAACAATTTTCAATTGTTTATAATCGGTTTTTTATATTTCTATTGTTTAAACAATTAGTTAAGAAATTAATATAATAGGGAATTTATGTTAATCAGTTTAAGAAGATATGAATATATTTCATAAATCCACTTCAGATCTTTGTTCAATCTTTTGAAGGAAAAAAATCGTTTTCCTGTGTGGCTCACATTACTGGTTTCCGATTAACACAATATGGTACCATGCTCAATACTTTCAAGTTTTCAGTTTTTTTTTTTACCGAGCCTACGAATTCTTCATATTCTTTGAAATCATCTAAGGTAACGTTCATCAAAAGTGTGTCATCGACGTATTAAAATACGTTGCAAAATTGTTTGTTATTTTGCAAGAGAAGACGTTCCTTGTATAGTAATAGCTTTGTTTGTCTGGTGATCATGAAATGAGGTGTGATTATCGATTGCACTTATCTTCGTACAATTAGTGGAACGACTAAACATCAATTTTGATGATGATGACGAAAACACCCAAAAAATTAATTTTTCCGGGAGAAGCAAAAATGTCGAGTCTGAAAATCTTGAAAATGACTTGAATTATATATTCTTCAGAGGTAAGTCCGTTATAGCTAGAGCATCATTTTGAATTACTTGCACGTAAAAGTACTTCCACTGAAAAAAAAACCTGTGATTATTATACATAATAAGATAATAATATATTAATAATAATAATATTTATTAAATAAATAAATAAATAAAAAATAAATAAATAATTAATAATAATAATATTTATGAATAAATAAATAAATAAATAAATTAAATAAATAATAATAATATTAATAATAATAATATTTATTGATAAATAAATAGATAAATAAAAAATAAATAAATAAATTAATAATAATAATAATAATAATATATTGTTTATAATTTGAATACGAACAAACATTTGACACAAAAGAATGTAGTCAACCTATTCTGGACAGGACATCAACCATATCGTTACACTCCAGTAGAACAAATAGTCTTTATATTTAGTTTTGAATTTGATGAAATTCATTTGTTTGAGTGTGGTGGGAACCGAATTATACCTTTGATAAATTTGGTATCTGAAAAACCGCCTGAACACTTCTGTTTTGAATTTTGGCACTGCAAGTACATTTTTAACCGACGATACCAAAAAGAAAGACACGTATATTTTTTTTTAAATATGATCACGCATAACTTTTTACTGAGACGTCCGATTCCGATAATTCTTTTCAGTGGATAGGGTGTACTTCGAAGTTGGTCCCATTTGAAATCAAAAGATGAAATCCACCCCTAAGGGAAGCAAAATGAAGGCTATTGATCACTCACCCTCTGAAGTCTGGTCCGTTAACCGATTCTATCAGGCATAACTTTGTACTGGGTTCTTCGATTCGGATGATTCTTTTTTATTAGATAGGGTATACCTCAAACTTGATCATATTTGGATTTCGAATGGAATTATCCACCCTTACGGGTAGAACAATAGAGAATAATTGATTTTTCACTTGTGGACATTGGCACACATATGTATTTGACAATGACAGATCGCCAATGTCATTATTTTTGTTCTCCTACATCCGTCACAATCATTATATTCTATGAGAGGATGGAATGATATACAAAGTAATGAAATAAACTATCTATTATTTAACTGGTAATAGTTGAAGTAGGGTGGGTAAGTAAGTATTTTGGAAGTAATCAAAAAACAAGTAGGTAGTAATTAGTAGATTTCCGCAAAAAAAAATTGAAAAATAAAAACTTTTTAACAAAAAATTAAACCAACGAAATACGGAACTGAGAAGTAAAAATAAAATAAACCTTCTTAGTCTCAATAACTAAGCTCCTAAACTAATGTAAGTAACTAGCTTTGAGTCGGCGCCAAACAAACAAGCAAATGAATTAGATGAGGCGTAAAATGATGGCATCGAGTTGCGCGGTGACATTCTGATAATTTTTTTGAAGTAATTTAATGATCTCCGTTGATTGTTCGTTTGGCGCCGACTCAAAGTTAGTTACATTAGTTTAGGAGCTTAGTTATTGAGACTAAGGAGGTTTATTTTATTTTTTACTTTTCAGTGCCGTATTTCGTCGGTTTAATTTTTTGTTAAAAAGTTTTTATTATATCGAATATTCAAATTGTGAATGTCTGTGTGATATGTAATTTTTCTATGCAGATATGAAAGCATAACATGAAATACTCTTCTATTTTTCATGTTCAACCACCCAATTTTTCGAAGTTTATATGAGATTCTTTGTCGCCGACGAATGTCAAAAATTAATCTGGGGCACGAATTCTGAACTTTTCGAATTTTATTTTCATATTGAGTGGTTATACATGGGCCATAAAGAACAAAGATTCACATAAGGATTTTCTCACATGATAAGGCATACAATGTCGATGATTTTCAGTGCCGAGTAGGCACGTTGAAAAGTCTATTTAAGAACTTTTCATGTTTCAGCTCTACATCCATCAAGACACCAAATTTTTTGCTTCACTGACAATCTTGGTTCATTTTGAATGCAGATTTTCCCAGCCTTAGCCATAACGGAACGATGGTATTTTGGACCAAATATATTATATTATAAATATGGTCCGTAGCCAGGTCAACAAATCTGTTTAGATCAGCATTAATAATAGACTATAAACCCAGGCCACTTTTGGGGGGGTCATGTGACCCATCGTGAATTATATTCAGAATTATAGTACTATATAAAACAACTGACACCATAATCATGGGAGATTTTAATGTACATAACGCTGCCTGGCTCAAATTCTCTAACAAAACAGATGATGCAGGTCGTCAAGCCGAGGCCTTCGCCATCACTCATGGTCTAGAACAACTGGTCGAGCTACCAACCCGCATCCCTGATGTCAACAACCAGTCTGCCAATACACTAGATCTTTTCCTCACCACCAATCCTGACCCGTATAGAATAGAAGTTTGTGCCCCACTTGGAAACTCTGACCACACCCTCATCTCCACAACATGCTCTTTCCATTTACCATCGAGCTGCACAATACCACCCCGTCTTATGTGGCATTACAATTCGGCCGACTGGGAAGGTCTTCGTATGTTTTTCTCAGCGTTTCCATGGAAGAGAGTTTGTTTCTCTTCAGTAGATCCAACACGATGTGCTGAGACAATTTCTGAAATCATCATGTTGGGGATGCAAACTTACATACCGAATACCGAAAGAAGAACATCATCCGATAAGACCTGGTTTAACAGAAACTGCTCTAGAGCTGTGGCTTCCAAACAGGCAGCATACCATCGATGGCTAAAAAATCCGGGCCCTGAGACCAGAGCAGCATATGTTGAGGCTAGAGGCATATGTAAAGAGACAATAGAATGCTCAAAAGATGCCCACAAAGCCAAAATAAGATCAAAACTTGCTGAATGTCCTAACTGATCCCGCTGTGGGAAGAAATTTCACTTCCAGCTCATTTCCTCCCCTAACCAAAGGAGATGGAACACTAGCAACGACTGCCCAGGAAAAAGCCAATATCTTTGCGCACCTATTTGCTGGAAATTCCACTCTGGATTCATCGGGAAAACAACCCCCGAACATTACACCTATTGACAGTCACATGCCCGAGATCACCTTTCGCCAACGTACTATCAGAAAGATTTTGCTGGGTCTCAACACCAACAAAGCCTGTGGATCTGACGGAATCCCGCCGATTGTTCTCAAGAAATGTGACCCCGAACTAACACCTGTTCTTTGCAAGTTGTTCAACCACTCTTACAATTTGGGGGTATTTCCGTCCAATTGGACCTAGCAACTACAGACCTATCGCACTGCTATCTATTATTTCAAAAGTCATGGAAAAAGCCATCAACATCGAGCTCATGAAATATCTGGAAGACTCAGGAATTGTCAACGATAGGCAATATGGCTTCCGCCATCAGAGATCAACTGGTGACCTGCTCGCTTACGTCTCACATATATGGCAGCTATCTATTGAAAAGCATGGAGAAACTTTAGCTGTGGCATTAGATATCTCCAAGGCGTTCGATCGAGTTTGGCACCAGGGACTCCTCGCCAAGCTTCCGTCTTATGGCTTGCCCCCTCAGCTGTGTTCTCTGCTTGCTAGTTTTCTCTCAAACAGGTCTCTCCATGTAGTGGTCGATGGAGTTTCATCTGACACTCTACTCATAAATGCTGGTGTTCCGCAAGGATCCATTCTCGCACCAACACTATTTCTACTTCACATCAACGACCTGTTGAAAGCAACTTCATGTCCAGTACACAGCTTTGCCGATGATAGTACCCTCCATACCGCTTTCTCTTCCAGGGCCCCTATATCAGCCCGTGAAACCAGAAATGAACGAGGAAGAAATGTTAATAATATAAATATGGACTTGGCAACAATTCTCGAATGGGGATCTAATAACTTGGTAGAATTCAATGCAAACAAAACACAAGCATGTCTTTTCTCTAGAAAAGCCGATCTCACTATGCCTAACATAACTTTGTCAGGAGTAACCATACCACTGAAGCCATCCATATCGATGCTTGGTATTACTATCAGCAATAACCTTTCCTGGGAAAATCACGTGAGGTCCATTGCCAAAGTGCATCCCAAAAACTTGGTTTTCTGTTTCGTGCCAAGAGCTATTTCACCCCAGTCAGCTGCTTATGATCTATAAGGCACAGATCCGACCTGTCCTGGAATACTGTTCCCATATTTGGAGTGCGGCACCTAAACATATCCTGAGGCTATTGGAGTCTGTCCAAAAAAGGGCAATTCGTCTCGTCGGTGATGCCTCGCTTACAAACTCGCTCACTTGTCTGGAACACCGTAGAAAAGTTGGCGATTTGTCTCTATTTTATAGATATTTTCATGGGCGATGCTCTTCTGAAATATCAACAATCGTTCCTGCTTTGGCAGTCTCTTCGAGATTAACCCGTCAAGTTCAGTCATCACACCCCTTCGTGGTCACTTTGGAAACCTGCAGAACATCACTTTCCAAAGACTCGTTCATCCAACGAACAGCGAGGCTTTGGAACTCATTGCCTAGGGAGGTGTTCCCCGAGGCATACAACCTTCAGAAATTTAAGAAGAACACCAACTCCTACCTTCTTTCCCTAGGTTCCCACGATGTTCTCTGAACATTACAGCATATCCCTTTTCGTGGGAACCAGAACATAAAAAAAAAAAAAACTTCTTCAGGCACTGTGCCGTCAGTTGTGAGCGGTGCAGGTGAGTACGCAGGTAAAAGTAACTTTTCATTGAGGGAAGATATATTTCGACAAAATATTCTTGAACGGCATTCCTCAAATTGATAGATCATTGGAAAATGTATACAGGGTGTTAGTGAATAAGTGCGACAAACTTCAGGGGGTGATTCTACATGAAAAAATAATGACAGTTCGCTATTTTCAGCATCAGTTTTCAGTAAATGTATGGCTTGGGGTACTTGATGATCATTTAATCGGTCCATATTTGCTCCCACACCGATCAACAGGCGACTCTTACCTTAATTTCCTACAGGAAGAGTAACCTGTTCTTGTTGAAAAAATTCATCTACAGCTGAGACAACATTCTGGTTCATGCATGATGGTGCACCAGTCCATTTAAGCATTATTGTACGTAATCACTTACAGTATATCCAAATCGTTGGATAGGTAGGGGAGGTACGAAACATTGGCCTGCTCGATTTCCGAATTTAAATCCTCTAGATTTTTGCAATTGGGGTTTTCTTAAGTCATCAGTTTATTCCACTCCCGTCGAAAATGTTGAAGACCTGAGAAATCGAATTATAGCCGGCTGTGAGACAATGAGAAATACACCAGGAATTTTTGCGCGAATACGACAATCAATGAGGCGAAGAGTTGAATTTTGTACCACGTCTGAGGGAGGTCATTTTGAACATTTGTTGTAGCTTTGCGCCCATTTATTTATTGGTGTTATTTTCTGTTATTGTTCTGGTTTAACGTTATTGTTTTAGGTAGTTCTTGATAATGTATTAAAGAAATGAAAAATTCGCGTTAAGATGTTTTATTTTTTTGCTTGAAAACGGCGCCCCATATGAAAAAAAGGCAGAAATTTTTTTTTGTCACCAATTGAACAAGAAATTCAGAACAGATTTTTTATTTGCAATATCTCAATGGCGTACCATTTTTTTCTTTAAAAAAATTTAGATCATTACCCGTATGCGCGCCAATGATGAACATAAAATTCGTAATTGCATGTCAAAAATGCGCAATAACTAACTTCTTAAAACTCACCGAATTTCATTCGCATGTCTCGACCGGTTTCAGACCAATAAATAAATGGTCAGTTTTTAAGAAAAACTTCAACCCAAAAGTTATATAGCAAACTGTAATTATTTTTTCATGCAGAATCACCCCCTGAAGTTTGTCGCACTTATTCACGTACACCCTGTATATATTTTTAAAACTACGTAGATTCAATTTTCAGCAACGCCGTACATATTTGCCGGTACAGATCACAGAACTCATAGAACTAGAAGGCTAATATAAGTGGAAGAAATTGATATGATTCATAACAGCAGGTATAGATGGGACACAGGTAATCATGCGCATATCATCAACAACATTGCCAGTTCATGTACTTGTATGAGAATCTGATATAATGACATTATGATGAAATGTATTACATTATATTCCCATTAAAAGAGCCGAAACTCATCAACTATCGATTACTCAGGATCATTAAGTTCTTTTGTTATATGTATTCGGAAGATAATATACAAGATAAGTGTAGCATATAACAACAGATTTAACCCTAATAAGAATTATGATTTCCTACAAACTCATTTGGCAACGCTGTTACAGTCAACAACTGTTATTTAGTCTGACGCCATTTTCCTTCAGAGCCGGTTTTGCGTTTGTTGTTGTTCATTTGTGTTCTTGCTTCAGTGTTTTTTAATTCCGTCCCATCCTATTATATACTCTTTGTGTTGTTTTCATTGTGTTATCGTGTAGTATTTAAGAGACAAGAAAGCATACGACCTTAGATACATTCAGACATAATCCCACGAATATTAGTTTCGCACTACCGCCCGCTCAAGCAGAGGTTCTTGATGATTTTTTTAATAGAATAACTAAAAAAACACTTTTCAAAGACAAGCGTTTATGTAAGCCGTGTACTAAAACGTATAAAATAAGTTTAAGTCATCGCAGACAAATATTTAATTATTTTTTGAAGAATTTTTGGTTTCCAAAAGCTTGTCGCGCAAAGTTCATAAATGATTGGTTGATAAGTAACAACTTGTCAAAGTATTAATTTTATTACAGTTCGCGCGACAAGCTTTTTGAAACCAAATGATTCAACAAAAAATAATTAAATCATTGTCAGCGATGACTTAACTTATTTTATACGTTTTAGTACACGGCTTGAATAAAAACTTGTCTTTAAAAAGTTTTTTTATTGCTTATTTTATTTTTGCTTTTTAGTTAGTTCGCCTCAATCTGTTCATTTCTAGTAGAGCATCGTTATTACAAGGTCTTTTCCCTGTAAGTTTTGAGCTGAAAGAAATCATGATCTCCGACCCCAAAAACTCCCATACATCAATTTTGAGTAGAATCTGGGACGCCTCCATCTTGGGGACGCCATCTTGAATTTATGAATTTAGACAAAAATTTCATAATCTCTGACCTCGACAACCCCCTTATACCAATTTTGAATCGAATCTGACCATTATCACAAAATTCGTCTAGCATCTTGGAGCCGCAATCTTGAATTTTGACAAGAAATTCATCATCTCCGACCCCGAAAACCCCACATACCAATTTTTGATCAAATCGGACCATAATCACAAATATTGTCTGCCATCTTGAAGCCGTCATTTTGTTTTTTTCTAACTAAAATTCCATAATGCATTGTCACCGGAATTATGAACACCTGCCAAATTTCAAACTAATCGGACGCCTAGAAGTCTGTCAAAATTCACTTGCAAGATTTGACCCGAACGAACTAACAAGTGAAACAAAATAAAAGCTTGTAACAAACGGATTCGCTTCACCAACGAAAAACTCAACATTTCTTTTTGATAGCCCATTACAGGTTTCTCGATGGGCACCAACTTTTATCAAGGATAAATTTCATTGTTATATCATGGAAAACGTTTCCATTTGTTGCATAGTTTTTGGGACACGCTATATTCATAGCATTCATATTCAAATCCCTCAAAATATTTTCAATTTGTGCCAAAATATTTGTTTAGGCACTAAATCCTTGAAAATTGTTTTGTTAATTTAACTTCAAAACTGCAAGGGAGACGTCAATTGTGATTGTTATTCTGTCCCCATCATACCTACCCATTCACTTGAAATGAATAAAACCAAATTCTCTTTGAAATGAAATATTTTATCTTGTGAAATACTGCATACATTTAGTTCATGTCAAATAAATAATTCAGTGAAGTGAAGTATTCTTTCAACAAGTCTTTCTTTCCCAAAACTTTACAGAGATTAGGTTCAGAAATTCCTCAAAATTTCAGTTGCACTCCACTATTCAATTCGAGTTCAAGTACCCATCTTTAGAAAGTTCTCACGTCAAAGTCAATATGTTTCAGTTAATAGAGTTCATACATTTCACTGAAACCGCCCCTGTCATGACAGCGGTGTTACTGCGCATGCTCATGTGTGTACCATTCAGTACAGTAGGGCTCGTTCCAGCAAAACGGTATTGGCCTTCTAGTTCTATGAGTTCTGTGGTACAGATGTGCGAAGCCCCGCACGCAACCCCCTACCCCTAACTAGTATAGTTGTGGGCCATTTGGTACAACACCAAATTCAATGATCTGAATACTATTTTATGAAACGATGGCATTTTGTGTCATGCCGTATTTGTATATTTCTTTACACTTCTGGCTAAATCCTTTCAGTGTTGCCGATGCGGATAATTGTCCGATGTGCGCATCTGTTCGAGGGTTGCGGATAATTTTCGAATCCTAAAATATTTCGGTGAGAATTTTTTTTTTTTAAATGAGTATAAAGTACGAAGGCGTAGAAGGGCCAACAACAAAATATTTTTCAAAAACATTTGGAATTGCCACTTTTAACTGACAATTGTCACTTTGAAGTGACAATTGTCACTTCGAAGTGACAATTGTCAGTTCAAAGTGACAATTGTCACTTCAATGTGACAATTGTCAGATCAAAGTGGCAATTCCAAATGTTTTTTGGAAAATATTTTGTTGTTGGCCCTTCTACGCCTTCGTAATAAAGTGATAAATATTTGTTTTTAAATTTTTTTTTCATTTATTTATTGAAAAATTCTACAAATTTTTTTTAACTAGTAATGAGTAATTGAAAGAACTTTTTTTATTATTCCGATCATAAAATGACATGTTTCATAATGCGAAAGTGAGCCCAATTCTAATGCAGATACTACGGAATCTGAATGCGATAGTGAAAGTTCTGATGAAAAATGAAGTTAAATTTGTTTTTTATCTAAGAATTATATTTTGTTTCTTTGTTCTCTTACGTTCACAAGCCATAATTATAATTAATAACTACTTTATTTTATTTGCAGTAATAAATGTTTATAAAAGTTTACGAAAGTTATAAAAAGTTCTTACAGGATATTTTTGGATAAATTTTCTAAAATATTCAAACTTTTATGTATTTTTATTCACGTGTTCAATCATTTCCTAAGCATTCTTGTGAAAAATGCAAAATAATGGTAATAACTTCAACACGCATCGATTATCAAATAATCGACTTGAAATTTTTATTACTCCCACATTTATCTGAGGATGGTACTCGACGTTTCTGTTCAAGAAATCAATCATAAAAGTTGGAATAATGGAATCTAATCATTCAATATAATAACCTGATTTATCATTGCGTATTAAGGGGAACCGATCATTCTCAATTCCCTAATCAATCATAATCTCAAAAAAGTAATACTCTGTTTGTCCTTTATAATAATAACTGAGAATTTTCAAAAACATCCACTTACCAACAACCTCAGGAGAGGAGTGGTTGAAAATTATCATCCTTCTTAATAATAGCCGAAATTATTTTGTTCGGGTAGGAAATGTTTTGCAAAACAAAATACTGATGATTTATGATTTTTTTCCGCCCAGAAGACATAAAAAAGCTGGGGAAAAACCTTTAACGTGCATAAGAAATAATATTAAATCACCACTTTCGATATAGCTCTTGTTATTAGTCACACGGTTGTTAATAATAATGTTCTAATCGCGGATCTTGTTTTGGGAAATCTCCCACGACGTAAGAATCGTTGTGTCATTGACTGGAATCATTGGCGATGCATTTTTTTAATTGTGTTTTATGTCTGCTACCTCAACTATAATAATAATAATATTCTTTATTCGACCTTTGATTTGTTTATAATTCATACGAGTGGGTTGCTATAAAATGGAACACATATTGGAAAAACATACAATGTGACCTATTTGGACATTCAAAATCAAGTAAGGTAAAATAGTAGAGTAGAGTAGAGTAATTTATTTGACCATTTTATATACAAAATACATTTATGGCAAGTCATATATACTATAGGTACTATGTCAAACACTTGAAATGAGCAACACCGTCTCTAGATGAATTCAAAAACAGCTAGGAAAACAACCTCTAGATATGCAGGAGTTGAAAAGGCATGTGAGTGGTCTGATAATTGCATCAATGGTCCCTTTCATTGTTTCATTTGATAAGTCATAGCGATCTAAACATTTCGATTTTTTTAATGACCTTACTGCCTCGATTATTTCCGAAGGCAAATGGGTGCAAGAAAAAAAGAGTCACAAGACGAAGAACTAGAACTGAGTAGGTCAACCGAAGTCTCAGTCTCTTGAGGTATGCCCGATAATACACTTTCCCCAACATTGGCAAAAAAAATTGCTGAAATTTTCAATCGGTACATCTGATATATCTTGTTCTTTTATCTTTTTATTGAGTTCGTGATTTATTATTTGTAAGCTAGTTTTTGGCTTGTTTTCTGATTCAGAAATGTAATTATTATAAGCTGTTGTTTTTACTTCATTCAACCGAATTCTGTAGTGTTTCCGATATGCTCTGTAGGAAGCGTAACTTTCTGCAGTTCTTGTACAGACGCAAAATAACCACACAAAAGTTGAAAAATCGTCTACATAGTAGAAGGATTCTTCTATTGGGAACTTATGTAGCCTTGTTCTGAAACTGCAATGTTTATTGGAGAAGTTGGTGCTAATATTGTTGAATTTTTTGAATAGAGCTTAATTCCTTGATATGAGCAAGAGTTCTGTCCCACAGAGAGTCTCGAAGGGTTGATAGATATTTTTTCTGCTTCTAGTGTCGTACTCATGAGATACTGAGCGGTTTTCATTGTTTTCTATGTGTATGTAAAGAATGAGTTCATAAATCTGTGAACATGGGACAGACAGGATGTCTAGTTCTTTAAAATGGGGCCTACATGAGGTTGAAGGTGCTATTCCCTTGATGATTGTTATTATATTTTTTGGTTTTGTGAAAGCATTATTCAAGAACGACGAATCCCAAAGTATGATCCCATATGACATTGTCGTTTCTACCAAACCAAAATACACCATTCTTAATACATCTATCGATATCTTTCCTCTGATTTGTCGGAATAGGAAGCACATACTACTCAGTTTCGTTGTGACTTTAATGATATGTTCTTCCCATGTCATCTTTTCGTCGAAGATTATTCATAAAAATGTATTGTTTTTCATTTTTTGAATATTCCGGATGAGTGGGTAATTAGTGAATAACCCGGTACCTATTCAAATGCTCAAAATAAAAAAATCCTCTGAACTGGTGGCAGAACTGACAATCAATTATGGCTTTCCTATCCATCTGCAAGTTGAAAAACTTCTAATACATAGCCGATGTAAATCACCACGTTTCCTACGATTAAAATATGCCAATCATGATGATAGTAACCTCAAACGACGACGACGACCATTGTGGAAAAATCTGGCGAATATCACAATGGAATGTTGAATGGATGTGGTTTTTTGTGGAGGAACAACATTTCTTGACATGGTTTTTGGGTAACCTTTCACAGTCTGAAAGTGAAAAAATCTAAATTATTCAAACAATTAAATGAGATTTAGAAGATTTTGAGAACGGGGGCAGATATAGTCCCCGAAACGTCAATCAAAAACTATATAAAGAAGTATCTTTTGAATTTTTACCATTCAGGAAACGAGAAATTACTGAGAAATCGAATCATTTTTCTATAGGAAATATAATTTGGTGAACGCAGTAACTTATCGGGGTGAACTAATTAGTTTGCCCTTTCTACACTTGTATAGATTTTCCTGATTATATTTTCACTTTCAGACTGTGGAAGGTTACCCAGAAAACATGTCAAGAAATCACAATGGAATCACTCAAACTGATTTCGAGCACAAAAGTTCAATTAACAGAATAAATAAATATTCATTATTTACGTCATGAGATTGTTTACCGTTTTTGGTGATATTGGGTCGATATACTCGTTTCTTGATCACCTCACCAGTAGCGATATTTGCAGCACAACAGTTACCGGTTCTACAGACTAGGTTCATCACTTAATGAACACTTTACACATTTACTATAATTGTTAACAATATAAAAACTTTTTAACAAAAAATTAAACCGACGAAACAATCAACTGAAAAGCAAAAAATAAAATGAACCTTCCTAGTCTGAATGATAATTGAGCTCCTGAACTGATGTGAGTAACTGATTTTGAGTCGGCGCCAAACAAACTAGTAACCCAGACAGCACAAATACATCTTAAAGACGTCTTTAAGACATCCACTCTAAGATGTTCGGGACGTCATCAAGACGTCCAGTGAAATTTTAAAGACGTCCAAAGGATGTCTTTGAGACGTCCAATGTTACAAAACGGGACGTCTTAAGGACGTCTCGAAGACGTCAATATGGACGTCTTGAAGACGTCCATAGAGACGTTTTTAAGATGTCTCTCGAATGTCCAGTTTATGTCCAATACGGACCTGAATGAAACCTTTTCTGGACATCAAAAGGACTTTAGTATTCAGTACATTTAAGGTTAGAAATATAATTGAGAAAAACAAAATTTGTACAATTTTCTTTATTGAATCATCTAAACATTTTTGTTATTTTGTATGATGTTCGATCTTCCGCTCTTCTCAACCAAGCCTGTATGGATTTCTCAGTTTCCTTTCGATTCTTGAATATTCTTGTCATTTCACTGACACCTAGAACAATAATAAACTTTTTTAAATTATGAAATAAAATCAGGATTGTCAGAACGTTCTTGCATCACATGGTAAACTCAGGATGTTTAGGTTATATTATGTTTCAAAACCCAATTTGATAACAAGAGTGGTGTTATTTCCGTTTCATTACAGGAGTCATTACTATCATCTGAAAAACAAAAATGATCAGCTGATGGCGGATCAACAGCTTGTGCTTGTGGTTCGTTTCCTAGCATGGATGAATGATTGGGAATGAAAAAATTATCATTTTGACTGTCTGCACCTGTCATTGCATTATTTACAATGGAAAAACTATTATTTTCGTCTTGTGCAACCGTCCTTGTATCTTTGGTCAGATTTATATTTTCCAGGGGTGACATTCGGTTTCCATTACTACCCGCCATCACGATGTTGGTTGAACTTACGCAATCATCCAAGTATGGACAAAAATTGGTATGCCTTTCGGGACGCATATAATATTTCTTTAGAGCCATTATAGTATATGGAGTCGACTTACCTCGATTGATTGTTTTTTTCGACGATTATCAATAACACTGTAACACATAAACAACGCAACCACAATAATTGGTACACAGTCCGAAGTCCAAATTGCTTGAGGAGAAAAGACGAAAGAGGACGAGAAGTCCCGACGCTCGACGATAATTTGCTGCATCCTTTTTCATTGTGCTTTTATGATTGGTTGAAAACTGACATTTGTCAAATCCCACCAATTGAAAGGTCGCTCAATCATTCATCGTTACATGATATGGAAACCGGTGAAAAGAAAGCTTCAACATCAACAACCGCTCAATGAGATCGCATATAAAGGAGAAAAAATGAGGAATGGTCACTTCTTGCATGGGAAAATTTCAACAAAAACTATATAGTTATTCAAATTATAATGTTGTACAGATCATCTGAATACTTATTTGGGATTTTGTTTTCACTAAACATTATATACCGCGCCTCTTTTAGAAAAGCTTTGATGTCACTTTATTGAAAAAAAAATCAACATTCCTAACTTCTGAGGGACGTCTCGGAGACGTCCATTCATGTACGTCTCTAAGACGCCCAGTCATGTACGTCTTAGAGACGTCCATTTTATGCCTCTGGACGTTCAGGCATTATATGTACATAAATTGGACGTCTTTAGGATGTCTAGTGCTGTTTGGGAATTATATTACTTTGAAAGAAGTAATCAAAACGCAGCCGTACATCTCGCTGCCATCATCTCACGCTTTAGGGTAGACTGGGTACGGTTGAAACAAAGGACGGTTGAAACAAAAGCAATATCTCGCGAACGGATACGCGGGGAGTGAGGGTGCAGGGGGAGAACGAAGCAGACGACAGATCCAAACACGAAACTTAGTGTTGCGCCCGCTCTCCCGTGGTGTTGTTGTTTACAGGAGGTCGTATTATATTTTTGTACCCAAAAGTAAGTATTTTTATTCTGAGATTTATGCTGATATCGTCAATTCTATTAAAGTCAAAGTATTGAGTGTGTATTTCTGATTTTTATGAAGCTTTTAGAATACGGAATAATAACTAGTTTTAATGTGTTATTATCACTACCATTTCTATTAACCGTATCATACGAAAGGCGGGGTAGGGGACGGTTGAAAAAATTTTTGTGGGTACGGTTGAAACAGTAAATATATTAGTTTTTCTTATTTTCTAGATGCCGAGAGTTCGCGTAAGAAAGACTTCCAGAGGACAGATTGAGTTGTCGAGGTATAGAGATGCATATGAAGAGGTGAAAGCTGGAGATTCACTACGAAATGCGGCGGACAAGCATGGAATGAACCACTGTTCTCTCCTGAGATATATTCGAAAACGAGATGCATCTGGCGAGGACGATCAAGTTATGGGGTATAGAGCACACAACCGAATTTTCAATGAAGAGCAAGAGCAAGAATTATCAAAATATTTGATTCGATGTGCAGACATATATTTTGGACTACCTAAGAAAGAGGTGAGAAAATTGGCGTACGAACTTACTATTTAAGTATAATTTATCACGACCTCGAACTTGGGAAGACAACCAGATGGCTGGTGAGGAATGGTTTCGGATGTTTATGAGAAGAAACCCTGAACTCTCCGTACGCGCCGAGCAAGCTACAAGCCTGTCAAGGGCTACTAGCTTTAATAAATCGAACGTCGATGTTTTTTATGACAATTTGACCATTGTCATGGACCGTCATAAGTTTGAGCCCCTAGACATATACAACACCGACGAAACAGGCATAACAACGGTGCAAAAACCTGATAGAGTTGTAGCTAAACGTGGTGCTGGTAAGTAGGTTCAGTAACTTCAGCTGAAAGGGGTATTTTAGTGACAGTAAACTTTGCAGCAAACGCCATCGGTAATGTAATTCCTCCATTTTTTGTTTTTCCACGAGTGCGTTACCAAGACCATTTTGTTAGGGATGGGCCAATAGGGTCTGCTGGAACTGCAAAGCCCTCTGGTTGGATGCAGGATGAATCATACATGCATTTTCTGGAACACTTCAAGAAATATACAAATGTTTCACCATCACATGAAGTGTTACTCGTACTTGATAACCACTCATCACTCATTCATATTAACCCACTGGACTTTTGCAAGAACAATGGCATTGTCTTACTGTCTTTCCCTCCCCATTGCTCTCACAAACTCCAGCCACTTGATCGATCTGCATATGGCCCTTTAAAAAGCTGTAAATTCGACCTGTGATGCGTGGATGCGAACATACAAGCCGGCTTTCGCAAAACAGGAATTTACCCATATAACCGGCATCTGTTTACTGAGATCGATTTCGCTCCTGCATTTGTAACGGATAGACCCAATCCCGAAAATACAACTGAGGTAACAGATAGACCTAATCACGAATATACAACTGAGTCTGCAGTTGTTTCTACATTGAATGCAATTCCATCTGAAGATAAAACGCCGCCAGTATCGCCTTCTCTTTTAACTGAGGGACTACAAACAGAGACAACGGTGCAACAACAGGCTATCAATAACTCACCAGTTCCAACAAAAGAGCAAGAAAACGTTGATGAACGTCAAGAAACTTTGAGTACACCACCTAGACGTTGCATCAGCATTATCAATCAGGAAACTTCACCGAGACCGTCTACTAGCGTACAAGCAATTTCTAAAAATCCTATTGTATTCACACCGGAAGCAGTACGGCCATTACCGAAAGCTCCCCCGAGGAAATCTAATAAAGGGCGAAAAACTAGAAAATCTACAATTTACACTGATACACCAGAGAAAGAAGCCATAAGAAAGGAACATGAAACAAGATTGGAACGGATTAAAACTAAGCAAGTTAAGAAGAGCCTGGATGGAAGAAAAAGTAGAAAAAATACTTCAAGAGGAAAAAAAGTAATACACAGCAGGAAATGTCATCAGAAGAGGAAGAATGCTACTGTATTGTTTGTTTGTCACCATATTCAGAAAGCAGGTCCGGAGAAAAGTGGATTCAATGCATCACTCGTAAACAGTGGGCTCACGAAGAATGCACAGAAGGTGATCTTAGCTATGTTTGCCACAATTGCGACTCAAATTGATCCCTATGCTGAATTTTGATTTGTTTCATTTTAGTTTATTCTGAAATTATTTTCGTTTAGTTTGCTTTGTTCAAAAGAATACTGTTGATTTTCAGTATTTTTGTTAATTACGTTGATTGTTTATTATTCGTAAAAGGCTGATAAGGAATATCTTTCTGAGGACTAAAACCTTGAAGACTAATTAATGTTGTCATACGGTGCCATAATTATGCTTATAATTGGGATCAATGGTAAATAAAACAAGTTGTAATATTATATTTTGTATTATTTGCATGTGTTTCAACTGACCCCAATCACTGTTTCAACCGCCCCTGGCATGGGGACGATTGAAACAAATCGGATTTTTTTTTTAATTTTGTATACTCCTAAAAATAGCACCCCAGGAAGTAAAATGGTATAGCCCTTTCGTAGTTAGAAACGCGTTCTTGTATTTGACATATCATCATCGTCGCTTGGTTTATAAACAACAATACTATGAACGATGAAATCCAAATCGTTTCAACCGTACCCAGTCTACCCTACCTAATACAATTGCTAGTTTGTTTGGCGCCGACTCAAAATCAGTTACTTACATCAGTTCAGGAGCTCAATTATCATTCAGACTAGGAAGGTTCATTTTATTTTTTGCTTTTCAGTTGATTTTTTCGTCGGTTCGATTTTTTGTTAGAAAGTTTTCAATTTTCTGTTGCTGAAACCTACTTAATTTTTGATTACTTCCGAAATATTTACTTACCTAGCTTACTTCAACTATTAATATTAAATAATATGATTTTCTATTTTAACTAATTGTTATATAATATAAATTAATTTTGAAAGTTCTGGTTAGTTGATTCCATCACTTTGTATATAATCCCATCATTTCATGGAATGTAATCATTTTGACGGATGTAGGAGGGTCTGTCAATGTCAACTACATATGTGTGTCAAAGTTCACAAGTGAAAAATCAATCATCCTCTATTTTTCTACACATAGGGGTGGATCATTCCATTCCAAATCAGAATATGATCAACCTTGAGGTATACCCTTTCTAATAAAAAAAGAATCATCCAAATCGGAAAACCCACTACAAAGTTATGCCTGATAGAATCGGTTAATGGACCAAAATTCAGACGGTGAACAATCAATATCCTTCATTTTGCTACCCTTAGGGAAGGATTTTGTTGTTCAAATTGAAAAGGGACCAACTTCGAAGTTCACCCTATTCAATGAAGAAAGAATCAACGGAATCGAACCGCTCTGTGAAAAGTTGTTGGTGATCATACATAAAAAAATTAAAAAAAATATACGCGTCGAATAGAGAACCTCCTCCTTTTTGGTTTCGTCGGTTAAAAATAAAAAACTTCCAAAACTGTTGAAAGAAACCGAATCCACATATGAATATTAATGGACTCTGTATACAATGCATCTAAGAATGATGAATACTTTCAGAATCAATCTCACGTAGCTAATTCGAGCAACCAGTCAGACAAAGAGAGGAAGTGGCCCTTTCGAGTCAAGTTGATAAATGCTCCAGCTTCTTCGATTTTTCGCCACTATATCAATGGAGCATAGGTGACCATGAATTTCATGATCGTTGAATGTTGTTGATATGTCCATGCTACTTTTTGGTCGATTAAAATGCTCAAATATTCAACTTAAAAAAAAACTTGAAGGCTATTCATTTTGAAACTATGAAATACAGCACAGAACTTTTCTTTACGGGAGCAAATGTTATGAGTTTGAGGCAACTGTATACCTTTAGTTTGGTAATTTACCTATTTAAAAACCGCTCTGACTCACAAACAGTTGACCATCATTGTCAAACTAGAAATCAATCTAAAGATTTAATAGAAACAACTGAACTGAACTGAACTGAACTGAACTGAAACAAACTGAAAAAACTATAGAAACTAGGTATTTTCAAATAATAGCTCCAGGGTGTTTCCTGACAAAATAATATTTGAGAAGGTTATTCTTGGGTCCAACTTGAGAAAAAAACTTCACTTCAAAACTTTACTTGTAACTAACAAACAATGTATTCAAATCTTGGATGTCAATTTTAACCTACTTCTAATTGTATCAGAATGGAACTTGGTATGAATATGTAGTTCGGATGATTTGGTATCTTGGAGCTGATCTGATGATGGAGCCAGGGGGTGAATAGTGGAACTCTTCAGTGGCTACTACTAAAATATGGTAGATGCACTGAGGCCATTCTCAGCATAATTACAATTCAAAGATATGGCGAATGCACTGGTTCTCAGCATATTCGCCAAAATTTAGTTA
Source organism: Gonioctena quinquepunctata (assembly GCA_018342105.1). Classification (NCBI taxonomy): domain Eukaryota; kingdom Metazoa; phylum Arthropoda; class Insecta; order Coleoptera; family Chrysomelidae; genus Gonioctena; species Gonioctena quinquepunctata. Next base: position 44,677 of record JAFIRS010000990.1, on the reverse strand, counting down.
TAAATAGCTTCCATCTCATGTGGATGAATCAATCAAAGAGTTGTTCTGGACTAAAAAGTTCAAATGAAAATTATAGTTTGAAATCTTTTCGGGAATTTATATTGCAAGTAGATTTCCCAACTTCACCATCAATTATTATTCTTAGAAATTAAACTGTTTTGTAATAAATAATCCATAATCAATTAACATTGTTGAACTAAAAAAATACGCATATATGGCAATAAGGACCAAAAATTTACAAATAATAAGAATAAAGTAATTGACCAAAAAATTTTATTTTATGTAAAAAAAGTTTCATAATGATAATTAAGATAACTGATATCAAGCACCCCACGCCTTTTTACATAAAATATTTTTTTTTTGGTCAATGACTTTATTCTTATCATTTTCAACTTCAGTCCCTATTGCCATATTTTATTTATGATAACTTTGGTGTGATCCTCGATATTTTTGTGAAACGTAGTACGTATCTTCTATGCATCAGTGGCATTCGTGCGGGATTTGCAGTGAATCATTTCAAAGAGAAAAGTGATACACCATTGCTTTCTCTCAAAGTAAAACCTATTTTTAACCGACGAAACCAAAAAGGAGGAGGTTCTCTAGTCGACGCGTATATTTGATTTTTTTTTATTTTTTTTTATGTATGATCACGCATAACTTTCTACTGAGACGTCCGATTCCGATAACTCTTTTTTCAGTGGATAGGGTGTACTTTTGAAGTTGGTTCCATTCGAATTCAAAAGATGAAATCCACCCCTAAGGGAAGCAAAATGAAGGATATTGATCACTCACCCTCTGAATTCTGGTCCGTTAACCGATTCTATCAGCTATAACTTTGTACTGGGACCTTCGATTTGGAAGATTATTCTCTTATCAGATAGTATATACCTCATATTTGATTATATTAGGATTTCGAATGGAATTATCCACCACTTACGGGTAGAAAAATAGGGGATAATTGATTTTTTACTTGTGAACATTGGCACACATAATATGTAGTTGACAATGACAGATCGCTAGTGTCATTATCACAATGAATATATTCTATGAGAGGATGGAATGATATACAAAGTAATGAAATAAACTAACTAGAACAACAAAAATAATTTATATTACAATAAATAGTAAAAGTAGATAATCATATTATTTAACTGGTAATAGTTGAAGTAAGGTGGGTAAGTAAGTATTTTGGAAGTAATCAAAAACAAGCAGCTAGTTATTAGTAGATTTCAGCCACAAAAAATTTTTCAACATTCAAATTCATTCATTTATTCAAAAATTCAACATTCAAATTCATTCAAAAATTAAACCAACGAAATACGGAACTGAAAAGTAAAAAATAAAATGAAACTTCCTAGTTTCAATAACAAAGCTCCTAAACGAATGTAAGTAACAAATTTTGAGTCGACGCCAAACAAACAATCAACAAAGATCATCAAATTACTTCAAAAAAATTATCAGAATGTCACCGCCCAACTCGATGCCATCATTTTACGCCTTACCTGATTCATTTGGTTGTTTGTTTGGCGCCGACTCAAAATTAGTTCTTACATTAGTTCAGGAGCTTAGTTATCGAGACCAAGAAGGTTTATTTTATTTTTTACTTCTCAGTTCCGTATTTCGTCGGTAAAATTTTTTGTTAAAAAGCTTTTATTTAATTCCTTCCTGAGCAAATCTGGTCTCTTGTTTTTTGTTTTATTCGTTTGACGTACGGTTTGTGCATACTCACGGAAAAAAACAATTTATGTAACTTTAAACAAAAATTTATTCAAGAGAATAATTTTCAAACGGTGAAATTATCAAATCAAAGTAATCTTAATACATTTTGGAATGCTAACACAAAATTACCCTGAACACACAAAGAAATAAATTGATTCAGATGTTCAAAATGTGAACCTCCTGCAAATATATATGCCTCTCCTCTTCTTCTCATGGACTCACGTACTCTTTGGAAAATGCCGGGACTGTAAACCAATGTTTTAAGATGACCCCATAGGAAATAATTCAAACTATTGAGGTCCGGGGACCTAGCTGGCCATGGCTGTGATTCTCCGCGACCCATCCAGTGATTATTGTAATTTTGGTTTAAATATTCGCGCGCAAGAGTACTGAAATGCGCTGGCGCCCTGACGTGCATAAACCACAGTCGATGTCTTACTGGAATGGGAATAGCTTCCATCAAAGCTGGTTATTCTTCTTCAATAAACTGCCAGTAATCATGCCGATTCAACTTTGAATAAAGAAAATATGATCTAATAATCACCGCATATTCCAGCCCACACGTTAACAGAAAACTGCTCCCGGTGACGGGATTCCAAGATTGCAAGTGGGTTTCCTTCGTGCCAAAAATGATTATTGTGAAAGTATTGGATGACGTTTCTGAAAATATTGGCTTTATCGTTGAATAAAATCTAAGTATCAAATAATGGATTATCATACACTTTTTAAAGAAACCATTGGCAAAAGTTCATCCATAATGATAAGTCGCAAGGAAGTAAGTAGCGCCTGAACCCGTTGCATATGGTAGGGATATAATAAAAAGCCATGGAGAATTTTCCAAAGAAGAATATGTGAGATATTCAAATTGTTCCCAATTTTTTGTGTACTTAACCCTTTCACTGCGAAAATGATTTTTGAATCATTACTTCACATGCGAAATATTTTAGGTTGTGCGTATATATACGTCTAGAGCAGTGTGGGCCAATTCATCGGGTATTCAAAGAAAACAAATTATACATATTTTGGATTGACGTTTATATTAAATGGAAAAAACATACAAAATACCATAACTGATAAAAAATTAAAAATGTTTTTTGTATGTTATGTTTCTAAACAGGGAATGAGGCACGATGGTACTTCACATGTGCGACATATATGTCTGATTTCCCGTCTTTTGTGCTGTTTCGCGCAAACTTTACATCGAGGTATTTTTAGTCCTTGGAAATAATTTAAGGGAATGTCTTTCAGTTAAACGTAATTCTCGATTCGATCTAGTACTCGTCTGCCTATCCTGCAGAACCATTGTATTATATTTTGATTTTTTTTTTGTACACGTTCCTCAAAACTACATCAGGATAAAAAAAAACAAAAAATGCTACTTTTACTGACTTGTTCGTAAAGTATTGCCATAGCCATGGCAACACTTCACGGACAAGTTCGTAAAAGTTGCAATTTTGGAATATTTTCCAGTTTCTAAAGTTGCCATACTTGATTGATTATTGATATTTCTTCATTTTGATGGCAGAAATGAAATGCTTTTATATGAAACATTCTTTGAAAAACTTGTACAAAAAAATATTGTATGTAGCACGTACGCAAATGGCTTTTGCGGACTCACCTCCATATAACGGACCCAGCTAGCACCTTACGATTCGTCCGCGAAGGGTTCATGCGTGCTTGTTGTTTATCCAATGTCAGTTGAATATGTACAGGGTGTTACAAAAATTCAATACAAATATTTTAAGGGTGCATTCCTTGGGTCAAAATAAGACTTTTTTTCCCATGAACATGTGTCTTAAAATTCACCCCCTCCAAGCTACAGACATCGCAAAAAAATCGTAAGTTTTGAATTGCGTCTACAATTATGCAACAAATGTTCGGAACTATCCATGCTATGCCTCAACACACAGAAAAGGTTGCCTATACAGACGACGCATTCTTATGTGTGCGTGTTAGAACGTTGTGCGTCAGCTGTTATATACACCCAAAGAGAGTAAATGTTGAATAGGAGGTACTAATAAGCTCTAGCCAATCAGGATCTTGTAGCATTAACCCGTCAAAGTGACGTACATGGACATGAGAACAGGTGGCCCACGTATCATACAGAGTGGTCCAATATACATTCTAGAGCCTGTAACTCTCAGATACCAGAGTGCGCTAGTCCGCCACTGTCCAGAGGGAATGGGGCCATGACATGTCCATAAACGTCACTATGACTCACAAATTATCTTTCATCTCTTTCTATTAGTGTCACCATTGTCTTATGGGGAATAGACTCACCTACTCAGATATTTTTTTTTATTGGTGCCCCTTTTTACCCATTTAAAGCACGCCTCAGCGTGTTTAAATCGAACTTTAAAAAACGCGCGTTTTTTAAAGGTAACCATGACAACATCAACAAATCGAGAAACGTGAAGTCTAAATGACAAATTTTTTATTATTGATCTGACAGGAGTACCTTGTAATGTCAAATAAAATATTACTCACAATTCGTTTATTTATATGTGCTCCTCCATCCATTTGATGAACTTTTCATATTCTTTTATATATATATCACTGGATTTTCGCGGTATTAACCGCGATTCTGCCTCACCATTCAAAAAATCGATATTAGAATGATTCATTTTTGAGCTCTGGTGACAACAAATATTGATCTTTGGTAACAAATTGCAAATGAATGTTTTTCTCATTTCCATGACAACGAAAGGTATACTGATGTCACATCACGAATTCAAACTTCTTGCATTATTAGTTCTTATTTCTATTTTTTGTAGTAATAATACCAGTATATATGATTTCAAAGTGCACCAATAAAAAAAAATAACGTAAAGTATTCGTGGATAACTGGTCTTAAAAACACTTGCTCTATTTCGAGCACTCCGGCTGCGCCGTCGTGCTCGAAAAATCGCGCGTGTTTTAAAGCCCTTTTTATCCACTTATACTTTAATATACTATACTCTCTTTGATATACACCTACCGATATTCACGTGCTGAAGTTGAATCTATCGAGAGAATTATTTGCGAAAAACGAGGAATTTATCAGAAAAATGTCAGATCGGACGCGACAAAGGGGGAGATTTATTGAAAAGAAAGTGCGAACACCACAACCAAGAACCGATCGGGAAAATTTGGAGGTTATCCCGTGTCATGGGAGACGTATTATCGAGCTGACAGAACTCGGCAAGAATCTTCGGTGCTGCAAATGTTCCAAAGTTCTTTCATTGCAAAACACAGTGAAGGAAACACGTCTCGGGCTCAACTCTTGTTTGACGGTCTCTTGCGATATTCTTGAAAAAATCGCTTCCACTATTCCGAAAGAAAAATTAATTGCGAATAGCAAATCTTTCACGGAATGTTTCGTTCACGAAGCTCGTTTGCAAAAGGCAGCGGTACTCGAACGATCTTTGAATGTTTTCAAGGGTGTTATTTCTGCAGGGATGATTGAGAAAATAGCAAGTGCGGGGATAGACAATACAAAAATACAACATTGTTACGTTATGTTTTAAGAAAGAAGAAGATTTTTGTTTTAAATATACGTGTGTTATTTTGAAGCTAACCTCAAAAAAAATATTTAAAAAAATTTGTGTTTTTTGGAGATCTATTCATTTCTTGCTTCAAAAATAAGGTGTATTACAATTTTTTGCCGCAATATAACAAATTGAAGTTACAACGCATACAAAATGCTTGCATGCGATTCGTATGCTGCATTCCATATGGTGAACATGTCACGCCATTTTTGTTAAAAACGAAGGAGTTGAATGTGAGGTACAGAGTCCAATATTTGATAACAATTTTTCTGTTTAAGTTGCTCCAAACGAAAACTCCCAGTTATTTATATAGTCTATTGAGCAGGCATTCTGACATACATTCGGTCAATTTGAGAATTAACTCATTCAACATACCTAGGCACCGTACTTTCAAATATGAAGGATGTTTTTCAAATATTGCCCCTAGTTATCTGAATGAAATTTTACCCATTTTACATCATAATATTCATCAATTCAAGAAAAACATAAAATCACAGCTGCTTACTGCTCAGTGCTAATATAAGACTCAATGTATAATATTGTAATGTATTCGTTAAGTTGACGAATGGAATGTCAAGGATATTAATAGCTATTAGCACATTTATGATTGTATAAATTTTGTTTTGTTCTTTCTTTCTCTCTTCATTATTGATTTCTTTCTTTTTTTCTCTAACATTGTTTTTTTCTCCAACATTGTTTTGGTAGTGAATAAGTATTTTTCTTTTTAATTTTATCATTATTTTCTTACACACACTATTTAATTTTTAGGAGGGGTGGAAGATAGCCTTTGGCTAACCCTTTTCCTTTTATGTATAAAATGTACTCTATGCATAATAAATGATATTATTATTATTATTATTATTATTATTATTAACTGATTCAAAGGGGTGAATAGCCAAAATTTTCTATTTTCGAAAAAAATAATATTTGAATATCACAGTTGAGTTGGCCATGAAAAAACCTGAAATTTTTGTCTCTAGCATGTTTTTGAATCAGCTAACAGTTTTCGAAAAAATTGCTGGCAAATGAAAGGGGAATATTGAAGTAACAAACTAAAATACTTAGTGGGCTATGACTTTTCACCTTGTTTACCCCTTTGACGCTTTTGACGTTCAAATTGTAAGAGCAATTTGATTCACTTGGGAGTGTGACGTTTGTGTTCCACGGTTTAGTGAAAATAGTGTTTATCCATACCATGTTCAACGTGTTCAAGGATTGCTTCCAGGGTATTTCCCGCGACGCTTGCAGTTCACTAGGTGGGTACTTGGAAAAAGCGAAAGAAATCCGAATTTTTTATCCCGCATCCTTTTTACTGACTAGGCTGAATTTAGCCGCGATGAAGTAGTAAATTTCCACAATATTCATGTCTGGGCTGGAGAAAATTCGCACAAGATTAGAAAAAAACGTCATTATGTGCAGTTTAGCCTAAATCTATTGACCGGAATAATGGAAGTAAACACTCCGAAGTCGCTAATCTGTAGTCTTTACCCTCCGAACTGACTTAAATATGTACTGTGTAGTACATGTCGCAACGCGTCGAGGCCTTATATTGAATTCCTGGCTCTATATAGTAAGTTCCACTTCTGGAATATTCGTGAACATTTCGAATATTCGCGCGGCGTAATGCTGGTTCTCGATTCGTTTCCGCTCTAGACTCGCTGTGTTTTCTTGGAATCCTGGCCAGTGGGGTTTCATTTTCCAGGAGCGTAGTATGGATTTGTAACAATACATCCGTTTATGTTTAATGCACGGAGAACAGAGAACAAAATCAAAATATATGAAGATCTATGTTCGTGTTCTTCAAATACCATGTTCACCTTTTTTTATTTTTCAGCTATTATAACTTGGCAACCACGCATTATAAAATTATAATTACCGATTCGGAAAAAGATTTATATTCATTTTTTATCTAAAATTTCCATAAATCGTTTCTCAACGACAACCACCGTCCATAACATGGCAACAGCGCATTTCTGTAAGGACGATTTTTTTTGCAGAATTCACTTGTTTTAATAGATATAGTATAATCCGAAGTGACCAACTTGGCAACAACGCATTTTTTGGAGACGGAAATTACACCAAAAAAATTGATTGAGCAGAAGAGTTATCTCGATATTCTACAAGCAAAATGTATATAAAACTTTTCCAAATTTTGCAGATCAGAGATATAAATGACATTATCAGCAAGTGTATCCAAATACAGTAATCCTATCTAATTTTTATTTTCGATGCGTATACAGAGTGTCTCTGGACTTCCTCTCTTCTTTTTGGGAATGTATAGATGGGGTCAAAATATCACCAGTACTTCATATAACTTTTGTTCCTAGAAGCCTTCGTTACCAAGTTATGGGCCCTCAAAGTTACAAAATGAAAAATGTTTTTCTTTGATAACTTTCAGAGTGAATATTCAAAATCATCTGAATTTTGGTATTGACTAAACAAATGAATTCCTTCGATGAGCTTTCATGCAGGAGTCAGTTGTTCTGCTACAAAGTCAAGAACGGACTACCCCCGATAGTTCACACCCCAAAACTTTGAAATGACAGATAATTTTTCAATAGTTTTCAGCAAAATAAGATTATGTAGACAATTTTCTGAATAAAAGTACTCGTGTGGAAAGTCGATCGGAGCAACGATTCTTAATAAAAATGGAGTTTTACTCGACGACATCAAACCCGATCGTCCACCATTATTTGAAATGAAAACTTTTCACAGTAGAAATACTAATGCTAACGTTAATTCAACAACATTTAACAGGGATGATACAAAATATGCTGAAATAAAGTCGTAAACAAAAAGTACAGTACCTAGTCGAAAGTTTCATTCACAATGTAGATATTTTTTCAAATGAAATATCAAGTTATGTAGATTCGTGGTGTTTTTGAACTAACAAGCTACTCCACTATGGAATATCGAATTCAGTCCATATTTTGTATGTACGCGTGGAATAAGCACGTTTCGTGTTGTGTTATCTGAATCTCATGAGAATCAGAAACCTATCACACAGTTCCATACACCTAAGTCCACTATTCATAGAATAATTAGGAAACAACTGCTCCACCCATATCACATCCAGAAGGTACATGCCATGGCACCTGAAGATTTTCCATTACGATTGGAATATGCCAATCGGTCCCTGGATAAGCAAAGAGAGGATATGACTTTTATTACTCGAGTTTTATTCACTGATGAAGCAGGTTTCAGTAGAGATGGAGTAATCAACTCTCATAATCTCCACATATGGGCCGAAGAAAATCCCCATGGGATATTGCAAACCAACCACCAACGGAAATTCAACGTGAATGGATGGACTGGTATCATAGGAAACCATCTCAGAGGACCATTCGTTCTACATGACCGATTTAATGGAGAACGTTATGTGGAGTTCATTCAGAACGATTTGAATGGACTTTTGGAACATGTTCCATTGCAAACCCGAAGAGATATGTGGTTTATGCATGATGGCGCTCTTCCTCATTTTAGTTAGATTGTGCGGGACCATCTGAACCAGATTTTCCCCAATAGATGGATTGGTAGAGGAGCCATATTCATGGCCACTGCGGTCTCCGGATTCAAATCCATTGGATTTTTTTCTGTGGGGGCATCTAGAAACCCTCCTTTACGCTACACCTATTCACACCAGAGGTGCCTTGTTGAATAGAATTACATTACATTGTGAAGCCATACAAAACGACCCTGGCATGCTATTTCAAGTGCAGAGAAGGTGTTTCCGCCGACTGAGAAAATGTATTGAGAGAGAGAGAGATATTTTGCATTCCTGTTTGCTCTTGAGGTTTGCGATTGATTATTTACACCATGAGTTTTGTAAGGTAAACGTGTTTGCATGATAAAAATTCGTTATGAACATTGTACCTAGCATTTCTATTTTCATTACAAATTAATCTTTTCGAATAATGGTGGACATCTCAGGTTGGATGTCGTCGAACAAAAATGCATTTTCATCAAAAATCGTTGTTCCGATCGATTTTCCACACGAGTATTTCTATTCAGGAAATTGTCCAGGTAACCTTGTTTTGTTAAAACATATTGACAAATCCCAGTCATTTCAAAGTTTTGGGGTGTGGACCTTCGGTGGTAGTCCGTTCCTGATTTTGTAGCAAAACAACTCACTCCTGCATGAAAGCTAATCGAAGGAATTCATTTGTTTAGTCAATCACCAAAATTTAGAAGATTTTGAATATTCACTTTGAAAGTTATCAAAGAAAATAGTATATTAAAGTATAAGTGGATAAAAAGGGCTTTAAAACACGCGCGATTTTTCGAGCACGACGGCGCAGCCGGAGTGCTCGAAATAGAGCAAGTGTTTTTAAGACCAGTTATCCACGAATACTTTACGTTATTTTTTTTATTGGTGCACTTTGAAATCATATATACTGGTATTATTACTACAAATAATAGAAATAAGAACTAATAATGCAAGAAGGTTGAATTCGTGATGTGACATCAGTATACCTTTCGTTGTCATGGAAATGAGAAAAACATTCCTTTGCAATTTGTTACCAAAGATCAATATTTGTTGTCACCAGAGCTCAAAAATGAATTATTCTAATATCGATTTTTTGAATAGTGAGGCAGAATCGCGGTTAATACCGCGAAAATCCAGTGATATATATAAAAGAATATGAAAAGTTCATCAAATGGATGGAGGAGCACATATAAATGAACGAATTGTGAGTAATATTTTATCTGACGTTACAAGGTACTCCTGTCAGATCAATAATCAAAAATTTGTCATTTAGACTTCACGTTTCTCGATTTGTTGATGTTGTCATGGTTACCTTTAAAAAACGCGCGTTTTTTAAAGTTCGATTTAAACACGCTGAGGCGTGCTTTAAATGGGTAAAAAGGGGCACCAATAAAAAAAACATTTTTCATTTTGTAACTTTGAGGGCCCGTAACTTGGTAACGAAGGCTATCAGGAACAAAAGTTATATGAAGTACTGGTGATATTTCGACCCCATCCATACATTCCCGAAAGGAAAAGGGGAAGTCCAGGGACTAGAGCAGTTAAGCGGCTAGCGTATATATACGTCAAGAGCATTGAAAGGGTTAATCCAGGATATTCCTCAATCGAATTCAAAACCTCTACCCAATTTCTGGTGTTCTTCCTTACAGTACGTTGTACTCCTTTCAGATTATCGTCTGGTTCGAAACTTCTCTTCTCGCACAACCTTCCATGAATGTTTGAGAATGTTCTTGCATCTGGAATATTCCTATTTGGAAAGCGGTATTCATACAACTGCCTGGCTTCTAGTGCGTTACCATCAGCACGCCCATTCATGTAATGCATATCTGCAAACTCAGAATTCGTAAAATGGACCATGTTTTTTCAATAATATTGTTAATTTTGATGACTTAAATAGGTAGACAACTGTCGAAACTGTTGATGTTTACAAAACAAAATCTGCTTCTTACCTACTAGATATGTTTTTAATCCTTGATAATACCCAATTTCATAACAACGTGCAAATTTATTAATTTCACTTCTTTATGAGAACACCGTACGTCAAACAAAAAGGAGGAAAAGGAGACCTGATTCACTCTGAAAGGAATGGGGATTTCGAAAATAATTTTTACTTTGAGAAAAAGCAATGGCGTATCAATCTTCTCTTTAAAATGATTCAGTGCAAATCTCGCACGAATGCCACTGTCAAGAATACACAATTATGTTGTACAGCAGAAAATGCCTTTTGAAGCACAGAGGATGCGTGCTAAGTTTCACAAAGATATCTAGGGTCATACCAAAGTTACCAAAAAAAAAAAGATTTTTTTCTTAAAACTTCAGCACCCTGAAGTTCAAAAGTTAAGATCTTCAGGACATATGTTCATATGAAGTTTTTTCTCAAATTGGAATATTAGCATCTTATTAAGAAACACCTTGTATAATTATTATATTGATTTGTTTGATAATATGAGTAGGATGTTCATAAAATCAGATGTGGAATTATCTGCGACTGAAAGATAAACTTTAGTCACTATCTTCCATCGTTCAAGATAATCTCTTGGAGGGTATTCATATTGAAAAAGGAAACATTCTCAATTGAAAATTGAATAGAAGGACTTTTCAGAAAATTGAAAGATGTACGACTACAATGAAGTTATTTTTTGTAATACCTAACAGAAAATAACTACTTCCCCGGCTTATGCCACGCTGGATATTATTATATTGTTCGAACTGAATGAACATTATCAACGTTATTATTTTCCTTATTGGGGAATGTTAGCTGGGTTCTATTCAGGGTCGGGGCTTTCAGTTCGTACTTTCTCCCACTTGTGAATGGAACCAGCACTGTTTCGCAAAGATTTACATTGACGTCTCCCTTTGCACACCTGTTTCTGATCATGTGTAGAACTGCCTGTATGCAATTGTCTCATCGTGTTCACCCCTAATAGTAACGACCAGGTCATCGACGTAACCTCAACTCGTGTAGCTCTACTATCAGGTTGTCAACGGTAAGTAAGTAACCACAGCAAAGGCGATTCAACCCAAACCTTGGGGATAACCTGTCCGTTTACTTCCCGTGAGTAGCCACAATGATTCTGCTTTCTAGCAGTAATTATATCCATCTGATCAGTGAGGTTTGTATATTCATCTCCTCTAGTGATCTAGTGATGGAGTCATGGGAGATGTTATCATAAAGCACAATCTATATCTATGAATGCATATCTAGCCATTTCTTTAGCCAAGTATGTCTTTTCATTGCTTTCAACCCAGCATTTTATAGCATTGATTGTCGATTTGCCTGTTCGATAGGCAAACTGTTTTTTGTGAAGTGTTTTTTGTGAAGTCCGTTTACTTCCCGTGAGTAGCCACAATGATTCTGCTTTCTAGCAGTAATTATATTCATCTGATCAGTGAGGTTTTTATATTCATCTCCTCTAGTGATCTAGTGATGAAGTCATGGGAGATGTTATCATAAGGCACAATCTATATCTATGAATGCACATCTAGCCATTTCTTTAGCCAAGTATGTCTTTTCATTGCTTTCAACCAAGCATTTTATAGCATTGATTGTCGATTTGCCTGTTCGATAGCCAAACTGATTTTTGTGAAGTAGTGGTTGGCTCACTTCTTACCTGACAGTCAATAAATTTCCTTCACTATTTTCAGGAGAAAGGACGACAAGAATTTTGTTCTTCTGCTAGACGTCTCCCACTTTGGTATGAGCACCGGATCAGTATGTCCCCTGGCTTTCTTATACAATTGAGAATGATGCTGGCCCTGGACAGCTTAATTGGAAAGGGCTGATGCTGGAAGTGGGTTTGCCATAAATCCTCATAGGTAAGCCTCTGCAGCTCGACTTCACCCCAGATACAGAGAACTGTGAGTACACTTATATTTTTCTTTCTGCATATCCTCCGTAGAGCTGATTTCATATGCTTCTGTTATGGTATTTTGAGTAATCAAGTTCCTCAACTGAATCGAAATATATTTGTTGGTCCACCAGTTGCGTCTCGAGATGTTTTCATTATTTGGCAGGTTTCCATAATTCCGGTGACAATGCATTATGGAATTTCTGCTGGAGAAAAAATAAAATGGCAGCTCCAATATAGCGGACGAGTTTTGTAATTATGGTTCGATTCTATTCAAAATTGATATGTGGGAGTTTTCAGGGACAGTGATCACGATTTTTTTGTCAAAATTAATGAATTCAAGATAGTGGTTACAATATGGTGACGAGTTTTATGGTTATACCCCGATTCCAATAACAATTGGTATGTCAGATCATGATTTTTTTGTTTATATTATTTTTCAAGGGTAATACATTTTTGTGGCAGGACTAGTTTTCTATTAATTTGACACATACAAAACAAAAGTAATAACATTAAAACGATAAATAATCGCAGGAACATTCCCTTCCAGTGATGAATCCTGTTCATCACTACTTGTTTTTTTTTATCCATTTTCAGATCAAGTTGACAAAGTTTTGTGAGAGGTCGTCTGTAGGTGCCCTCAGTAGTTTTAACATCCACTACTCTGATATGTCCATCTGCACCAGGATATACTGCCTTTGGGCCATACATTTCTTGAAAATTGAGAGTCGACAATGAAAACTGCATCTCCAATTCCATTTTGTTTTGCAGAAGACGAAAACCACTTAGTTTTCTTGGTTAACACAGGTAAATATTATTTTATTCAGCGTTGCCAATAGTGATCAGCAATTAATTGTCATTTTCGCCACTGTTTCCTCGAGAATAAGTCATTTTCGTCAAATTTGTCGGGAATCTGAACTGCACTAGAAGTTCCCAATAAGAAATGGTTTGGTGTCAGGGCCTCACTGTCTGCATTATCCAAAGAAACATGGACTAATGACGACTATTGACTGCACTTTCTGCTTCTATCAATAATATTTGAAGAACTTTTTCTCGTGGAGATTTCTCTTTCAGAATGATACTAAGAGTTGCCCCTAGTAGATTTGTGACATTATCGGAAAATATTTTCTTGGGATATCCTCTTCGGCCGATCAGTCTTCTGATTGACATTATTACCGAGTCAGTTCTCAAAGAATGCGCCATTACCAGATGAATTGCACGAGTACTCATACAAGTACCTTTTTTCTCGTCGACGGCCAATTGGAACATAGGTCCAAAATAGTGCATACTGGTTTTGGTGAAAGGTCTCACAAATGAAGCTAGTCGGGATTCTGGAAGAGGTGCCATTTCTGGTATTTCCGGTTTTGCTCTCTTTTTTGCAGAACTAACATTAATTCCAAAAATTTCTGACAGCTGATCTCATGTTCAGAATCTAATATCGTTGTCGGAGTTCATTGGTTACAAGTTATTGCCCATTATGTGCTGCCTAAAAGTCCGGTCCTGCATAGAACCGGAGAACCTGCGCTTCATATCACTCCGCAAATAATTGCGAATTTCCAAGTGCTTTCAAACTTCGAAGTCTCCTTGTGCCCCGAAGAGTGGAGATGGCTAAAAAATCCGGGCCCTGAGACCAGAGCAGCATATGTCGAGGCTAGAGGCATATGTAAAGAGACAAAAGATGCCCACAAAGCCAAAATAAGATCAAAACTTGCTGAATGTCCTTACGGATCCCGTTCATTTTGGTCTTTTGCCAAAGCTGTGGGAAGAAACTTCACTTCCAGCTCATTTCCTCCCCTAACCAAAGAAGATGGAACACTAGCAACGACTGCCCAGGAAAAAGCCAATATCTTTGCGCATCTATTTGCTAGAAATTCCACTCTGGATTCATCGGGAAAACAACCCCCAAACATAACACCTATTGACAGTCACATGCCCGAGATCACCTTTCGCCAACGTACTATCAGAAAGATTTTGCTAGGTCTCAACACCAACAAAGCCTGTGGATCTGACGGAATCCCGCCGATTGTTCTCAAGGAATGTGCCCCCGAACTAACACCTGTTCTTTGCAAGTTGTTCAACCACTCTTACAATTTGGGGGTATTTCCGTCCAATTGGAAAATTGCAAGAGTACAGCCAGTCCCTAATTTTGCTAGGTCTCAACACCAACAAAGCCTGTGGATCTGACGGAATCCCGCCGATTGTTCACATCGAGTCCCTAAAAGGCAAAAGGCCCTACCTAGCAACTACAGACCTATCGCACTGCTATCTATTATTTCAAAGGTCATGGAAAAAGCCATCAACATCGAGCTCATGAAATATCTGGAAGACTCAGGAATTGTCAACGATAGGCAATATGGCTTCCGCCATCAGAGATCAACTGGTGACCTGCTCGCTTACGTCTCACATATATGGCAGCTATCTATTGAAAAGTATGGAGAAACTTTAGCTGTGGCATTAGATATCTCCAAGGCGTTCGATCGAGTTTGGCACCAGGGACTCCTCGCCAAGCTTCCGTCTTATGGCTTGCCCCCTCAGCTGTGTTCTCTGCTTGCTAGTTTTCTCACAAACAGGTCTCTCCATGTAGTGGTCGATGGAGTTTCATCTGACACTCTACTCATAAATGCTGGAGTTCCGCAAGGATCCATTCTCGCACCAACACTATTTCTACTTCACATCAACGACCTGTTGAAAGCAACTTCATGTCCAGTACACAGCTTTGCCGATGATAGTACCCTCCATACCGCTTTCTCTTCCAGGGCCCCTATATCAGCCCGTGAAACCAGAAATGAACGAGGAAGAAATGTTAATAATATAAATATGGACTTAGCAACAATTCTCGAGTGGGGATCTAATAACTTGGTAGAATTCAATGCAAACAAAACACAAGCATGTCTTTTCTCTAGAAAAGCCGATCTCACTGTGCCTAACATAACTTTGTCAGGAGTAACCATACCACTGAAGTCATCCATATCGATGCTTGGTATTACCATCAGCAATAACCTTTCCTGGGAAAATCACGTGAGGTCCATTGCCAAAAGTGCATCCCAAAAACTTGGTTTTATGTTTCGTGCCAAGAGCTATTTCACCCCCAATCAGCTGCTTATGATCTATAAGGCACAGATCCGACCTGTCCTGGAATACTGTTCCCATATTTGGAGTGCGGCACCTAAACATATCCTGAGGCTATTGGATTCTGTCCAAAAAAGGACAATTCGTCTCGTCGGTGATGCATCGCTTACAAACTCGCTCACTTGTCGGGAACACCGTAGAAAAGTTGGCGATTTGTCTCTATTTTATAGATATTTTCATGGGCGATGCTCTTCTGAAATATCAACAATCGTTCCTGCTTTGGCAGTCTCTTCGAGATTAATCCGTCAAGTTCAGTCATCACACCCCTTCGTGGTCACTTTGGAGACCTGCAGAACATCACTTTCCAAAGACTCGTTCATCCAACGAACAGCGAGGCTTTGGAACTCATTGCCTAGGGAGGTGTTCCCCGAGGCATACAACCTTCAGAAATTTAAGAAGAACACCAACTCCTACCTTCTTTCCCTAGGTTCCCACGATGTTCTCTAAACATTACAGGATATCCCTTTTCGTGGAAAAAAAAAAAAAAAAAAAAGCAACCGTTAGAACCCACCTCACCGAAGATCCCATATGAAACCAAACTCTCAGTAGAACTAGACGAGGCATCTGGAAAAGGTAACCTGGCAAGCAAGGAAGCTGTGCTGACAGGGATAGGTTCTCTCCCAAGGGGCCGATCTCCTGGAAGTGCTGAGCACCCTACTCGCCTCGTTGGGAGATGATCTTTCGAAAATTCCTGCCTAAGGGCATTGATAAGCTCTATCTAAATCGACTGATTTCGATGCCCAGAATGGACGTGCCCCTGCGAAGAGACATAAAAACGAGACATTTCCGGAACTTCCAGTGCCTAAAGATAACTCAAATCCCTCATTACCTGCTCTAGCTTTCCGTAGAAGCAGTAGAATTGCCATATATAATAGCCCTGTTAGAAAAAATGCAAATTCTGTTGTAATTTCCGGTGACATGCACGTTCCCACGTACGAAATTTCTACAAATCCAGGGTCGGAATCAGCCAATATGAGTTCAACCAAAGCCTTCACTGAAATTAAAAAAATTTCAAAATTCTCCGTAAACACCAAAAAAATAAAACTATTATTCAAGACAATAAAACGCCAGAACGTACCCCCTATCACTGTTAGGGATAAAAATATGTGGAGCACGGTGGTTTCATTGTTCAAATCAAACAACATTAAATTAACCAATCCTGCTAAGAATGTCTATGAAGGCATACAAAATTTTCTCGACTTCAGGAAAATTAGTAGCAAGAGGAACAACCCGGAGAGGGGAGTGACTCTTGATTCCTCGATAAACCTCAACATCCAAGCCGTTGTACGAATAAATTTCAACCACGATGAGATTCTGATAATTTTTGGCAAGGTTTCTGTCATATTCACTTTGACAGTTACGCCGAAAAAACATTTTTTATTTTCTGAAGTGTCTACTACTCCAAGTTTACTTTGGGGCCATTCTTCACATTTGCACTTCAGGAAAGGGGGGCCTTCTAACCATCCAGTTGTTTTCCATGATTCTGATAACTTCCTCTCGTGGCTTCATCGGCAATATTTTCTTTCGTCGAAATCCAATTCCATTTTCTCGCATCGATATTTTCTACAATTTCGGGCACTCGATGGGCTACAAATGGTTTGAAAATTGTTGGATCAGCTTTCATCCACCCGACCATTGTTTTAGAATCGGTCCGATAGGAACATTTGTGGATATTCATACTGTGACTTTCTTTAACTGTCACTGCTTACCTGCTACCCAAGACTGCATCTTGAAGTTCAAGTCTAGAAATGGAAACCATTTGCTTAATAGGGGAAACTCTAGACTTTGCCATCACGAAACAAGTATCAATCGACTTTTTTTCCCTGATGCGGAAGTATACTACAGCTGCATAAGCCTGGAAACTCGATTCGCAAAAAATAAGGAGTTGAATTCCTTGTGCTTCGAATAAATTCAGAACGTAGCACTTTGGAATCGTCAAACTGGTAAGGTTTTCGATGTTTTGTACCCATTCTTTCCATTTAAGCCAAATTTGTTGTAGTAGAATTCTGGCAATGATCGTGAAGTTACTTAGAAATCCAAACGGATCAAAAATAGTCATAACAGTTTTCAAAACTTCTCTTTTTGTGACATTATCTTCTGTCAAAGTCCTAAGGTCAACCGTGTTCAATTTTATCGAAAAGGAAAATGTATCATCGTTGGGGTTCCAAATGAGTCCTAAAATCCTAACGGTGGGTAAAACGTTTTTTTTTTTTCGAAATTCATGTATTTTTGATGGCTGCTTCTATATTCCACCGGAACGTTTTTCAAAACGTCTTTTGAATTGCTTGCTAATTTCTGATCCTGAAACCCCCTCTTCTGTGAACTTCGATAATATCAGATGTTACTTTATTTGCCTCCTCGAAGCTATCCAAGGAAATCATCAACATAATGTCTCTCTGTGGTGGCCTTGAATGCTTCTGGAAAAGCTTGTTCAAATTCTGCAGCGTTCTTTCTCATGCCGAATTGTGCATGGGTTTCTTCCACGTATTCCCCCACCCCTCCACAGAAAACGTTGTGCATTTCTGTCTTCGGGTCTGATTTCAACTCTGTTACTGCTATGTTCCTTTGTCTGAAATTGAAAATTACAGAGAGAGTTCAGCAAATCGGGACCTTTCGGAAGAAAGTCATTAAGGTTGACACCATTAGTTTTTGTTGCTGGGTCAAACACAAATCGTATTTTGCCTGGTTTGTTTCCATTGGTTACGGCAAAATGCGGTAAATACCATATATTTTTGTTTTTCTGGTGGATTTTACTGTTTTTCTGATGGATTTCACCGTAACCTTTCTCCACATACTCGGAGATTTTCTTTTCATATTCCTTTCTGTCGATTTATTTCTCGATAGATTTGAGCCTAGTCAAAGCAGTGAATTTGTTGTTCGGTAGTTCGATAACAACGGTTTTCCATAAGAGACCAGTTTCCCACTTGTTCGGACCTAGTCTTCCAGTAGTTTTGTCTAAAATTTTTATAGCTCGAATTTCATCAGTCAATTATGAAGGAATTTTTCTCAAGTTCTTCCAAATCTTCATACTGATGATTGATAATGAAGAAAAATTGTTCGTCTACTCGTCCCAAATAATTTTTACCTATGTTTCCATGTAAAACCCATCCTAGTTTGGATCTGGACAAAACAGGCAATGATCAGGTCGATATTATCCTGCCCAATGAGGCTACGTGGTTGTACATCGACCAAAGATGATATTTTTATTTTTTGTAGGTAGTTAAACTTCTGCGAAATTCTTTTCATTTCTACTGACTGCACTGGCAGAGACAGACTTTCGACAGTTCTGATGTTGTTCAAATAATGATCTGTTTCTTCATTATGTCACCGTATTCGCAAATTTACTTTCTTCGATTCATACTTCTCAGAGGTCATAGAGTTTGTACATTTTATTTCCAGAGCTTCTGAAAGTCCATTCGCACCAATTTCATGTGCTACCTTGGCATCGATCATGATGATGGTGGAAGAAGTTTCGTCAAAAAGGGCATATGTATCCACTTTGCCTTCAGGACCACTCAGTTCGACGGGGGCCATTCTTAGAAAAACTTCTGTGTTGGTATGATAATTGACTTTCTCTTCGATATCTTCTGATTTCGTTTCGGGCTCTTTATGGAGTAGAGGATTGTGTTTGAAGAGACAACCATTTATGTCACATTTCTTTTTGCTTTTACAGTATTTCGTATGATGGGAAGATCCGAGGCAGGTAAAACATACTTTGTTGTCCCTCGCCCAATCCCAACGTTTGTCGATATCCAGTTTTTTTAAAGAACTGCATTTTTCAACCTTAGGTCCGTCTTTCTTACAGTATTTACATCTAAAAACTGTTTTTTCTTGTTGGATGGATGTAGAACAGACATATTTTTTTCGATTTTCTTGATCATGATCAGGGACAACAACGTACATGACAGCTCCACTAATTTCGGCTAACTATTGGGAGAACTTTAGTATAGAAACACTTTTGAGCACTTTTTTGAGCTCGACAACTTTCCTCCCCCATTCCATTGTCAAGTTTGGACTAAGTTTTTTCACAACATCGACCAGAAGTTCGCGATTTGAGATATATTCCTCACTATTCAGGCTCTAGACAGTTACACTCAAATTTTATTCGAGAATTCCAAAACGGCATCCAACCTTTCTTCTCTCAAATCAGGGATTTTTCTCACTGAGTCAATGAGATCTCTTCTCAAAGATATCAATTATTTTGTCCACTCCTTAGGTGAATGTTAGTAGAGCGCTAACTGTTTCTTTAGCCTTACCTTTAAGGATTTTTTGCAATCGCACAATGTTTTCAGCTTTTGAAAATCCTCAAATCTTGGAGGTTTCTTTGAACTCATGAATGAAATCCATCCACGCCCCCGGTTCTCCGGAAAATATTGGAAGATTTTTGCTGAAAGATTGTCGAGCCATAAATGGTTTGAATTTCAGCTCTTCCGCCATATTACCATGATCGTATGAATACTGAGGTTTTTGAGTGTGAACTTCATCTTTGTATTCTGAAATTTCGGGATTAGGATTGTACGTATTGTCTCATTTCTGTACAAAGGAGGATTTGCTAGTCATAGTGTGCGTTTCTTCGTCATTCGACACGTCGTAGAGTTTGAGCCTCCAATTCTGCCATTCTAAATTCAGTTTCTCTATGCTCTAATTTTTTTCTCGATTTCTGCTAGTTTCCATTCTCTATCGAGATCTATTGTCAATTGCCTATATCTTCGGGATTTGCTGCTGGAAACTTTGCTGCTTTTTTGGATTGATAATGAGTATTCTTGGGGGTTTTCATCCATTTCCTTTTTGGACCTTGTGGATACATCATTTATATTCAGTTCTCCTGACGGGTTTTTCCAGAAGTTTCTCATTGCCATATCTGATGGGTGGTTTACCTTTGGTGATTCTTTGGCTTCTTCTCACAGGAAAAGACTTTTCTTCCATTGCATATTCGAAGGTCCACTTATGTGACTTTCTCCAGTTACTTTTAGATTTTATAGAAAGACTGTTTATATTATTTTTCATAGGAAATAAATTTTTGTGACAGGACTATATAGATTTCTATTTATTTGACACACACAAAACAAAAGTAATAACATTGGAACAATAAATAATCGCAGGAACAAGGGGGATGAATGGAATTGATCGTTTCTCTGTTTCCATTAAGCACACTAAAATGTCTCCCACATATCTATACCAGTATAAGATATTTTTAATCAAAGGTTTATTGTGCAAGTTGTCCATGAATATTTCCCAAATTTTAATGTGATAGAATACTAAGAAATAAGAAATACATTTTAGATGTCAAAAGGCATACGTTTGGATTTGCCTGGTATGTATTGAACATTCAAGAAACAACTGTTCATTTCATATTTTAATTGTCTGTTTTCAAATGTTCTCATTTCAATTATTTTTTCTATTCTGTTCTAGGAACGACCGGATCCGTTATTCGAATGTTGTACTCAGTTTGGTACAGATAACAAAGTCTATTCTAATGAAAAAATCAAGGCCAATTTTAAATAGATGATGGCACACTGTACCTAGATTTCAATCAGATTTTAATAATATATGATCATCTAAAAAAATCGTCGTATGTGAAGGAATGACGCACTCGCATTTTACTTCTCTCCATTTACGTAGAGGCAACAAACATAATTGTCTCATACCTCCCGATAAAGTTTTTAAAAATCAAGGAAAATATTACTCATTGCTATTATCAAATTTCTCGCATATTCTATCATCCTTTCTTTCTTAAATGTATCAATGAAAATTCGTGAAACATTCAAAATGGCATAGTTTGATAATGGGGAAAGCCCTTCTGTGAGCTATATAATGAAAATGAATCTTGATTCTTTGTAAGCGCAAAACATGAGAACAGCTGGACCGATTTGGCAATTTTTTTTTTATTTAGGAAAAATTAGGAAAGTTGCCTGGAAATTGGAAAATTGAGGTATATGAGAAATTTGGCGAAGAAAACGATTCTCGAGTCATTTATTACCAAAGAGGAATTAGCTGAGCGGTTACACTGTCGCCTACACAGGAACGAATCCCAATCAGGGAAACATTTTATTTTTATTTTATAAAAACAACGGCTGGACCGATTCGACTAATTGTTTTTACACGCTTTATATTAGCTTCACTTGTATGTTTGTTTGTTTGTTTTTTGTAACCGACTCCTTTGGGCGCGATTTTGACCCACTTCCAGACGTCCGAATGATTTGAAATTTGGCAGGTGTACATAATTCCGGTGACAATGCATTAAGAAATTTTTGTTTGAAGAAAAAACAATATGGCGGCTCCAATATGGCGTACGAGTTTTGTGATTATGGTCCGATTCGCTTCAAAATTGGTATCCGAGGGTTTTTGTGGTCGGAGATTATGATTCTTTTGTCAAAACTGAGAAATTCAAGATGGCGGCTCCAAAATGGTGGACGAGTTTTGTGATTATGGTCTGATTCCATTCAAAATTGGTATGTGGGGGTTTTTGGAATCGAATATTATGATTCTTTTGTAAAAATTGGAAAATTCAAGATGGCGGCTTTAAAATGGCGGCCGAGTTTTGTGATTATGGTCTGATTCTATTCAAAATTGGTATGTGGGGGTTTTTGGGGTCGAATATTATGATTCTTTTGTAAAAATTGAAAAATTCAAGATGGCGGCTTCAAAATGGCGGCCGAGTTTTGTGATTATGGTCTGATTCTATTCAAAATTGGTATGTGGGGGTTTTTGGGGTCGAATATTATAATTTTTTTGTGAAAATTGGAAAATTCAAGATGGCGGTTTTAAAATGGCGGCCGAGTTTTGTGATTATGGTCTGATTCTATTCAAAATTGGTATGTGGGGGTTTTTGGGGTCGAATATTATAATTTTTTTGTGAAAATTGGAAAATTCAAGATGACGGTTTTAAAATGGCGACCGAGTTTTGTGATTATGGTCTTATTCTATTCAAAATTGGTATGTGGGGGTTTTTGGGGTCGAATATTATGATTACCCAATTTGATAAGATTATTCCATTTTCCAATTTGCACAAAAATAATAAAAATAATAGTTTGAAAAAAAACTAAAAAAACACGCTTTTATAAATAAACCATACTAAAAAGTAGGAAATAAATAATAGTTCAAAAAAACTAAAAACACGCTTTTATAGAAAACCAGACTAAAAAAATTGAAAATAAGAAAAACATTTATTTTATTTAAAAAAAAGCGTGGGGTGCATGGTATTAATAATTATATAGTACATTACACACCGAGGCGATACCATGCACCCCACGCTTTTTTTTTAAATAAAATAATTTTTTTTCTTATTTTCTATTTTTTTAGTCTGGTTTTCTATAAAAGCGTGTTTTTTAGTTTTTTTAAACTATTATATATTTTAAATGTTTGTTCAGGGAAAGAAAGGATTTTTCTAAAATTTATTGGAAATTTATTTGTTTTCAGGAGTAAATAATATACAGTGCGTTCATAAAGTATGGAAACGCTCGATTATCTCACGAGTTAATTATTTTCGGAGTTAAAGCTAGGACAGGTTGATTTTTAATTTCAGTTACCTACTTTTTTAACAAAAAAATAATTTTTACCCCCACTACCTTACAAGATATGACGTCATCATTATGTTTTTTAAATGGAAAGGGTACATTTTCATACAAAAATTGGAAGCCCACACTTTTCTGAGTTCAACCATACTACAAACGTCATATGTAACACTATAAGTTACAGTATACTGAGTATAAAGAAAACAGGTGCTCATATTTCTTATTTATTTCATTATTTATTTTGCAACGAAAATATTAAAAGTAGTCAGTACATAGTAGAATTAACATATTCACAACTAATGCTCGAATTGGGCTGCTTGGGTTGGGGATATTGTCAACTAATATTTGATGGGTTATGTTTGACAACATGGACAATTGACAATTCGTTGAATTTCAGTTCGAATTCTCTCTTTTAGGTTTTTCACATTGGTAAGTCATTTTATGTATACATCACTTTCCAAGTAACTCCAGACAAAAAATCTATAGCAGTTAAATCTGGGGACCTAGTGGGCCATTCAATGTGACCGCATCGTCCAATCCAGCGATTGGGAAAGGTCTCATTCAGAAAATATCTAACCACTAGAGCATAATGTGGACCAAATAGTAGAATCTATTTGACCAGGATGATTAATGTCTGGAAATGTTGCAGCTAAATATGGAACTACATCAGTTTGCAACATTTCTAAATACTTTTCACTTGTCACAGTTTTGTGGTCCTACAATGGTATTCCTAAGAATCCCAGCCCACACAGTTACTTTTGGAAGATAGTGGGTATAAACTCCCATCGTCCAATTGGGATTTTATGTTGGTAGTAATGACAAACTTGCATATTCACGGTACCGTTTATACAAGAAGTATAAAATAAGTCATAAAATTCAAAACCATTATTGTGATTACACACATCTTGCATATTTTTACAAAACTTCATGCGTCTATTGAAGTCGTCTTCATTAAGTTCATTCGTAGGTTCGTAAAATTCATGTGAGACGTATCGTATAAAAGTGCTCTGTAAAGAAAACGTGTTTACTGTGCGCAATCCTAGACATATCTGGGTGGAAATTAACTCCAGTGAACCCTGTAAAAAATGTGTTTTTCAAAGTGCATATTAATCTTGTAAACAATCATTTGATAGTGGTTAAATTCCTTAAAATAATCAATCTAATATTGTTTACAATCCAACTCTAGTGTGTTTTTGTGATATAAAAGACGAAGGTGTATAGGAACAAAACATCGGTGCCTGGCTTTAAAATAAAAGGAATAAATAGTCCAGCAAAAATAGTCCAAACTTCGCCTTGTAAAGAATTTTACCGTACACGAAAGTTAATAATACGCTAATACTCGTCTGAGTTATGGAATCAGCGATAAAGAACTCACGAGAAGAGGTTATAAAAAATAGAACAGAAAACAAATCTTCCATAGAAGCTAGTGAAACTAGACTTTTGCTGAAAATAGAAGAATTGAATAAAAAAGTCAACAATCTAGAAACTGAAAACCAAATACTTACAAATAAAGTAGAAAACTTAGAGAGAAATTCTAAAAAGAACAACATTCTGATATTTGGTTTGGAGAGTTCGGAGGATATCTCAGCTGCATCTGTTACCGAGAAGCTTAAAACACTGTTGGATGTTAATGTCAAAGAAGCAGACCTGAATAATTTATACCGCCTCAATAAATCTGAGAAACCCCCGTCAAGATTGAATTCATTTCTTACCAAAAAAACAGAAATATTTAAACAAGCCAGGAAGTTCAAAGGTACGGGTATTGCAATTTCTCACGACCTTACATTCAAACGAAGACGTGAGCAAAAAACTCTGAAAACATTCTTGAATAGATCCCGAGAAAATCCTGCAGACCAGTCGTACATAAAAGGAAATAAATTATATGAGAATAGTAAAGCTTACACTGTGGAAGAACTACAGGAAATAAGCTATTCAGAAGAGCGCTCTGAAGAGCGTAACACTTACAGCGCACCAGCAACGCCAAATACCCGAAATTCAGAAAACGAACTCGAAGTGACGGAAGATATTGTACCATCCCAGAAAAGTACTGCAGAACCGGGAAAAAAATCGTCCGCCAATGGAAATAAATACCCCCAAAACAAGCGAAAATAGGAAGGCCTTACTTGTTCCAATGAAAGAGAGAACACGAAGTCATCGCTTAAACAAGTAAATCTTCTGTCCAATTTTTCATACACAATTTTATAAACTGAATATCAATTCAATCTAACTTTATATAAAATTTAGTTATCATATTGATGTGTTCATTGAATTATGGATCGATATATCAATGAATATAATAATGAGCCCATCAAAGCTGAATTCGTGGAAAATATTCATTATTTTAACGAAATAACAAAAAATGAAAATCACAATCTCAGTATTCTTCATATGAACATCAAAAGCATTCAAAAAAATTTCGACGAATTCATAGTTTTTCTGGATCAGTTCAAAAAAGATTTCGATATAATAGCTCTTTCAGAAACCTACAGAGTACATGAGTTGAGCGTATTCAATATTGAAGGGTATGATATAATATATAATAGAGGCAACTACAATAAAAATGACGGAATAATTGTTTACATAAAAAATAATATCACCTACAACTTCATTTTAGTTGATATTGGTAGTCTGAAAGCTATTGAACTAACTATTCTGGGATTCAAAAGTGAAGTCATAATAACTGTCTTATATAGATCGCCGAACACATGTCCCAAACTTTTCAATTTGGAACTCGCGAAATACCTCGAAAATGATATTGAAAAAAGTCTTATAATCACTGGCGACATAAATATCGATATTCTTCAGGAAACAGATTATATCGAGGAATACAAAAGCATTTTGAGTTCCTTTGATTTTGTCTCTTACATTAATCAATACACGAGACCAATGAGTGAGACCTGATCATTTCCATATTAGGCGCAACGAAAAATTATCAGAGAATATCAAATCATTTGTTTTCGAATATACAATAACCGACCATTATCCCATTGCAGTACTGCTCAGTCTTGAAAAGCGTCATTTAGCTATTATTGAAACCAACCCCACAAAAAAATCATTTTTTTTTATGAATTACGAGAAACTCAGACATGATCTCGCCTCAGAAACATGGAATTCTATGTATGAATTGAATTATGTAGACAAAATGACCGATTCATTCATGGATACTCTTTCCAAACATATAGAAAACAACACAAAACTAGTGAAAGTAGCAAAGAAGATTAAATCTAAAAAACCATGGATTACAGCTGGACTAATTATATCTATCAACCACAAAAATAAATTATACAAAACGTCACAAATCAATCCACATAACATCATACTCCGAAATGAATATACAGCATATAAAAATAAATTAAATAGGCTCTTACAGAAATCAAAAAAGGATTACTATAGAGGTTTAATAGAAAAAAATAAAAACACTTCTAAGAACCTGTGGCAATGCGTCAATGGAATATGTGGTAAGGCAAAAACTGAAACAAAAATTGAGCAAATAACAAACCGAAAAAATGAAATGATTGCTTATAGAAACGTTATAGCAAATGAATTCAACAACTATTTCTGTGACTTGGGAAAAACTTTGGCCGAAAAAATCAATATCCCCAATAATTTTGAAGAAAAAATCAATAACGTAAAAAACACAATATATCTATTTCCAACTGATGAACCTGAAGTAATAAAAATGATCAAAACACTAAAAAATAAAAAATCACCGGGAAGAGATAACATACGGTCAGAAACATTGAAAGAAATGTGTGCTCCAATAACGTATATAATCAATAATTGTTTCAATACAGGATTGTTCCCCAAACTATTGAAGATGGCAATTGTCAAACCCTTATTTAAAAAAGGCGATAAAAAAGAACTCGGAAATTATCGTCCAATCTCGCTGATTTCGAATATTGCTAAAATATTTGAAAAAAAATTTGAAAATTCCTAGACAAACACGATGTAATTTCAGGAAGTCAGTATGGCTTTAGAGAAGGAAAGTCAACTGAAGATCAATTTGTGCATTAACATCAAAGATATATAAAGCAATTGATTCAAAAAACCTTCACTCTGTGTATTTGTTGACCTCTCTAAAGCCTTTGACACAGTATGCCACCAAAAATTGTTGAGAAAGCTACAAATATACGGGATTAGAGGAAATGCATACAAATTATTGAAGAGTTACCTCTCAAACCGTCAACAACAAGTCTGTATAGAAGGTACCATTAGCAAAATGAGAAATATCACATACGGTGTGCCACAAGGTACTGTTCTTGGGCCACTTCTATTCACCCTTTACATCAATAGTTTATTATCAATGGATATAGTAGGTTGTGTCCTCAGTTTTGCTGATGACACCGCAATATTCTATCAATCTAAAGACTGGAAGACCCTCAAAACTGAAGCGGAACTGGATTTCAAAAAAATCAAAGATTGGTTCAGATACAACGAACTAACCCTTAATATGGAAAAGACAAAATATCTCCCGTTCACCTCATACGCAAATAACTTACCAAACCTAGGTTATCTTGTTGTTGATCATGAAACCATAATTCCTGAAGAGAAGTCGATGAAATACCTAGGATTAATTATTGATAGGCACCTACGATGGGACTTACAAGCAAAACACATTTGTAATAAGCTGAGAGGCTTCCTTTCACGTTTAAAATACTTGAGATAAATTCTGGACGTAGCTCATTTAAAAACCATTTATTTTTCTCTGATACAGTCTCAACTTTCGTACGGGATCCTAGGTTGGGGGGGCTTAAATGACTGTCATTTAAATAACATTGTTACTTTACAAAAATGGATAATTAGAATTATATACAATAAAAAAATAACCTACTCAGGTGACACACTGTATAGAAAAGTCAACTTTTCGACCCGAAACAGCTCTTCTGTCTCAAAATCATAATTGGCATCTACCAAAAAAAAATCAAAATTGATCACATCGAACATAGCCATCATACTCGGAGCAAAGAAATGAATTTTTTAGTGCCAAAATTTGAAAAAAGCGTGAGGCAACGTAGTATTGAATTTTTGAGTCCAAAGTTATATAACATCCTACCAGATCACTTGAAATCTATCGAAAACTTCAACTCATTCAAAAGTCATATGAAGAAATGGTTACGACATACGGAGAGATATATAATACACGATATAGTTAACAATAATTACAAGGACTCACTCTCAAGTACTGAATCAGCTCAACAGTTTTCAGAACTCTATTACACTACTAGTAATCATTTTGTGACACTTTTGAACGAAAGTGTTTGTTTACATTTATAATTATCGTAACTCATATTCTTTATATTATACGTATATCTCATTTTCATTTAACTTTTACAATGTTTTTATATTAATATTTTATATTCATTCATCTTTTACATTTTACATATTTATAGTTTCGTTTTATCTGTTTTCTATATCTTATAATTACATCTTTATCCATATGATAAAGTCCCATATGTATACCTTATATGTTTATATGTGAATGAAATTCTACTCACCATCTATCACGCACAAGCTGTACCCAATACAGCTTCAGTGATTACCCTGTTTATTCATATTCGTTGAAATATTATATAACACACAGTTTGAAGATTCATGAATAAACATTATTATTATTATTTTTTTTTTTTTCGTTTCAAACACTACCAGTCAGGCCCTTACTTCCGATGCTCCGACCCATTCGGAAGGGCGCGCTGGTTACATAAACCAATGACCTCCCCCACACCCGTGAGGTGGAGATCATTGGGTCCGAGAATCATGTGTCCTGAGCAGACGTAACGATCCGAGAATGACTGCCTTCTGCATGCGGCCGGCTAGAGATTCTGCCGATTTACGGCATGCCGGTATAATTTCCAGGTTTGAGAGTAGCGTTGGCATCATTCCACCAAGGGCCCCTATAATCAGAACCACTATCTTTACAGAATGGTCTGGATAGAGTCTGCGGAGCTCGAAGAGTAAATCTCGATACTTCGTCCGTTTCTCGTCCTCTTTTCGCACGATATTCGTCTCGCCCGGAGCCGAAAACTCTATGACGTATATCGTTTTCTGCTCGCGGTCGAAGAGGACTACATCAGGCTTGTTGGCTTGTATTTGCCTGAGGGTGGGGAATGAGTAGTTCCAATAAATTCGGCACTTCTCATTCTCCACAACGGACTCAATATCCCCGGGCGTAGGGCAGCATCGGTGTCTCATCAATACCTACGAGTGTCGTAAATGATAATACAGCACTCGTAACGCCGCGTTATGACGATGGATATAGGCTGAGACCGCATATGCTGTACATGCTGACAGCAAGTGCATGATGGTCTCAGGCGCTCCACGGCAGGCCCTGCATCTCGTGTCAGGGACCTCTATACCATCACGCGGCTTCGGTAGACGAGAGTGTTGAAAACACCGTCCTGGCAAGCCATGATGAATCCTCAGTCTCCGACTTGAGTCCACCTGACCTAAGAAAAGCAAAGGTCAGCCTTTCGGATAAGCCGTGGTCTTCAATATGTTTGTAGAAGATTCCTCATCGGCTTATCCTTGTGGAGCTCAGATGTACAGTATTCTCTGCAGCTTTTATGTGACTCTCCTTCGAGCGGGTTCCAACTCGGTGATAGAGTCTTGGATATCCCGCTCGGTGTCGAATCAAGACCGAGTTCATCGGCTGCACGGATTGCTGCCTTAAAGAAACGCTCCTTTCCTGCGATCTCATGGTCTTTGACCATGCAGAGAAGGAATCAAGCTCCTGATGACTTTACAGGTTCCATCCAGCACCATCCTGTTGTGTAGACACTCCAAACTCAGAAGTCCACGGCCTCCTTGTTTTCGGGGGAGGTACAACCGTGGAACGGACGATTTCGGATGCAAACTACGATGTAGGTGCATCATTTTGCGAGTCTTCACGTCGATTCCGCGCAGCTTCTCCAGGGTCCACTTCACTACCCCAAAGGAGTAGATCAGTATCGGAACGGCAAGCATGTTGGTGGCAGAAACTTTGTTCTGCCCGCAGTTCTGATGACCAGATCTGCCGGAGTTTCTGCTGATACTTGCCGCGAGAGCGTTTTAACCCCACTACCTCTTGGGTGCAACGTTGTTTGCACTCTAGGTAGGTATACGCCTCTCCGGCATCCAGATGGCGGAGGATGCTCCATCTACCAGCTGCGCGTCTTCTCCATAATCCTCGCATCGTCCTCTTCTAGGTTGAACCAGTGCACATTTATCCATCCGAATTCCATACCGATAGCATGCGTGTACTCTTGCACCACCCTCAGGGTGCTGGAGATCTCCCTCACCCGAGGCAAAGCTTCAGGTCATCCATATAAAATAAATGGGTGACCTTATGCCTTCGTCTCAGGGGAACCACAGTTGTAACCACGGTTTTCTAGGCGCAACGGATAATGGCATAAGTGAGATGCAAAAGGAGGGGCTGAGGGAATCCCCTGGAACCACACCTCTCCTAAAGATAACCTGCTCCGTTTGGACTTTGGCTCCACCTGATGTTATGGTGAAGCGAGGTCCTCAGAGTGGCATCAACTGTTCAATGCATCTCACTATTTCATCGGGTACCGCAAGGCATCTGAGCAAATGCAAGATCAACTCATGCGATGTTGAATCAAATGCCTTGCGGTAATCGATCAGGCCATCGAAGATTGCGCTTATACTGCCGGAGTCCTGCGTGATATATCTATCGATCAGCGGTTCTCCTTGCAGCCAGCAACACCTTTCTTTGACCCTTTCTGCTCATATATCCGTTCGTACACCGTGTCAACTGCGAGGAGTATTCGCGTGTACAGAATGCGCGTAAACAATTTGTAACACGTGTTCAAGCATGTTATCGGTCTGTAATTCTTGGGATCAGACAAATTTCCGTTCTTGGGGATTAGCACGGTTCGCCCCTCGACAAACCAAGCCGGAATCTGCTGCTCTCCACTAAGCTACGAGTTAAAACTCTGGCTAAGTGGTGGTGGAGTACTAGGAACTTCTTCCACCACAAGTTGCACAACCATCTGGGCCTGGAGCAGCAAAGTTCTTCGAGCCCTGAGAGCTTTCGAACTTCTTCCGGGGTTATCGGTTGGCGCAGTTCAATGGGATGAGGTTGCTGAAACCTCCACAGAAGGCTCAAACTGCGTCAGGGCTGGAGTGTCTATGTTGAGTGGCTGCGGATATTCGTAAATCTCCTTCAGAAGTTTTCCATCTGATCAGCGGTCGGCGGGTTTTCCACAACAAGCGGCGGTTGCTGGAATAAGCGGGAGGGTTTCTGGCGGAACTGTTTGTTTTCCGCGATTCCTCTCGCTCGCCTTAGTGGTGACTTTTTGGCGGTCACTAGCATTCGTATCCTATCGAGGCAGTGTTGTTTAATGGTTAACAGCACTCCTTGATTCAATGTGTGATGGACTCGTCGCAACTTAGCTGCGATTCGCCGCACCGTTAGCGTAAATGGCCTATGGCCACTACGTAGTCCATCACACATTGGATACGGATGCGTGTTGTCTCGCCGACTTGATTTTGGCTTCCATCTTTTGTATGCGTCTCTCATGCTTTCTAGTCGAAGACGCATTATTCTGCGTATCCGCGAGAAGCATAAGAGCAGCATCGTATACGGCGGTGTTGATTTGCCAGATGTCAGCCTCTTCTGGAAGCGCTTCACGAATTTCCGCATCCACTCGAGCCAGATCTTGGGCTTCAGGGGCTTCAAAGTGCGGGCACCTGCGTGTTCTGATAATCTCTGTTGGTGGAATATACCTGCCACCTCTTCGGCTGATTCGACTCGTGGCACTTCTGCCACTTCGGCCACTTCGTTAACCTGCCTAGGAGGCGGTCTCACCTAACCACGGCTACGAAGGTGAGATACATAATCCCGTAGATTTTGTGAGGAAAATGCGGCATACTCTGGGTGCCACGCACCACAAGCTCATTCCGCCATGTATCCCCTTCGGCCGGGCTCGCTACTCTCTAGCAACGCAGAGGCCTCTCTCATTTCGTCTCCCTCAGAACGTTGTCCATTGCGTAGGTCGTCATTAGGCTGTCCATCGATTTGGGCCCCACCACCTTGCCGTTGACCTCCATCCGGATGAGGTCGGTTGTGGGGCCCTGTCTCCTCCTTCTAGGAACCAGGTATGATCCTGCGAGGGGTTAGCCTAGCAGGGAACACGCCGGCACCAGAGGAAGTGTTTGCTTTTTCCTCCCGGATGCGCTTAAGCTGCCGGTCGATTTTCATCCTAGGCTGGGTTAAGTGGTGGCGCCACTCACCAGGAGGTCATTGCTGGTGTTGTTTGACCTACCTGCTTTATTATTGTGTGTATTTGTATTATTGTATTATTATTATTAAGTTTAATTTTATATGGATGTAATTTGGCTTCTCGTAGAATTTCCTGCTCATCATCACGACACATCTCATTGTTGCCAGATGAGTTGTAATTGAACGATGAGGATTTTTTCAATTCTGACATTTAATTGAGTGCCATCGGTAACGGTGGTCTTCCACTCTAGGCTTATTCTCAAAATTCCAATTTCATTAAAGTTGTTCAATATTTTTGCTCAATGTCGATTTGCTTATTGGTTCTCGTTCTGGATATTTTTTTGATTGAAGGTGTCGCATACTTCTTTCACGATCGCCGTAACCTAAGATCATTAAAACTTCTATTCTCTGTGTTTTCTGACAGTACCTATATCGTAATTCCAAATGATTTCTTTCAGGATAATATTTTTTAGAAAGTTATTGAAGACTTATAAATCGATATGCTACCCAACAAATTAATGTAATAATGATATATACAATGAGTTTACTATATAAGAACTTATTCTCTGGTTGCTAAGTGCTTTCAGATGTTTTCATAGTCTACGAGGTTTGGAAATATACTCGAACTAACTACTGGTAATTTTCAGGTATTCAATGCAAAATGATTGATGAAATGAATATTGAAATATATGAGCACCTGTTTCCTTTATACTCGGTATGCTGCAACTCAAAATGTACATATGACGTATGTAGTATTGATAAACTCAAAAATATTGGCTTTTAATTTTTTGATATAAAATATATACCATTTCAAAAAAAAAATATCGATGACGTCATATCTTGTAAGGTAGGGGGGGTAAAATAATTTTTGTTGAAAAGTATAAAACCAAAATAAAAATCGACCTGTCGAACTTTACCTCGAAATAATTAACTCTTTGAGATAATTTGCGTTTCCACACTTTATGAACACTGTATAATAAAATGAATATATGTTTATGTTGGTGACTCATAACTTGAAAACAGCTAGACCAATTTGGCTATTTGGGATAACGGGAGAACGGGATAACAGGGAAAACGGAATGACGGGATACGAGAAAAGGAATAACGTGAAAATGGGATAACAGGAAAAACGGAATATCAAAGAAAACGGAAAACGGAATAACGGGATAATGGGATAATTCAATCCAGATTAACATACGGAATAACAATCTGGGCACTCATCCGCTGCTAAAAGGTTTTTCTGGTGCAGAAGGACTTATCGATGTCTAGGTAATAGAATAGAATATAATATTCATTCAACCGTGGATCTTACAATGATATGATAGGTCATGTAAAATATATAAATATAAAATAGTATAAATAAGTATAAAGTCTAGATATAAAATATTGAGATATAAACTAGTATTGAAACACACAAATGGGATCACTAAGTACAAAATGTGTTTATTTGACCTTGACAATTATTCTATGTAATAAATAAAAAATTGTAAATCTTTAATAATAATAATATATATTTATTCAGTAAGATCATCAACATGATATTGAATAAGTCTATACAATACAAACGAATAAATCAATATAACAATACAAAGACACAACAATAAAAATAAAATAAATAATATTGCAATACATATATAAAGCATTGTCAGTAACATATATTCAATATAGGAATGTAGATAAACATATACATTGCTTCTCAAAGTCCCCTCCCCTCTTATCTTTGGAACGAACGATTATACATAAACAAATGAAATTTGGAAACTGAATATTAAATGTTGTAAATTTCCTACTAGTGATGATAGATGACGAAATCGTCAAAGATGACGTCACAAGGCCTTGTGACCAATAATTTCAATGGAACCCTACGGCAAGCGACACCTCTTTTTAAAAGGTATCGAAAAAACCTATTCAATGATACTAATTTTGTTTGTGTTTATGGCAGTTTTGGCAACTCGCTTTCAAAAAACGTAAAGCTGTGATGAATTAAATCAGTTAATACTAAGATTCCAAATTCGAGCACCGCCTCTGGATAGTTATCAAATAAGCTGACGTTTTTGTTAGTCTCCCTATTTCGACGTTTTTGTAATTGTCCATGTTTTTGTACATTTGATAATTTGTGAATTGTTGATCGAACGTTTAACTGTTTCAGCAGCTTTTGGTACTTTTAATATTTTTGTACATTTTAATAATTTGTTAAACTGTTGTGAGTCGAACGTTTAAGTGCTTCAAAAAGCGAAATGGTACGTGCTTTAGGTGATAAAGTAGCAGCGATCCTAATTCTTGGTGAAACTGGACAAAATATTCATGCAGCCAGAACGCTTTTTTTAATGAGAGGTTTCCCGATCCCCCGTTTCGGAAGCTTCTTCGTGAGTTTGGAAACAACGGGTAGTATTAATGATGCGAAACGATCTGGCAGACCACAAATTTCTGATGAAAAAAATTGATATACTGGCAAGTAATGGTTAATCCTACTTCTTCAACAACTCACGTTGCATCTACCTGGAAGTCAGTCAAGTGCAGTACACAGGGTGTTGAAAAAGAAACAAATTTCATCCATATAAATTAAAATGGTTCATCAACTCTCAGACGACGACCCAGACCGAAGACTAAATTTCGTGAAAATATGGAAACTAAAATTAAAACACAGACTATGTCAAAACAATTTGTTTTAGTGACGAAAGTACTTTCTATCTGAATGGAAATGTAAATACACAGGAATGTGAGGGTATTGGAGTGACGCAAATCCTCCACCTGTTTCGTGAAACACATCCAATTCCCCAGAGGTGAATGTTTGGGCAGGTATCCTGGGGAACCACATCGTTGGGCCTCTTTTTTAAATACTAATTTAACTGGTAGAGGTTCATCTGGAGCTGTTGCAAACGCAATAGAACCGTTAATCCTTGAAATTTTGAAGATAATCCAGATGAATTCGGCAATTTGGAAATAACATTTCAACAGGATGGTGCTCCTCACACTATTACGGTGCAGTAAGACTTTATTTGGATGGGGGTATCGTGGTATATGGATTGGACGACGAGGTTCAACGGAATGGCCAGCTCGATCACCGGACCTCACATCTTTGGATTTTTTTTTGTGGGGGTACCTCAAATTGAAGGTTTACGCCACTGAACCGACAATATTGACGTTTTAAAACAACGTATTGTTGCAGAATGTGAGGCTGTTTCCGCAGACACATTTTCAAAAGTCGAGAATAGTTTAAAAATAGGATATTTCACTGTCAGGAAGTGGATGGAGGTCATTTCGAGCAATTTCTCTAAGTAGATACTGATTCTTAAATCTGTAATTAATATCATACTGAATGAATTTAAATTGAATAGGTTTTTTCCGATACCTTTTTAAAGAGGTGTTCGCTTGCCGTAGGGTTCAATTTAAAATTATTGGTCTAATGGCCTTGTGACGTCATCTTTGACGATTTCGTCACCTATCATCACTAGTAAGGGAAGTTACAACCTTAACTATTCAGTTTCCAAATTTCCTTTTTATGTATAATCGTTCAAAAATAAGAGGAGGGAGGGACTTTTGAGAAGCACTGTATGCATTATATTATCACAGACTATCATTCAAAAATTCATCTAGAGTATAATCCAAGACAACTCTTTGATTCTTTGCTTATAAAGTTTACAGGCAGATTTTTTTTCTTTCGGTAATCTGTTATATAAACTTTTATGCCATAAGTCTAGGACATGTTTCAGTTACTGTCAATCTGTGTGATGGAACTTCCAGCTGTTACAAATTCATCGTGTTATAATTTGTATTCCTATTAAGACTCTGAAAGCTTGTTATATCTGATTTAACATATTGCAATAACTCATAGATGTATATACCTATAGGTTTTAAAATTCTGAGACTTTGAAAATGGTCCTACAACTAGTTCTTCTACTTACTCCTGCAATATACCTGATAGCCCTTTTTTGAATTGTAAATATCCTGGTTGCAGTCAGAGATCCCCCATGCCACAAGTCCATATGAGATAATAATGGAAATGTGCATGATAGTAGATCAATAATAAAGGTTTACTAACACTGCAACGCAGTTGTTGAATGCAATAGGATATTGGAGCTATTTTTACAAATCATATCTATGTGTTTATTCCATTTTAAGTTTTCAGCTATATTCAAGCACAAAAATGTTGTCTCTCTCTGTTGTTGAATTGATGTCCACAATGGTACTTGATGTAGGAAACTATTCAAACAATCTAAAATTATTTTTCCCTTTTGCCTACATTACATTGGAACTTTTAATGTATATACATAAGCAACCAAAACTTTGGTAAATAATAATTCACTACATGATCATTATACAAGATCAAAAATAATTTCCATCCGCTCAATGTTCGTTTAACGGTATTCCAGAAATCTGCAGATATACTGGGACTCAGATTGTTATAACATATTTAAGAAAGAGATCAAAATAACTCTTTTTCACCTCTGTTCCTATAACATAAACGATGTTTTTTAATAATTTCAGATAAAATGTTATGTTTGTCTATATTGCACACACTTGTTTGTTTCTGACTTGTCCGATAGCTCTACAGCTCTATGGATCAAATAAAAATTGAAATTTAATAAAAGACTATCGAGTCATTTATCAACAAGAGGAATTAGCTGAGCAGTTACACTGTATCCTACCAAGCAGAAGGTCACAGGAACGAATCAGTCTGGTAACATATTATTTTATTTTATAAAAACAATGACTGGACCGATTTGGCTGGTTTTTAATGTTCCTAACTTCGAATGAGGCTTTTAGAGGAAAAAGTATTTTTAGAAAAGTTATTGGAAATTTCTTTGTCCTGGAAAAGTTTTCAGGAATATAAAATTGAATGCCTGTTTGTATTGGTGAGACTCATACTTAAATTAAGGAATATAGAAATTTGGACAGGACAACGTCTGTCGGGTCAACTATAGTTTCTTGAATGTTTCTTCAATGTGAGTGCGGTACTTTTCAGAACCGAACCGTCTAGATTGTTTGAATCGTCTTACCTTGGAAATTGAACTTGGTTTTAAGTTTGATTACCCAAAATGATTTCCTTGAATGGATATTATGTATATAATTTAAGGAAATTGGCTAACTGATGGTTTTGCTGCGCAAACACGTTTTTGCGGTCGCAAACGATTCTCATTCTGAGGAGAGGAATGAAAAAACCTAAACTGCCAGCACTATTCATGTTACCAATGAAAATGGACTTAGAAACGTATCGATGAACTGATTACATTATCAATTAATCTTCGCCGATCATGGTCCCCAGAACTCAAAAATAATATCAGTTCGAAATTTGTCAGGCAAACTGGCGGATTTTTCAACCGAATAAATGAAATTTAGCGCAAGAATACTTTTATACATATTTAGCGCTTTTGGGGACAATTATGGGTCAAATCCGTCCAGTAGTTTCAAAATGGTAGCCGTTGGAAAAAAACAATCCCAATATTACTTTTGCATGTCAGTATTGGCGTTTTATATACAAAGTTTATCTTTGAGAACACAAACAGAAAATCCTGTGAATAACGGTCGATGTTTTCGAAGATAATACTTTTATTTTTTTTCCTTATGCTTCTTTCATAAGAGGTTCTTTCGTTCGTGTAAATTAAATACCTTTAGGAATAGTTTATCTTACAACACAAATAGCTCAATCTTTCTTTCTCAAATTGAATATTATAGAACACTAATCTATAGAAAACGAACAAACCAAATTATTTTCCCTCTTCTAGAAACATATTCATTCGATTTTTCGTGGAACACCCTGTATAAATCTGGAGTTCTGGAACAGAAATATCTCAATATGAATTCCATTTGAATGACGCTAAACCGGAAAAATATAATAACAATTTGGTAGTTGGCACATCAAATTTAAGTTTCTTTATCACAAGGCTATCCTTCTCTCAAAAAAATCTAGAACAATTAAATTTGGTGGAATCCAATTCAAATCAAAATGTATCATAAAATTATAAAATTACTTGTTATAATTGATGTATAGTTATAGTTATACGATTTCAACGTGTGGAAAATAGAAACGGAGATGTCATTGACTTTGGAAAAAATATTCCACAAGACATTATTTTCAGATTCAACTTTGTGCGAAAACAGAAAAATTGCCGGAAATTATTAATATCCACACTCGATGACTAATAGATAAATGTGACATGTTTGACTAGAATTCACCTTTGATATAAGATTTTGTAGTATTTCGTAGAATGGTATCGTATAACAATTCCTATGTTCTGATAGATAACAGTTTTTCAAATATTCTGCCTGTTTGGCATATTTTCCAGTTTACCAGATTTTCATTTTATATTTTTGTTCTTGATAAATTCCTTAAATAATTAGTTTTTGATGCAATATTGATTTGTTTTTACATAAGAAATTTTCGCCAAAAAAAGCTTTCTTAATAAGATTTTTTGGAAATGGGAGATGCGCATATTCCATTTTTAAAAAGGAGGAGGTTCTCTAGTCGACGCGTATATTTTTTTTAATGTATGATCACGCATAACTTTTTACTGAGACGTCCGATTCCGATAATTATTCAGTGGATAGGGTGTTCTTCGAAGTTGGTCCCATTTGAATATAAAAGATGAAATCCACCCCTAAGGGTAGCAAAATGAAGGGTATTGATCACTCACCCTCTGAATTCTGGTCCGTTAACGATTCTATCAGGCATAACTTTGTACTGGGTTCTTCGATTTGGATGATTCTTTCTTTAATAGATGGGGTATACCTTATATTTGGTTCAGAAAGGAATTATTCACCCCTTACCTTACCTTAATAGGGGATAATTGATTTTCACTTGTGAACATTGGCACACACATATGTAGTTGACAATGACAGATCCCACTGTCATTATTCCACATCCGTCCAATAATTATATTCTATGAGGAGGATGGAATGATATACAAAGTAATGAAATGAACTAACCAGAACAACAAAATAATTTATATTACAACAAATAGTAAAATAGATAATCATATTATTTAACTGGTAATAGTTGGAGTAAGGTGGGTAAAGTAAGTATTTTGGAAGTAGTCAAAAAAACAAGTGGTAGTAATTAGTAGATTTCAGCCAAAAAAATTAAAACATTTTAACAAGAAATTAAACCGACGAAAACGGAACTGAAAGTAAAAAAAAAAATCCCTTTTGTCTCAAAAACAGCCCCTAAATAATTTATAACTAATTTCAGTCGGCCCCAAAAACGAACAATCAACGAAATTAAATTCTAAAAAAATTTTCAGAATGCCCCCCAACTCGATCCTCATTTTACCTAAAATTATTTGCTTGTTTGTTTCCCACCCAAAATTAGTTACTTACAGGGGTTTTGGGTTTTTAATTGGGTAAAAGGTTTTTTTTTCCTTTTCGTTCCTATTTCTCTTTTTTTTTAAAAAAGTTTTATCTAATTCTAAGACAATCTAAAATTAAAAAAAATTTTTGGGGTTTTTAAATTTTAAAAATTTTATCTTTTAAATTTTCCCAAAAAATGCGATAAAAAAACCCTAGATATAGTGTTTCAAATTTTCATAGAAAAAGAAACCTTTTTTTTAATCTGGACTTTCCCTTTTGTGTTTCCCAATTTCATGCTATAGTGAAAGTTTTAATTCTGGTTCTCCAATATATCAATCTTAATATGTACGTGTTCAATCACATTTTTGGAAATTTGGGGAAGGAAACGGTTCCCCCAATTTTTTTGGGAAATTTTTCCCCAAATTCAAGGTACTGTATTCAAAAACGCATAAAAAAAGGGGGAAAATTTTTTCAAGTATTTCAACTTTTAAAGGTTTTTTCCTAGAGTCGTTTCCCCAAAATAAAATTTTTAAACCCCCAAATGGAAGAATAACATAGAAATAACTATAAAACCGCTTTTCAAAAAAATATGACTCTGGATCCGGGAAAAATTTTTTCCAAAAACGAATGACTGGGAATCCTATAAATTAATCACGTATCTTGTAAATATAAATTAATTGTTTCTAACCCCCCAAATTTATCCGGGAAAAAAAAATAATACTTTTTTTTTTCCAAGGAATTGAAAATTTTTAGG
The DNA here is from genome assembly GCA_018342105.1 of Gonioctena quinquepunctata. Classification (NCBI taxonomy): domain Eukaryota; kingdom Metazoa; phylum Arthropoda; class Insecta; order Coleoptera; family Chrysomelidae; genus Gonioctena; species Gonioctena quinquepunctata. Next base: position 4,192 of record JAFIRS010000990.1, on the reverse strand, counting down.
GACAAAATGTACATACAAGTATTAAAAACCATGTAAATATAATATTTTTTCCCCACCCAAATATCGCCCAATAAATTTTTCCCTTTTTCGATCACGTGGTACAACCCCCTTGGTATTATACTAAATTTTTTTTAAAAATTTTCCTGGTAGTTCTATATATAAAAAAAAAAACAGGGTCTTTTTAAATTAACCACACTTCAAACTGACAGGTTGAATTCAATTTTTACCCTTTTGGAATTTTCATGAAAATGGTCGATTTGGGTTTTTTCTCTTCCCATTTTATAAAAAACAAAAAAAATTTTTTCCCTTAATCGGAAACCAAAAAAAAAATTTGGAACCAATTTACTCTTTTTCACAATTCAAATTTAGAGAAAAAAGTAGCATCAATAACTATACCTTTGGGTAACCCAAGTGCCCTAAAAAAAAAAAATCCCAAACCTACAATCAATTTTGGGGCCCCAAAAAAACTCAAAAAACCCAAAAATTTTTTTTAAAGGCCTTTTCCCGAACCTGAGCTTTCTCTCTCAAACCAAATTAAATTTTAAAAAATCATCATTTTTTTAAAAAAAATTTTTCCAGCATTTCTCCTGAAAAAATCAAAAATTAAAACTTTTTTTAGTTAATTTTTTCATTTCGGGTGGGGGGTTTTCCCCAAATAGGGGAAAAGGGGAAAAGGTCTTGCCATTGAAAAAAAAATTGATAGACTAGACATAGAAATTATAAAACTGTGACAGTACCCTAAAATTGTAAGAATCTTTGAGATTAATTTTTGAACCGCCTCATGGATTTCCCGGGGGCAAAAAAAATTTTTTAAACAGCCAAAATGGTTTTCGCTAAAAAGGTCTACGAACACCCTGTTTCAGCATACAAAAAAAAATTTTTTGGGGAAATGGGGGGCCCGCAGGCGGGGTGTCCTGTTGGGATTTTTGCGATCTCTCGGGGCATTCGACTGTGTTGTAAAACCCCAAAATGTAAAATATGGAATTCTTAATTTTCCTTGATTGGGTGGTTTTTCCTTCTTGAAAAAAAGGCAACAATAAGTAAAACCAAACATCTATGGAGAATGGCCCAAAAAAAAAAAGTACTATGTCACAGGGTTTCCCAAAAGGGATCCTTACTAGGTCCAATTTTGTTCCTGTTACTTCAAAATTTGGATACGATAACCGATGAAGCTTTTTTTTCCAACTATCGGATGAAATCTCTAAAAAATTTTAATGAAAATGACGATACCCTTATTTAAAAATGAACAGTGACTGAATAATCTCTCCGAGTGGTGCATGACAAATAATTTTTTTAATATAAAAAACCAAAGGGTGTTTCCACATCCGACAAAAACATGTTCTCAAATGGAGATACAACTGAGTGGTTTCAGCTATACGGAATACAAAAACAAAAAAAATTTCTCGGGATAAATGATAAGAAAACCCTGATTGGGGGGTCTTTTGTCAAGCCGTTTAGTAAACTGAATTCATTGGGTTATGTTTGGGGAAAGGGAACCAATTCTGCGGCAAGGGGGGTTTCTTTCTTGTATTTTCACAGCCTGCACCAATTTTGGGGGATATGGTATATTTTTTGGGGGGAAAACTCTACGCCCCCCAAAGTGTATTCATCGCACAGAAGAAACTTAAAAAAATAATCGATGGAATGAAACAGAATGAAACTTTGTAAAAACAATATTCAGAGAGCTGCGTATTTTGACTGTAGCGTGTCTTCTGAAAATGGAAACTTTCCTTTTTTTTCAACAACAAAAAATCTTTTAAAGAAATAAGAAACATTCATTCAAAAGAAACTAGACAAAAATAACTTTTTTTGTGCCTCACTGTAAATAAAAAAAAAAACCCCCTCAAACCTTTTCACACCTTGGCCTGCAAATTTTTAAAAAGGCTTCCATGTGAAATAAAACATAAAAATGTAACTCTCATGAGTTCAAAAGAACCTAAAAAGAATGTTTACTAAAAAATTTTTTTATTCATTTGCCCGAGTTTTATAAAAAATTTTTCAGGTATTTTGTGTTGTTGTTTTTAAAATTCCTTAAGCTTTGGGAGTGGGTTGGTTAAGTTACCCCCCGAGTTTTCCCCCGAATGTTCGGGGTACATTTTTTTTTTGTCAAATATTTTAAGCTCTAGGGGGGGGTTAGGTTAAGTTACACAATTGACTTTTTGTATAAAAATTTTATTTTGGTTCCCCCAAAGAAAATAAATCTACTTACTTACTTACTAGATAAAATGGTTTCCAATTTTTTTCTGTTTCTTGGAAATTGTCATTTTGATGGCGTTTTATTGTTTTGAAATGATTGACTTCCCCCTTTTGCAATAACTTTACTGGTGGTAAAATTTTTGAATTTAAAAATAGATAAATGATCCCAACCCAAATCTGGGGGGAAGGGAATAATTTAAAATTATCGGGTTTTTTAATTAATCAAACCCCAAAAATTTTTTAAATGTCTTATTCAGTTTCCCTTTTTTTTATCATCAAGGGGGGGTACATCCTGTCAGAATATATACATTCATTAATAAAATAAAGTTTCCAGATCCCTTTGACTAGGCAAAAATTCCTGTCTTCTTTGTATGGGCTGAATATTTTCCCCCGAAAGCGTAAATTGTGTTGTTGTTTTTTTTGGGGGGGTAGGGGTTTATAAAACAAAAAAAAAGGGGAAAAAATGAAAACATAAAAAGAAATTTTTTTTCTTTCTTGGATGTTTTACTGGGGGACAGATGGTAGTTGTGGCTTTTTTTTTTTAATTGTTTTTCCGTTTGAATTAATGTTGATTTTTAAAATCAAATAAGTTTCAAAGACAATACAGAGGACATACATTAAACCCTCAACCATCAACATGGCTTCAATTCTGGAAAGACAACAACAATTTCATATATAGTCGTGAGTTGACTCTATCTATACAGACTTTTCAAAGCTCGATAGAGTGAACCAGGGGGTCCCCTTTCAAAACAAATTTCTCTAGGAATCAAAAAGGAAATGTATTTTGGGAGGTTGACATATATTTCAAATACCTAGCACTTGGGGGTTTAAGGATCTAAAATTTTTCCCTTTTTTATTCCCCTATTCACGAAAAGGATATATTTCTTTTACTACCCACTACTTGTTTTTTCCCAAAAGGGAAAATTTGGGCGTTCGATCATTATTTACAAGGGGTACAGGGAATCGGACGTGACCAAAAAATTTTTAAAACCAGGGGGGCAAAACCGAAAAAGATATCAAAGCCCACCTTCCTCATTAGTATGGTGGCCAAAACCCAACAACACTCGGACAAATCAAGTTTGAAAAAAAGTTCGGGGGGTTTTTTCCTGCGGGAATCCCCCAAGAGCAATATTCATGTGCCTCCCGCCTCATTAGATGTGATGCTGGAAACCTTTCCCCAATTGTGTGTATTGAGGGTGAGACGGGTATATAAAAGGGAAAAAGGAAAGGGTCAAATCGTCCCCGAGATACCCCAAAATTTTTTGGGGTTTACAATAATATTCATTTTTCCTGGCGAAAATCGGGGGAAACTTCCCGACCCGGGTTTATTCTATTTTGGTTCGTTTTTATGACCATAGCGTGTATTTTATTTGGACTTATTTTTCCATTTTTCAGTTTTTATCCCAGGCACAAATCAAACCAACATACACGCCCTTTTTCTACAGGGGGGAATCGTTAACATATGAAATCGGTTTGTGCCCATCCCAAACCCTTTTCGCCCAATTCAAAAGGGGACTGCTGTAATCAGAACTCAATAAATCATTTTAAAACATACTTTTTTTTTTGCCTGTTTATAAAATGTTCATTCACAAGGGGAAGTTTGTCTGAAAAAAACGAAAGTAAGATATTCAATAACAAATCGTAGTGAATTGTATCCAAGGCCAGCTGAAGTCTAATAAAACTAACCTTTTACCCTCCCCGTCCGACGCATCTGTGATGTAAATTAGAAAGGGGGTTGGACAACTAAAACCCTTTTGGAACAGAGGGGCATGTTCCGATGTTCCCGAAAAGTACTGCCCAATAAATTTAATCGTTTCCCCAAATTTTTTTTAAACTTTTTTGGCAAAAGTTTTTTGCGCCACTTTAAAGAAACCTTGGTAGAGGCTAAACATTTACTGGTATCCCCCCCCAAATTGAAAAAAGGTAAAGGGTTTTGTTATGATTCAAAATCGAAACACTATCTACAGTGACGGGGTTTTTTTATCTAAAATCAGTT